>PVJA010000196.1:0-62616 GCA_004027025.1 Myocastor coypus
CTGTTTCATGCGATCTATGTCTTTCCTATATTGCTCCGTCAGGGAGTCCATCATTTTTCTATTCTCCTCTAATTTTTTATCGATGTCTTCTTTAATAGTATTGAAGTCTGTCATTATGGTTATCCTTTCTCTCTCTAATACAGAGATTATTTCTGTTCTGTTCTCCTTTCTACTTTTGTGTAGTTGTTCCCCTAATTGGTTTGCTATTGATTTAAGCATGTCTTTGTCAACTTTAGATATTATTTCTGCTCTGATGTCTTCTATACATTTCTCCAGCCGTTTTTCCACTTCATGTATTTCTTTTTTTACTTCAGATGTCATCTCTCATCTCAGTTGCTCTGTAAGTTTCTGCACTTGTGTGTCTGCCTCAGATGCTACCAATTCAGAGGTTTCATCTGTATGATTCCCATTTTCTTCCATGATAGTGTCTTCTGTATGTGGTTTGGGTGGGCACGGGTCCTGAGATTGCATCTTACTCCTTGTTGTTATCATTTTGTATGGAAGCGACCTCTGCACTTTGGTGGTGTTATGCTGTGTCTATGGGCGTTTGGTCTGGAGACTCCAAGCTGGTTTCTCTACAGAGGTTCCTGACTCTGTTTTGGAGCTCTGGCTGCTAGCTTCTGTGAATCACGGCGGATGTGGTCTGTAGGTGGAGGTGGAGCTTTGGGATTGAGTAGTCCTGGTAGGCTCGTGGACCAGATCGGTTGCCAAACGAGATGTTTGATGGGTTCGATGCTGGAGCTTGGGCTGGAGGGGTTAAAAAAAATAAAAGGGGGGGGAGGGAGTGGAGGAGGGGAAGGCGGGCCAAGGTTCCTGACCCAGCCAGTAACTACCAGCTGCGGCTCCGATCGGGACTGGAATAGGAAGTTAGTCGCAGGAACGCAGAGGCAGGGCAGAGGGGCGCAGGCAGCTTACCCGGGGCGGGCGCGGGCTCTGCTACCGGCTGCGATTCGTGTAGGAGCTCGAGAGTACAAATTAAAACAGAAGTTACAACTGATACATATTTTCACTTAGCAAATTAATATGAATTTCACAAATTTGTTGTGATATGGATTGTCTTCCAACCAGTTATTTGTATTAAGAGACATATGCACACAAAATTGGGGGAAGAAAGAAAAAAAGAGGAAATGCATAAGAAATTACGAGGAGAAAAAGTGCAAACAACTGAAAAAAAAAAAAAGGCGATGAAACTAACTGAAGCATTAACTGCTTCTTGCTGTAAACTCGCAGAAATGCACACTTACAATTGTCAAAAGCATCCTGCCTACACACATGGATAAGTCTCTTTCCCCTCCTCCCTTCCTGTCCTCCTCAATTCACTATCTCTTTCCTTTTCAATAAGTTCATTTCCTTTTCCTAGGGCCTATTGTACCTTCAGACTATGGGACATATTACGCTTTCTTAGTATCGCACTTTTTTCAAGGCTGCCCTGAATTTTTAAGCAAATTAAATTCCAATACATTATCCCAATAATTGGCTTAAATATTAATAGGAAGTATTATACCTTTATCATATTCGTTGTCTTTTAAGGTATATTTTAAATTCTATATCTCTATGTAAAAGCATGAAATTGTGACACATCGTCCTGATCTAGTCAGTGTAATTGGAATTGTCATATTCTTGTTGTTATTGAACATTCTGTTTGAAGTCCTTCCACTAGAGCATAGTGATTACAAAAGGTTAGGAGCGTGGAGGAGACGGAAGCAAGTTGCTTAATGGAGATTCGCTCCTTTTTTATTACAAATTGTCCTGCTTTAGTACTCATTGATTTCCCGCATAGATATTTTCCTCATTTCAAGGTTCCACGTGCTTCTCATCTAGAACTGTCAAGGCTCAGGGTGTGATAGATTCCTGTATTTTCACTTCCTTGCCTCCTCACTAATTTTACTGTCACCCATACCACACGCAGTCTTCACATGAAATTCCTTCAGTGTGAATCCCTTTGAGTGTCAGCTTCTTCGTGTTGGACACTGAAAGTGGCCCATGCCATGCCAGGTCATTGGCCAGGACACCTTCACCTACTAATTTGATGAATGCTTCAGAGTCCCCCCCCCCATTCAAAATCGCATTCCTCTGCCATCCATGCCTTTGTACTGAGCATCTCTAAAAGCTTCTCATTGAAGTATACATATGCTTGCAAAGAACATGCTTAGAAGTTTAGTAAGTAGCAGCATAATGTTGATGAGTCAGTCAGAGTGTTGAACCACGTTCAACACAGGGGTCATTTTAATGAACAACACTGGGAAAGAATAAAAACATATTGAATTATGAAGGTGAAACAGACATAGATGGAAGCAATTCTCATTTTCTACATTTCCTCAGAGAAACTTACTGACATCACAGGAGGAACAAAAATCTCCTTAGGAAATCAGGCCAAATTTTGTTATTAAGAAATATTCTCCTAGATTGGTGTGAGTTTGAGACCAGTCTGGGCTACAAAAAGTGAGCTTAAGGCCAGCCTGAACTGCTCAGCGAGACACTGTCTCACAAAGATGGAAAAAAAAACAAAATCCTCCTAGATGTGGAAATCATGATGAATCCTTATCCTTATTTTTTTATTTTTTTATTTTTTACATTTACTAACAGATTGTGATAAGGGTGATATAGGTTTCTTAAAATTTTGTAAGTAAACTTCTTAAACTGTAGAGACTTAAAGATGTTTGATTAGCTGTTAAAACATATTAAGATTAGAAAAATTTTTTCATCTCAGAATAAAAGATAAGAGCGGCCCAGCGGGATGGCTCAGTGGTCTAAAGTGCCTGCTTGGGAAAGCTTAGTCGGCTTCAGGGACCGCGGTTTGATCCCCGGCACCACATACTGCGCCAACCCTGCCCTCGGGGCAGGCTGAGCCGGCCATAAAAATGAGTGAATAAACAAACAAAGGTTCTGAAAGAAGAAAAAAAATAAAATAAAAATTTTAAAAAATTATTAAAAAGAATAAAAGATAAGATAATTATGTCTTCTATTATAAAGTGTAAAATAAGAGTGACAATTACTTTCATGTGAAATATGTCGCATCTCAATGTCTAGTAAGGGGGGTGTGAGTGATTGAACTGCTAATAGAAAAGTAGACCCACTAAAGTGGTATAACTTCTTCCATCACAGGATTACAGGCCATGATTGGCAATAAACGGAGCAGAAAGTATTGCAGAAAATCTTAGGCAAGCTCATACAGACATCATAAAATTCACATGGAGTATTTATTATTTCTGAGAGAGAAATTTATCTTTCTGAAACCCACATTAATGAAGTAATTTTTCTGGATTTGCAAGGTGTGTTAAGAGATAAACATGCACTTTAGATTGTAATAGGTAATCCTGGGCCTCACTCTGAGAGGGCATGATTTCTCTCAATAATACTCTTTTATACAGGCCATTTTCAATAATAGAATAATATTTCAACACTCAGCAAGGGGATTCTTTCATATAAAACGTATTTTTTCTCACCATTTAAAGAACTTTGTGCATATCTGAGTTTAAACAATGAATTTCACAGTATTATATACATAGTCAATAATATGGCATGTTAGCCACTTTAAAAATCACTTTTCCCTCATGAAAAGCAATTACATGTTTTGCCTCTGTAAGATAACAGCAAATAATAATCTCAAGGAGTATATTTTAAATTTTTTACCAGCACAAGCTTGTAGTCTATATGATTATATTTATCATGGTCCATATCCATAACACCCCTGAGGTATTTTTGGCTATGATTCCCTCTCGCACCCTGCACTTACCATGACTAAGTCCCCTACCACTTAGCAAAGTCTCTACAGTAAGGTTCAGCTTTCAATCCTTTGCTAATCACACGGATGTTTTCTAAGCAGCTTCCAGTTTACTGGAATACCCTTCTACAAAGGGCTAGATCTTACATGGCTAGCAGAGCTCTTCCTGAAAATAATTGGTAATAAATGGTGTAGTGACTTGAGGAGATAGCTAATTGTTTGGTTATCTAAATGTAAATTTGGAGCACACATAAATAACTGCATTGTGAAAGGGATTATGTACTGTTCAGGAGACTTCAGTGACTTGGTGGACTATAGGAAGCTGCCTCAATATGTTCTGTTTTGCAACAGTCCCAGTTGCTTCGATTCCAGAATAATAAGCAGGGGGATATTAATGGCTTTACATGCAAGTATTTTGTCTTTATTATCCTTATTGATATTATTTAGATATTCCAAATATTAATGAAATGTCATTGTGTGAATTGTTGCTAATATTTTTATGTGTGTCACTACTGTTAACTATTTCCTTGAGAGAAATTCTTATATGATTTATATCATATATAATTTCATGTAAGAATTTCTCTCAAGAAAATATATGTCATATAGGTCATATAGATATAGATATAGATATATACATAGATATAGATATAGATACATATATTAGGCACAGGCTCTCACTAAGCACCTTGGACTCACAGTGATTCTCCTGTTTTCAGCCTCCCCAGCGCTGAGATTACAAGCATGCACCACCACCACTCTTGGCCTTCGTGGCCATATCAGTACACCCAGGGCTGGGGCTGATGTGGTATATGGTATGGGGGATTGAATCCCTGTCCCTGCACTTGCCTGTGCAGGCACTTAGTCTGCTGAGCTATCTCATTGGCCTTGTCACATGATGTTTTAAATGGTTTTTAAATCAGCAAACTGATTGTTAGATTCAGTACAAACTTTACTTATGTTTCTTTCAATAGCATCTAACAATCATCTACAGTGTGGTAGGCTGTGCCAACAGATGTTGAGGTTGTAGTTATGAAAATGCAGAGCATCTGACTTAGTGGTACTTAGGTTTTACTGTGACGGACAGACTATTAGCAAATGGTGGTGAGTGTTAGCAATGATGCTAAGGACATAGAGAATGATTGTGTCATGACTATTTTTTTTTTTTAAACAATATCAGGGCATGTCTTAAAGAAAAGACAAATTTGGAGGCAGCATCTGCATGAAGTGATGGAGTTACTCTAAGACCAGTAAGAGAAATCAATAATAGAAAAAATAATAGGAAATCTATAGTTTGAGAGTACTCTAAGCTTGTTATGTTTAAACCATAGACTTGCCACAGCACCTCAATGTGGCAGAGGTGTGGCATATAAGGAATGTGGTGGCTTAACAGTCCAGAGTTGGTAGCACTCCACCTGTGTCACTCCACTTCTGGAAGGAGGTGTGTCTGGAAACAGAGGAGTAAAGTTTGCGGTACTGTTTAGACTGAATAACATCCCCTCTAAGATCTATTGCACATTCCCCAGAATAGGTTCACTAGGTTACATTTAATGACAAAAGAGTCCTTGCAAATGTGATTAATTGAGGACATCCTGTTGAGATGGGGAATTTTCCTGGACAATCTAACATAACCACATAAAGAGTTCTAAAAAGGAAATAGATGGAGCTGTAGGAGGAGTTGAGCTGATGAGGGATGTACACCTGACTATGTGCTCTGCAGGTGAGGGAAGAGGCCACCTGATAAGCACACAGATGACTCCAGGATGCTGAACGAAATTAGAATGAATTCTCTCCTCAGATGTTCCAAAAGAAATCAGGCATGGGAGCTCTTGACTTTACCCCAGAGAAATTCATCTCAAACTTTTGACTACCAGAATAGTAGGAGGATAGGCATGTGCTGCGTTAAGCATTAAGTGTGTAGTGATTCTTTATAGCCCCATAGTGTACTCACAAATGTGGTGCTGCTAGTCAAGAGACTGAAAGACAGAATCAGAAAGAGCAGAAGTGAGTCCTCTATGCCAGCGGTTCTCAACCTGTGGGTCTTGACCCCAGCAGGGGTTGAACGACCAAAACACAGGGGTTGCCTAAAGCCATCGGAAAATGTTATTTATTTGGAATTGTTGTTATATTTAAACCCATACTATGCCATGGTGAAATGTTATTTATTGGAATTAGTAATAAATATTCCTCAACATATAATTAAATATTGTTTTGTGATTAATCACTATGTTTAAATTATGTTTCATGGGTCCGGCGGGATGGCTCAGTGGTCTAAAGCGCCTGCTTGGGGAAACTTGGGCGGCTGCAGGGACCGCGGTTCGATCCCTGGCACCACATGCTGCGCCAGCCCTGCCCTCGGGGTGGGCTGAACCAGCCATAAAAAATGAGTGAATAAACAAACAAAGGTTCTGAAACAAGAATAAAAATAACAAATAAAATAAAATAAATTTAAAAAAAATAAATTATGTTTCATTTGAAGCAATGAGAATACATAATGCATATCAGGTATTTACAATATGAATCATAACTGTAGCAAAATTACAGTCTTGAAATAGCCACCAAAACTATTTTTTTGGTTTGGGGTCACTGAAACATGAGGAACTGTGTTGTATTGCGGGGTCACAGCATTAGAAAGGTTGAGAACCACTGGTAAGGAAATGACAGTGGTTTAGACTATGAAATTTCCTGGGAACTTTTGTAGACTAAAGGACTCTGTCAGTGGTGGTGATATATGATTTGGCTGAAAGACAGAATTTTTACAAGGTTTCTATTGGTTAGTAACAAATTACCACAAATTTGGCAACTTGGAGCATCATACATTGGTAATCTCTTGGCATTTACTTACTACTGGGCATCCATCTGGGCTTACTTGGTTGGGGTTTCCTGTGCTGATCTCAGCTGTGTTGGGTTCTGAGCTGGAGCCTTTAAAAAGAATTTCTCCTCTGTCGTTTTCTTGGTAAAATCCAGTCCTTTGTGGTTCTTTTGAGGATGCTTGTGGGCTGGGGCCCAGCAAAGGTTGCTCTCAACTCTTAGATGCTTTAACCCCTACTTTTCTTTTGATCCCTTCATATTCAAAGAAATAAGATTGAGCCTATCTAGAATCTCTTTTACCCACCAAAGCTACTGATTAGTAAAATTATAATGAAATGATTATTGCTTTAAACTTTTAAATCATTACTGGCTTAACATCATATTAAAATACTAGTTATTAGAATAGGGAACATCGACTGGAAAGGCATTCTAGATTTCTGGCTGACAGTTGGCAAGGATGACTACTTTTTCCCCTTACTGTGGCAGCCATAACAGCCAAGTGTGCTATACAAGAACAGTACATTGAGACAAACATGTATGGACAGTTGACACTCTGTAAGTATTATGTGGTTTGGAAATTGAAATTATAGTTTTAACAATATCAGCTAGTAAGGACTTGTATATACTAATATGCCCCTGGAAGAGAGATTAAGGGCTAGATTAATATATTGATCCATCATCATTTTATATTTAAGATAGGCAAAGTGATATTAATTGTGAGCATGCACATAGGATAAGGACAGATAAAGCGTGCTCAGCACTGTAAAAGCTAATGATCTGGGGAAGGTCCTGGTGGCATCAAATGAAGATGAAGCTATGAAACTGGTGATGGACTGAAGGAATCACAGAGTGCAGCAGCACTGGAGATGGAACACTTTCAGGATCCACCTAAGCATATTGAATCAGAATATCCAGATGGGACTGAGCAGTCTATATATTTAAAACCCCTCCATCTAATTCTGATCTATGAGGATATCCAACAGCTTTAGTGGGAAAAAAAAAAGTAAGTCTCTTGGAGAGTGATGTAACCCTCAGTGCCTTTGCATTGTAAGCTGTGTGATTCTTTGGCTCAGCAGCATTATTTGATGACTTCTGACAAATTCAGGAACTCTTCCTGACTCTAATGTGCATTTTAATTATTGCAGCTATGATTTCTATCTGTATTAACATTTGAGAAACAATGCAATATATATTGTAATTTAAAGAAATGTAAGTCAAGACAATACATAGAAACCTATGTACCTCTGTACCTGCAGAGGGCATTATCTGTAATGGATGTTGTATTCTATTTTAAAAATGATTGCTCAGAAATTTTCAAAAATGCATAATCTATGTCACTAAATCTGTAATGGTTTAATGAAGTATTTCCCTTAATTTGATTGAAGGTTCAAATTACCTGGGAATATTTACCTTAAAAGACTGAAAAGTAGAATATGGAGCTCAGAGTGCAGTAGGGTAGGAGGCCTAAGAGATAAGTGAGTGCTTTGGGTGGCAGTCATCAGAGATCACTGGATGTGAACAGCACAAACCGTTCTCATTAAACATGCTCAGAATGTGAGAAACAGGCCATTGTGCAAGAGGAAATTTCTTCACAACAATGAATGTGGCTGGCCTGGACTCAGACAAGCAACTGCTCCTCTTTAAGATGACACAAAATGATATCAGTTGTTGCTTCAATTTAGCTTGCATTTCATCTGAAAATTGAATAAAGAATTACTTCATTATTTTACTCATACTTTAGGTTCGCTCCTTAAAAAGTGTTTCAGGCTACATAAGATTTATCTTTCCTTTTTGAAGATACAATTCCATTTGCAAGCAATTGAGAGAAATTCAGGGAGATATCAGTGTACAAATGTGATTTTTAAATGAAAGACATCAAATACTGTTTAAAGAAATAGTGAACTATAGAAAAAGTTATGCTGTGTTACAATGTACATAAAGTAAAGCAATTTGGTGCAAATTTGAAAGTTAGTTCAAGTAATCAATAATGATCTGCCTCATTAGACTATTATCATTCAATTGGCTGCAAAATAAAATTAGTACAGAAAGCACAGCAAGTAGATGAAATTATCAGAGTTTTTTTTTTTTTTTTTTTTTTGTACGTAGCATCAGCATATAAGAAAAGATCTGCTGGTATTCATGGTATGCATGCAATGCAGAAGGGAGAAGATATATAAGGAAGTACTCCTCCTCCTTCGTGAGCTATAAAGTCTGTCCAAATAGCAATATTCTTCCTGGCACAGAGTCTGCTGCTTGGGGTAGCCATGTGTTATTGTGCTTGGACTCTCTCCATCTGCAAATGTTGACTTTTCTTCTGTGACCAAGAAAAAAAAAATTGTGAGAGGAACACGTTAAACATTTAATCCTTGTTTACTTGTTAACCAAAGATTTTGTTAAATCCTGCTGGTGTGGGTTTTCCTGTTCATTTGTTTCTCAAGGTGACTAGAGTTGTATTCAAAGAATTGTGCTAATATGAGGTACAAAGTAAAACTCTGATAAAACTATTGTGCTTGTACTTGGAGATAGAAATAGTAATAGAAATTCTAAATGTCATTTCCAATTGTGAAGCCTAAATGGAGACTAAGTAATAAAGTAAACCACCAAAAATATATGTACATATAGTATATATTATATATACGTATTTATATGTGTACATAATAGATAGATGATAGATAGATTGAAAGAGATAGAGATAGATAGATAGATAGATAGATAGATACAGCCTTGTCTCAGGCTTCTCATTGGTAAAGTGAGAGTAGATTAGAAAGAAAGTTTGAGATGTTGAATATTCAGATTATAAGAAGGACAAGCTGGATGATATTTAAGGCATAAAAGAAGGGTTTTTCTCTGAATTTATAAAAGATATAAGCTAACACATCTATATTTTATGTATCAAAATTCATAATTAATTTATTATTATTCTGTGGTCAAAGCAGTGTGTGTCTTTACCTTAGCTTCAATGCTCAAAACGTCTGAAATTTTAGATTTGTTCTGGGCTGGGGAAATAGCTCAGTAAAATAAATGCTTGCCTGGCAAATGCAGGATCCTGAGTTCAATCTCCAGTACTGAAAAAAAAAAATGTTTGGTTTTAGATGTTTTGAACTAAAAGCGTTTTGAACCTGAAAGTGTTGACTCAAAAATCAACTGACTGACCAACCAAATGAATGAATAAATGAATGAATGAATGAAAAACATTTTCCCAAATTATAGTCATCCCTCAGTATCGGCAAAGAAATGGTCTTGGGCCCCCTCTATCCCAGTACCAAAATCCATATGTACTCAGTGCTCCTATGTAAGTATGGCATAGTATTTGAGTGTAACTTGTATACATTCTCCCAAGTGTTTTAAAACACCTCTAAAAAGGTTGTGTTCGTTTTCTGTTTCTGTAACAACAGCTTGAGATAAACAACTAATAAGAGGAAGCACTGATTTTTGCTAGTGGCTTCAGAGAGTGTGGTCTATGACTTGGCCACACTGGCTTGTGCCTCTGACAGCCAGCACAGTGCAGCCCATTGTGAGTGTGCAGCAGAGGAGGTTATCAAACTAAGGGCACACAGGAAGCAGAAAGAGAGAAGAGACTAGAGTCCCTTTTGGCCTTCAAGATCTAAACTACCTTCCCTCCAGTACCCCTGACATAAACTCCTGCAGCACCCATCAACTGCCAGTAGCTCGGTACCTTGTGACCAAAGATCTTTCATGCAGGAACTTTTGAAAGAAATTCCAGATGCGAATCACAACACTTACAATAACTGTAAAAATGTAAATGTCATGTAAATAGACAAAGCTGCATTGTTTAGACAATGACCAAAAACATGTCATTATCTAATAAAATTATCTTGTTCATATCAAGAACAGACACAAATTTTTCAGAATATTTATGAGCTGTAGTTGTTTCCCTCCTCAAATACCAAGTGCCAACTGTACAAGCATGTTCTACATCTGTCCTTGGACTAAGACTGTCTATATCACTCTGCTATATGATGTCATAAAATGATCTCAGTTACAGTGAAACTGAAATTCATATCTTGTATATGTCTCTGTGTAACAAAAGAAGAACAAACCTAAGTAACTACTTATGGTCCTGTGACATTGATTTAAAAGTATTGGACATAAAGTTCTTGAAGGAGAAGTGAGGTTTTCAAGGAAAATGAGAACAGTTCTGGGCCAAGTCTTCTTTCTGAAATTATTTCTCCTCTGTTCAGATTGTGAACAAATTAAGTGACTTGATTTTCAGTAGCAGCACAATAAATAGAGAGCATGATGTTTAAATAGTGGATATTAAGGTGCCTGTAAGGTAAATTCGCTTCTGACATTTCCAGAACAATGTAAACTCTTACCTTATCCATTGAAGCCAATCCACCAAATGCTAAGAAGTCCTTATGCTGCCACATGCTCATTACTGCTTTGTGTCAAAAAAAGCAAAAGAAATGAAACAAATAGGGTGAAAATGAATTGGTTAAAATGGTAAATTTTGTTTCATTAGTTTTCTATTGCTACTAAAATTAGCTTGAGTGATAAGTTTGTCTTACTGAAGTTTTAATATTGGCTTTAGTAAATCTAAGGTAGAAGAATCTTTCATTTTGAGGGGCTTAGTGGTACACAGATCTCTACAGTAAGAACACTTGTGCTAATGTGATGTTTTCAAAATTGGAGCTTTGAAATAATTTTCTTAACAAAATTGCTTTGTATGTTCTTAAATAGAGGCTATATGCTGGCAGTCAAATGTGTACTGCACCAAACAAGAAAGTTTCTATCATAAAAACTAGACTGAAACTATTCAGTAGCTATTCAATACAATGTGATGAATTTGATAAAAATATTCTGTCTACTTTACAATTTAATATTGGAAGTCTACCTAAATTTATTTTGCTGACATTAAAAATTTGAAGAAAAACTTATTCTTATAAAACACCAAAATATCATACAATATGAAACCTAATTAGAACATTAAAGGTTTCAAGATGTTTTTGCACCAGTTTCAAATAGAAAAGCTAAGAGAGTTTCAAATAATCTGGTTGAAAGCAGCTGGTCAACAGGTCAGAGCCTTTTCATACTTAGAGCAGTGAGTTAAGGAAGTGAGAGCCTACTGTCCAGGTGTAAGGCCATGAGGGCAAGGACCACTCCAATATCTTTCCACTTGAGTCTAAAATGAGTTCCACTAACTTGGTGTGTTTCACATTTTAAGCTTAAATTTTTAAAAGTCAGTGATACAAGTAGCTTTCTGGCAGCTATTAATGCGTATACTTTGGGAAAAGATTTTGTTAAATTTTGAATGGAAATTTATTTATGCAACTATGGAGAGAGAAATACCGTGAGACATAAAAGAAATATCAACAGAGATGATTTGGAAAAAACACATTTTGATTATACTTTTATTTTTGTTTCCATTTCCACATGCAGACAGGTCATGTTGAATTTTTATCATGTTGAATTTTTATCAGTACTCATGTCTTCAAGTCCATTCCAAAAGGAAGGATAGGGGACCGCCCATTCAGAACACCCCCCTTTATGTTCCTCTCTGGGACAGGAGCTTTCTTTCCCTCAATAAACGTGTTTTTCTCATAAAAAAGGAAGGAAAACAAAATTTCAGTTGAAGATTGCAGAAAGAAACCAACATTTGGGATTTTTAAAAGATTAGTAAGTATTTTAGTGCTAAAATTATAACAAAGGGATTGGTTTTCACTGTAATTTAAAGAAAAATAATCTAGTTTAAGGATTGCATTAGGGAAACTATGAACATTAAGTGATCCTGACAAAGATTATAAACAGATATTGCACAACAAAGTCTAAATGAGGTAGTGCAAAATTTAAGAAGAAAATTCAAAACATGGTGGAATATGCCCACTTATTAACACAGTTGTACACCCAAACACATAAAGTCTCAAGTCTGTTACAAAACTGACACATGCTCTATGTGATGTGTTAAGGCTAAATAGGTGCTCACTGAGTAAATTATGAACCAAAATTGCTTATTATACAAGGCAATTAGAATTATAATAAAAACTTACTTCAAAAAATTATAATGTGTCATAAACTTAATAGCAAAAATTCTCTCATAGTTTAGTGTTCCAAAAGTGATGGACAACAGTAATTTTCTCTCCATTCTTAAAAGGCAATATTAAATATCAACAAATATTAAAGAATGCTTTTCTTAAAAGACAGGAAATACCCAGTGATTCTAAAAGTCAGAGAAATTAATTGGAAGCTAATCAATAGGCAACAGACCGTATATGAATATTGATAGGACAGGAACCTCCATAGTTAATCAGCAAAAGGAGAGTTCTCTTCAGTGGGGATGCTTTATCAAGTTAAAAATTTTGATTTCCTGTCTATCAGTTCATAACGTTGACTACAGAAGATAATTTGGAAATACTGTTACTCTCAAAAAAAAATTGCCAAACATTTGTTTTCCTTGCTCTTCTTTATATTTCAGCTACTGGAAATTATATTTGGCCCAAAGTTTAATATCATTTCAAAAAATTAAAACCTTACCAAACAAAAAGTAAATGATATTATTCAAAGTGTTTCACACTATACGTGAAAGTACATGAGAAAATTATTGATGTTTTCGATTTGCATTTTAATGCCTTTTTGATCCATTTTTGAGGTCCTGGCCAGACTGCTGTCATTTTCCACTTTTTGAGCAACTCTGTACATAGCCTACCCACTTCCTGTGTAGAGCTGTCTTTCAGTGGGTCACTAAGCATCACCTTAATATGACGAGAAAAGATACTAGGTGATTTGTGATAGCCCATGTGCTCTACTGGCTGAGAAATTATTAAAATGATTCTTTGAAAAAAGAATGCTGACAATGTCATTAACCCTGTCCTGCTATTTATACGTCAACATGGCTTAGAGCATCAACTTTTTGGCGCTCTTCTTCTACTGGCAATCTTTCTGGCGCCTTGTGGGAGGTATCTTTCATTGGAAAGCATCAGGTTTTTGTTTTTCCCCTTCTTCTTTCTATTATTATCTTTCCTGTATCCATCATTGTTTGAAGTGCCTGAGGATGAATCTCAAAGATCTACACATTTCCCTTGTAAAATATTTGACTAAGAATCTATAGAATTTCTCCCCCAAATCCTTCAGATTTATTTTTAAGAGTCATTAAAATGAATATAAAAAGAATCATGAAGGAGCAATTAATATTACTTAATGGACTGACACTTATTTTGCATGGCAAAGGTTTTTCATAGAATGTGCTTTAATTTATCAATTATCTTGAAGAACAGCTTTAAGAACTCATGGAGAAATGATGTAACTTGCCATAAACCTGCTGCTATCCTGTAAGAGGGGAGCCTCCCCAAATCAGTTCCCTGCCTCCCACTCTTTCCCAGTGACCTCTTTTTCTCTCTGTTCTCTTCATTTTGCTAAAGTTAATTGTTTCTCCAGATAGATAGCAGTACATAAGAATAGCATGGACATCTGTTTTGTTAACTGCTATATTCCTGGTGCCTGCCACATGGCAGTATATAGTGTGTGTTCAGTAAAGCTTTAAAGAATACTTGTGTTTGATTCTAGGAGAAAAAAAACATATTATACTCTACTTGTTTAAATGTGTCAAAGTACCCAACTTAAGGTCCACATCTACTTAGACAAAATAAGTCATATTTAACCTTTGATTTATATGTCTTCATTAACTATGACTGTGCATTCTGCATATTTAAAAATAACTACATATTCTTTTTTATACTACTTTTAATAAGAAGTTACGATGTGACAGTTTCAAAACATGTTATTCCCAATAATTGATACAACGTATTCTTTTTTAATGAACTTAATAAAATCTGTCTGATAATGCTGATAATGTACCCCCTAGAGATACTAACAAGAAGAGAAAACTTGATGATGCTGAGAAAAGAACCACTGTATTATTTTATTGGCTCTAGTGTATGTGACACATGAAACTGTTGATTGTTTTGTTTCTATTGATATTGCAAAAGAATGAATATATTTAACTGAGGTTAAAGAATTCACTTCTTAGCTGTCACAAGGTATTGCTAAGGAAAGGAATTTGCAGTTGAAGAGTTTTGGTATGAGGCTTGTGAATTCAGTATCTATTATAATTACTTAAGGTCTGCCTTTAAGTGGGAGATATCTTTAATAATTCTCAGAACATTTTCAACCTCATAAAATTTTAATTAACAATTAGCACTGCTCATAGATCATCAGTACTGCTTTGCACTTGGAAGAGATCAGAAAACTGATAAGCCATTTTGTTCTCCACCAATAAATTCTGGGGGAAAAGTGAATGTTGGTAAATGTGCAGACCATCTCCCAAAAGAAGTAAAAGGCATTAACACAGTGATGATTGAAAAACCTCAGGAAATTTGTTACTCCCCTATTATATGAAGATCTGTGAAATGTTCAAGGTGCTTATGCTACCTGGACTGGTACAGTTACGCAGGTCACTTGTGCAATATGGGACAGAAACTGACCCTTGGAGGAGTCAGTAATTAAAAGAAAACAGGCCAGGCAGAAAGCACCTGTGATCCTAATGCAGGGAGCACAGATAGATTTGAGCAAAGTTTGTTAGCACTGTGGATGTAGGGTCACTACCTATACCAGTGCAAACCTAAAAGAGAGAAATGAGTTTGAACTTTCAAAATGTGGCCAGATTATAAAGGGCAAAAAAAGACGCATTGACAAATTTAAGTGAACTATCCAGGGAGGGAAGTAATCATTGGAGATTTATAAGAGAAATAGTTTAAAGTAATGAATGTGTGTTTAAACAAAATAAAAATCTTTGCTTTTGAGGGGATGGGAATACCTGTCAGCTAGAAAGGAATTCTTAGGTCATTCTCAAGAGCAGTATACTAGCTATAAAAAAAAATAAATAAACCTTAAGATTAAATGTGTATGAAATAGTACACTTTACCTGTATGTTTTAACATCTAATGTCTATTTAGAGGCTGGCCATAGTCTTTGCCATCAATCGTGTATGTCAACAGGAACATTTGTCACATACAAGAAGCAATTAAATGTTATAAAAAATCCAAATTAAACAGTTTCAACACAGGCTAGTAAGACAGTTGCAATAATTATTATGTTGCATATTGTTGTCTTCATAGTAGTTACTCAGAGTACAAGATGCAGACCTGATATCTCACCTAAACAATGTTAATATAAATCCTTCTTCTCAAAGAAATAAGAAAAAGTAGCTGTATGTCTATCCTAACTAATATATATATATATATATATATATATATATATATGTATATATATATTTCTCAGTAAAGAGTACTATGTCAAAGCAAATCATAAATTATAATTTCATATCTACCTTGATCACACAGAAGACTAGTTTGCGCAACATTATGAACATCTAAATTGTGTAAAAGGTGGGGGTTAGCAAGACAGCTCCGCAGTCTAAAGTGTCTGCTTAGTCAAGACTAGGCATGTACAGGGGACCGTGGTTCCATCCTTGGGACCACAAGCTGCACCAGGCCCACCCTCAGGGATGAGCCAGCAAAGTAAAATAAAAGAAAGAAAAATTTAAAAAAAACATTTAAAAATACATTGTATAAAGGTTTGAAAGGAAAATAAAAAGTTGCAAAAAAATCTATAATTACTGCACGTTTAAGAAAAGTCATGCTAACATGGCTTTGGCAAAGGCTTACAAGCTGGTTATTTTCCACTGGTTCCATTTGTCATCAAGGCAAACTTATAGTATGTTTTCATCTTCATTGTTTTTCTAATGATTCACTGCTTTTAAGAAATGCTTTAAGCTTCAGCCATTCTTGCTTATCTATGTAACTCCATTCATAAAATCAACTCCTAATTTTAATGCTAACACTTATCATCTATTTAATCGAAGGAGGAAAAAATACAGCAGAAGATCCCAACTCATTCCTTAACCATTAGGCCATTGTTTTTTGTTATTCTTTGTTTTGTTTTTCTGTAGAGGACTGATTTCCTCTTTTCATAATCTGATTATTTTATTCTTGAAATCCTGGTTAAAATGCTTGCTCTACTTTGTGTTTATGAAAAAAAAGATAAATATTAGGATGGCATTTTGTCCTGAACAATAAACTCCATGTGACTCAGTTTGCAAATTAACATCAGTTTTACACTTTAGAAGCCTGGAAACTAGCTCAGCTTATAGGAAACAGACAGTCTCAGGGGAAGGATTTCTTTAGTTACTTGTGTCTCAGAAAGTTCAAGTGAGATTTCACGATGATATTTTAGTTAAAAGATTCTTTAAAATAAATATTTTAAGCTTTGAATGTTGTAAAATAATTTCATTTTCTTTCTTGAATAAATGTTAAAAACCTAGGGGCCAGGGAGATAATTGAGTGGCATACCAGCCTGCCTGGCAGGCATGAGGTCCTAAGTTCAATCACCAGTACAAAAATAAGCAAATAAAAAAAAGAAAGACAAAGAATAAAAATAAGTGAGAGCATATAGAAAGAAAATGATGTTATATCTAACCACCTAAAGTTAATTGTTTTTAATGATTCTACATTTTAAGTGATATTTTGGTTTTTGCTTTGTGCAATCATGACCTTTACATATTTTTTAACATTACACATTCTATTTTTTGGCTTCTCATTCTTTTTCATAAAGTCAAGATTCTTCCTGAGAAGTTTGAAGATGTAGTCAATAATAATCACTATACAATGTAAGGGCTGACTAAAAATGGTTTTATCTACTTACCCATATTTTTGTCTGTCTGAATTTCTGTAAACAAGAAATAGAAGCAGGTAAGTCTTCCCTCCAGACCAATGACTTTGCTTGTTTCTGTGTTAACCTTGAAAGGATGGAGAATAATACCCCTTAATGGCTTAAAAATATAATGCTAGGGGCAAACTGCAAACACTGGTGTACTTCTTCTTGAAAAGGATAATTTTAAGTAAAAATGCTGACCGCTTTTCTTTGTTATGTCTGTTTCTTATCCTTCACAGATGGGCCTCTGGGTCCTCGAGGTTTAGCAGAAGCTACAGAGATGTGCACTCAGGAGTGTTTGGTTTTGGGTCACTCTGATAATTGCTGGATGCCTCCTGGCTTGGGTGCATACCAACACCCGAAGTCTCCTCTCTCAACCTTTGCAACCCAGAAAGAATGGATCAAGAAAGACAAGCTTGTGAATGGGCACACCCTCACCAGAGCCTGGAAAGAAGACAGCAACAGGAACCAATTCAATGACCGTAAGCAGTATGGCTCCAACGAAGGCCATTTCAACAATGGCAGCCACATTGCAGACATTCCTCTGGCAAATCTCAAGTCCTATAAGCAAGCAGGAGGCGTGATGGAGAGTCCTAAGGAGCACCAACTCTAAGATAAGGCTGTATGGGACCTTATAACTTTAATATAAATAGACATGCTAATACCATGTGTCAGAGCTTTATGTATTCACTAGATCTCTACAACTATGCCCCTTTTAGCAGGGATATCCATAACTTTGTGTTAGCACCATGGAAGATACAATGTTTTGCAACATAAGAGAGAAGATAGTTCTATTAGCCATGTGGTTCTTGTTTATTAGAATTGACTAAGCTCTCCAGAGATCTCTCCATTGTGCAACTTATTTTTATTATTGTATTTTATGTTGACCCTGGACTGCTGCTATGAACAATAGAATATGCATTTGGAGAGTAAGAAAGTTCCATGGATTAGAGTGACTGACAAACCTATCCAGTTAGAAAATTGTACTCTTTGTCATTGATTTATGCTGGGACCGCTATACTTGACATTATATTTCAAACAAAACTTTAAAAGATAAGCATTAACCTATTGTGCTGTTAACAGCGTTAGTGGACACTTGTAAGTCAATCAGTGTTAAAATATTTGTAAATAGAAGCAAGTTATTATTAACAACTTTTGTGTATTTATAGCGTTCACCTAAAAATGTTGTAGCATAATTCTGTGTTTATGACTGCTTCTTTCCTTTTCTTCAGTTTACCTCTCCGTTGTTATTTTCGTTTGTTTCTTTTGATGAAGTGTTTCTGTGTTAGTAATCTGTCTGGACACACATTGTTCAAAGGATCTTAAACATTTGTGTTTAAAAGAGGTACTGAAATTTTGCTTTTGTATGATAGCTTACGATGTAGAAATTCTGTAAAATCAATAAAGACGAGAGAAAAAATGGAAAACTTTATATAAAGCATAAAAAGACTTCCGCAAATGCTTGAAAATTCAGAGCCTAGTCTTCAATATCCTTATTTTCAGCGTAGGCAAAAATCACTTAATTCCTACTATTAAGTGAGGGAGAAGAATGGGAACATGCTATCCATCAAAAGTTATATAATATCCTACATTTGTCATTTATGCAAAACTAATATATCAAAATTAGCATATATTAAAAAATCACTACTCAAAACTAGTTTTAACTGAGCCAATGTGTGTCTGCAACTTTGTTGAAATGGCAGTTTGTGTTTATCCTCATATACAATACTGTTGTTGTAACACAAGTGTTATTAGACCATAGCCACAAAATATTTAATGTGTTGTGCCTTCATGATGTAACAGAACATTTTCCAGGTAGGATAGTTGGGGAAATAAAGGGATAAATCTCTAATTATTGCTGTTTAACTGTTATCATAGTTGGTCAATGCCTGGCAGGTACCAGCATTTTGTCACTTAGGTCAAACCAGGAGAGTGACAATTAATGTTAATAAGATCTCAGTTGCACGTGCTAACAAATCCAAATTTGAACATTCTTAGGAGGTTTTTGTTACAGCATGACAGATGATTTAAACAAATAAATAGCATGCAACAAAATGTGTTTATTGAAAGAAGTGAAAGTTATCTTAATGCCACGGTTCACCATCAGTTTAAAAGTTAAAAAAAACAAAAAAATATTAAAAATGGTTTGCTAATCTGACAGTTAATTTGTTCCTACCAAAAATGAAATTTCTTTGTAAATAGCAGTTCACATTTTTCCACAGTATAATGGAAAATAATGGGTAGGGGTGCATTGCTTATTGAAGTACACTTTTGTCGGTTTGTGAGGGGTGTTTGATGACTTTGACAGAATAAATATCTAAACAATTATCCTTGTTACTGCTTTGCCAGTTCTACGTTATTTACAATTACTCAGCTCTTGCAATAAATATTCTGAATTCGTGATTGTAGTGTGTTAATTCTTGGTCAACATTTAAAATGATTATTTAGACTCTAATAGATACACAAAAATATTCTGTTAAAACTTACTTACAAATCAAAGAAAAATTTGGTGGGTTTGTGATCTATATTCTGAAACTATGGTTGTCAATTAAAGGATAAATCCCTACAAAATCATTTCCTAAGTAAATCATGGGAAAAAGTTGATTCACAATCTAGTTAAGTTTCACATCAGTTTCGGCAAGGTCAATCCCAAGCTAGACACTGAGAATGTAACACCAGTTCATAAGTAAGGCTATCATTTTCATGCTTTATATTTCCAATGAGGTTTCACAGGGCATCTCCTCACTTCACTGTTGGTTAAGGCAGAAGAACGCCCAGGTATTATGGAGCTAAATCCAGAGAAATCCTAAAATTTCTTTTAGATTATGAAAACTGGAACAGAAGCTATGAAGATAGTAGCATACATCCTCAAATACATGACTTGTGCAGTAACTAATCGGTGAGAGTACTTGCTGCAGTTTGAAATAGAATAAGCAAATCTTACTCTTCCACTGCTGCTTTTTGAGTAGTGATGAATCAAGACATAAGAATCAGAGACATAGAGGAGAATATATGAGCTTGGACACCTGACCTGATGTAACTTTCTACCTGCAGTCCTGGAGAATCCAGGGCTGACACAGTGTTAGCTCCTCTGTCTCTTTTTCCTATGCAAGGACCCAGAATAAGTGTATATAAAATGGAGCCACTTTGAAAAAAAGTAGAGTGTATTCCTGTATAGTTTCTTCCTCCAGTTAATAAACAGTCACATAATTCAGTGTACTGTGTGTCATAGTAAAAGACACTAAGAAGACAGTAACACTGTCTAAACAGAAGGCTTGGAAAATGGAGTCCTTGTACTCAGTCTCACAATATTTCTTATAAGAAATACAAAATATATTCTTGTCAAAGTGTTAAGTTATATGCTTTGTAAAATTTTAAAAGTAATAACAGCATAATCCAACTTGAAGAATCTATTCATCAAATAAATATAATAAGTTTATTTTGAATATAATGCATGTTTCTCCTTATACAGATATTTAATATTTAAAAATCATCAATTGCCTAAAAAAAAAAGTATTGTATTACCTAGGAAAAAAATGATTAAAAACAATGATTTTAGATTGATTGCTGAATATTATTATACATGATACTTTTCTAAGGCAGGTATTGAAATGAATTCATAAAGCAGAATATGGCCTACTGAATAATCATTTCTGTAGATATTCCAACATTGTGTATATATATGTAAATTATACATAAGCTACATATAAAATTATACATAAAGTATACAAGTTTTATATATAAATATTACACACAATGATTATCCATTAAGAAATAGTTGAGTATTATTTCTACTGCACAGATACATTCAACTAGACCTCATTCACAATCCCATCTTTTGCTAGCAAAAGCTAGAAATGCAGCTGAGGCCCAGAGTGGTTCCAGTGTTTATTAAACTCCTGGGTAGAAGCCAGGAATGGTTAATCATTATTAGTGAGGAGTTTTGGCAGCAGGAAATGAAAGGGATGCCTTGTTGGTCCCAATTCTAGTGTGGATGTGAGCCTGCTACTTTGTATAAAGCCGATCTAAACCTGGCAAGGGAGGAGAGGGGTTGGAGGCTAAAAATGCTTCATTGTTCTGCTTTGTTTTAAATAGAGCTGATCTTCCCTCCCCAAAGAAATCTCCTTGATTTGCTGTTTTAGGAGACGGGGCTTTACAGCTCTTCCCGTGTTCTTGTAGTCACTGAGGTCGCACAGTAAGTTCTCTGAACGCTGCTCTTTTCCTTTCACAACTGCCAATGTAAACGTTAGTAGATATCAACAAGAATTTTCATTGTTCAGAAAGAATAAATTTACCTTTCCTGCTATAATACCTTTATAAGTATACATTACCATGATATGGTAATCACATTTTTTCACCAATACTCAGCTCCTAAAAGCATGAACTAATGTGTAGGCCAAAGATATACTTTACTATCTTGATGTCACCATTATTTGTTTTTAAATATTAAGTCAGTGCTACTTAAGCTCTTGACATATGTTTTGTTCTTCAGTGTGCTCCACATTGAAATGAGTTCTGTTCCCATTTTGTTATGTCATGTTGTTATTGAAGATTTATAGTAAAATAAAGCTTTCAAATTACTTCATTTACTAAGATCCTCTCATCCTAATTAGCACATACAAATTAAGTGTTATTAGACTTATTTGATGATATGTACCTCAGGTCTAATACTTGAGGCATGTCGAGCTACAGTGACTATAGGAAATTTAAATTAAAATTTTAACGTTTCTGTTCTTCCTTCTAATCTGTGTTGTTTTGTTTTTTTGTCTCCGAATCTGTCATAAGTTTTGGCACCACTGACATAATCTTGAAAAATAACAACCAAAAGCAATAAAAAAACTTTACCATAAACTCTAACATAATCAAGGTCTTCTGCTGTATATTATTAGATTATTCTTAATAAAATCGCATTATATTTTTTCTATTTAATGACATTATAGCTATTGTTCTTCAAATGACTATTCACACACAGTTTAAGTACAATTCATTGTGTATATGAAATGTTTTTGCCTTATTTGAGGAAAGAATGAAATTACACCATTATTAAATTAATTCTCCATCAAATGTAAGCAAATGCAGATGTATGTCACTGTCAGTATATCATTTTGACTTTGCTGGGAGCATCATATCCCTAAGTTACAGACACATAAATGAACTTTTTCCTTCTTTTAATATTTACTTCTGGGGTCTTTGAAACCACAGTAGTTTCAGTCCTTGCCTTGTTGTCCATTCTATCCCAGGTTTCACTGTCAGTTTCTCCGTTTTGTAATGCATTGGAAATATTTTTTCAGGTTTAAGACGACATTCCAGAACTTCTTTTTCTTCTCTGTAGTCTCTCTCCTAGGAAGGTTATCCAACATGGCTTTAAATTTATTCTTGTGCTGAAATTTATCTTCCAATCTGGATCTCTAGGCCATACTCCAGAATTTTTAACCCCTAATGGTAACCAATATCTACATTTGACTATTTCAGAGATTAGTCAGCAGTAACATGTCCAACAGACTCTTATCCTTCTGATGTCTCACATACACACACACACACATACACAAAGACACACGTATACACACAGACATACACACAGACACACACACACACACAGTACCTATAATCTTCTTGGTTAAAGACCCCTCTATTGGTTAATCAAACAACAATGATTGGAAATTTTTTGTGTGTTTATACAATGTCTCTATCTTTCTGATCAAAATTCAAAATTCATCCTATTTAATCATTCTCCTTAGTAACTCTTATCAGTTTGGGCTAGGTAACATAAGCTCTTTGCTGGATTATTATATAAATCTCCTACCTTCTCTTCTTTTAGCTTGTTTTAACCATGTTTCAGAGTTCTTTTAAAATAAGAGAGATCTAGATGACACATTTCTCTTTATACAATGAAATATTCTGTTTTGCTTTATTTTTCAGAATAAAAATAAAGCACTAATGATGCCACATAGCACCTCTTTCCTACTGTGACCCACAAGGTTTGTTTCATTCTACCCCACTCTCTCCTCACCACCCCTGCATCATTCAGGCATTCCCTTGCTTTAGTTGTAGTTTCCATTGTATAGTTTTGCTGGAAATTGACTTTCTGGAAGTTCTTCTTTCCCCTCTTTCGAGCATCCATTTTTGTTGTTAGAGTTTATATATTATCTATTATGGCCATAAGTAGCTATAAATCTATTATAGATAGATTGATATTCTTTCATTTAACCATCTTAACCAATATACAATACAGAGTCCTTAATTACATTCCCAGTGTTACATAACATGACCTTCATTTGTTTCCCCAACATCCTACGTCACCCTAGTCTATAAACATTAAGGAATAATTTGCCGTTTGTCCTACCTTCCATCTCCAGGAACCTCACATCTACTTTCTGTCTGTAATAATTTACATCTTCTGAATATTTCATATCTGTTAAAAAGTACAATAGTTTCTTTTTCACTTATCACATGCACACACACACATATATATATATATATATGAAGAGAGAGACAGAGCGATACATATATATATGTATATATATATATATGTCTTTTGACCAGTTCTAGTTATGCTTTTGGGTGCAGAGGTATAGAGGTATTTTATAAGATGGATAGTAAATCTACATTGTACTCAGTGTTTAATTATTTTTCCCTTTTTTGTAAGTGCCCTTAAATTTCTTTCTTTCTTTCTTTCTTTCTAGCCAGCTCAGCTTGAACTGCCCCAACATATGGTGCCAGGGATTGAACTGTGGTCCCTGCAACTGCCTAAGCTTGCCTAAGCAGGCACCTTAGACCACTGAGCCATCTCACCAGCTCTCAGTGCTCTTAAAATTCTTGATAAGATTCATGAATATATAATATCTTTAATTCTGATAAAACAATATACCTAGTTTTTGCTTCTATTGTTCAAGTTTCATTGTTATATACAAGCATTCCTTATCACATGCAGAATCACAGTTACCCTTATATTTCTTTTAAGTGTTTTATTATTTTCTTTCTTGTATTAAAGACATTGATCCAGTTTGTATTAACATTTGTGCAAAATATGAGGTAAGATTCCTGCTAAGTATTTTACATGTGAAGACTCTTACATTCCTTTTTTTTCTGAGTTGATCATCATCATTTCATGTTTATTTATTTATTTTTTGTTTGGCCTACTTTTCCTGTTTAGTGCACAACATGGACTGTTTCTTATGTCAAACTACATTTGCATTCCAAGGTTTGTTCAGGTTTTAATGTGCATTTTAATATTTAATACACATGAAATCATGTTGAGTTGTTGCATTTGTTTTGCAAATATTTTGTTGTGAATTTCTGTTTCTATATTCTTATGGAACACTTGCTGAGGACTTTGTTTACTTTATCTTTATCTTTTGAAGAGGATAACACTATCGTACAATGATATAAAATGTGTTCAGTTCTATTTGGAGATAATCAAGAAGTATTTATTCTTCTTTAAATGTTTGCAAGAATATGACAGTGACCAATTAGTTATGAGACTTCTTTGTAGCGAGGGTTTGGTTCACTGGTTCAGTCTCCTGTAACCATGTGTTGATTTTTTGTTTGTTTTGTTTTTCTTGAATCTATGTGCTCCTAGGAATTTGTTCGTTACATGTAGGTTATTTAATGCCTTGGCATCCAATGCTCACAGTATCTCCCTCTAATTCTTTCTGTTTCTGTAAGGTCAGTAGTAACATCACCATTTTCACCTCTTACTTTAACTGTAAGCTTCTTCTCTCCTGTTTTTCTCTTTATCAATGAAGCTAGAATGTTATCAATTTTGTTGACTCATTCAGTGACATAATTTTGGTCTTAATCTTTTGTTGTAGATTTCTTTTTTTTTAGACTCTGCGTAAGTGATAGGAACAAAAATAACAGAAAAATAAGGCAGAAAGAACGTATTTATTTGTGTGTGTATGAAAAATTTATACTACATCACAAGTTGGATACATTTTCAGAGAACAGATCATATATTTGAATCTGAAGTGACTGATAGCTAACCAAATAAACTAACAAATAGACAATCACAAACAACCCAGTGTCAGTGGATCACACACCAACTTGATAATTTCCTCCAAAGCCTGGAATTAAATGTCTTATTAGTAACGTACTTTCAACGGACTCATATTTTTACACTATAACATTGATTTGGGTAATACTATGTATAAATCAAGAATTTCACTATATAAATTACATAAAATTTTACATAAAATATTTTTCCTGCTTCACTTATGTCAAATGATATTATGTAAGTAATCCATCCTTTGCATAATGGAGATCTGTAGGCTGCTGGATCACCAACCTCCCCTTTCCCTCACAGTTCTTTCTGTACAATGGGAAAGATGCATCCACCAATAAAGTCTATTTTTTTTTTTCTTTTTGCAATACTAGAGAGGAACTCAAGACTTTGTGCTGGCCAGGCAAGTGTTTATTCTACTGAGCTATCTCCCCAGCCCAAGAAAATCTAACTTTCCAAAGGAGAAGGTGTGTGTGTGTGTGTGTGTGTGTGTGTGTGTGTGTGTGAAACAGCTAATAAAATGATAGCCCTATGAAATAAAACAAATACAGGCTCAATTACATGCCCCTAGTCCCATTTACCTTGTAAAAAACATTTCCAGCAAATATACATTTAAGAACTAAAGACCAGTTCTCTGGGCTATGGCACAGATTACAATACTTACCTGAAGTCTTCACTGCTCCCAGTGCACATGGGTTAGATGAATTTTAATTAAGTTTCATAATATAACACATGAGACAAGTACTAAAGGTTTACATTCCCTGGTTGCGGTTGTCTCCACCAACCCCAGAAATACTAGGAACTTACTCTTCAGTATTGCTGAGTGACAAAAGCTCATCATAAACATTATGAGAGCGTAAGATTTCCAGAGAAGATCCATCTAGCTACTTTCAGACTGAAAAGATTGAAATTGGATTACATGGAATACCTACTTGCCCTCATTTATTATCCTATAACACATACATTCCTCATTTTTGGTTTACCTTACTTATACATTAATTTCCCAGAATTAATAAAACTTAGAAAGCCTTCATTCTATTCTCAGTATAGTTCTAAGGATAAAAACGATAATAATGCAGGTAAGTACACCATGTTATTTTTCAGGTTAAGTGTCATTTGTATCACCATTTTATAGGTGAGAAAATTAAGATGCAAGGAACGTAAAGGAAGCTACTGTGCAATACAAAGTTAGCAAACAGCAATGCCAATCTTCCTGGTTGACTAGAGTTTGGGGTTTGATACTGTGCAATAGAGCCTCAGTCAGAAAGATATGAGCACTTCTCAAATCTGAGACTGCATGCTAAATTTCTATTTTTAAAATGTAGAAGTAAAGACATTTTTATTTAGCTCTTAATATACATATCCTCTTCCATTTAGAATTTGTTTTTTTTGTTGTTGTTGTTGTTGTTGTTTGTCTTTTTGAGACAGGGTCTCACTATGGAGTTGAGGCTGGCCTTGAGCTCACTTTTGTAGCCCAGGCTGGTCTCGAACTCGCACCAATCCTCCTGCCTCAGCCTCCCAAGTGCTGGGATTACAGGCGTGAGCCACTAGAATTTGATTTATACTTTCATGTTCATGGATATATTATATTAATGAAATGTATAATAATTTGTAAACCTTGGTAAAAAATATTCCAGTACAAAATGACAAAATGATGCAAATTTACTGTGAGTATATACTATTATGTTGCTGGGAAATCCCGCTGAAGTTCCTGCCACTGAATTAAAATGTTAATTAGGAGCCAGGGATATATAGCTTAGCAGTATAGTGCCTGTTTGGCAAGTGCAAGGTCCTGAGTTCAATTTCCAGCAGCAACTATATATATATATATATATATATATATATATATATTTGCAACCACATTGTTTTATACCTGTCTCTGTTCCTTACTCAGGAAAGTCAGATGAAGAATAAAGTGAGCCGCATATAAGAGTCTGATTAAAATAAACAGCTGTAAAATGAGACCTCCAAACAGTTTGGCAATTAATTTTAACTAAGCCCATTTTCTTCATTTCTTGGAACTGAGCTCCTATTGACAACAAAGGAAGTTATGGACCCTCATGGAGAAGAGCCTGGATTTCCCAGGATCTGGAGTAAGGGATGCTAGAAGCTTCAAGGCATAAATGCCTTCTCTTCTTGTATCACCAAGTTTAATCAACTGCTTTGACCTGTACAGTGTACTGTAGTATGTAAGTGGAAAATAACCTTTTAATGTGACAAACGAGTGTCTCACATTTCACATATGAAACAAACTACTTGTAAATGCCAGGGTCATATCATATAGTAACTCTCACTGGTCTTCCCCTTCCCCAAGGAGAGGCTGACTGTATGATTTAAATGTCAGCTCTGCAGTTCACATCCTAGAGCACTGTTCTTTGTAACACAATGTGATAACAAAACATATACATATTCATTAGGAACAGTTGAATAATATCATTCAATAAGCCAGTGCTCAATTAAGGAGTTTGCAAAGGGTACTTGTTCATTTCTTTATTATATGTTGATCATTAATTGCTGGCTATGGTTTAATTGCTAACAATGACTGATTTCATATTAAATGCAGATAAAAAAAATCCTGCTATTTCATTTGTACACAGTAATCCATACGAGCAAAACAACCAACACAAATTTCTCCAGAAAAAATGAATATTTAATGAATGAGCAAAATATTAATCAGTTAATACATATGTACAAATACACAGTCCACCATAAAACTGTATACAGACTCCAGTAATTGATCATGTTAATAAATGTCTGGAAGATAATGGCTACAACTTAGGATACCTGTTGCAATTGAAGAGGCCAAACTTCTATTGATCTCATGATACCTCAATAAATTTAGTATTAAAATATATACACAAATTTTTTCTTTTCCTGATGCATACATTTTTGACAGATTCTCTCTCTCTTACATATATATATATATATATATATATATATATATATATATAATAGTACACATAATCAGAATATCATGTATTCTCCATAAATATATGTAATATCATAACATATACTTCTGTAAGATCCTAGTATTTATTCTTAATAAATTCTGTAATTATATTCACATTATATTAGTATGGATTGTACAATTTGAAAACTCTAACCAAAGGTCATCTATTACAAGTACCCATTTTTTAGTGCAGATAAAATATCATTAGAAAGAGAATTGTTTTCAGTGTGCTTTCTAGTGGCTCATGTATTAATTTCAACTTTGGTAGTGCAAAGTGAAATGCTCAACTATTTACTTCATGGTTGATGCCTTCAGAAATATTTATTGGTAGTGGAACTCTTTGTAATATTTCAATATTTATGAAAATTAATAATAAAATAAGAAAAAGGATATTTAACTTATAAATCCTACTTAAAAGGCAAAATTAGAGGAGATGAAGATCCTGGATTTCATCAAATTGAGAAATGTCTACATTAAATATTAAGCCCAGCATTTATATAATTGACATGGTCTTTTTTTAATGAAGTACAAAGAAAAGAATCATCATATTGAATGCATGGACTGGTTGTGAAGATTAAATGGAGTGATTTTTAACAACCTAGAATGGCCCCTGAAATATCCTGAATGTTCTTTGAATCCATTTATTAGTAGTCACACTCATAGTTGTAGTTCATTCTAAACGTCTTTCAATTACAAAATAATTAAAATATAATAGTTCTATAAATGACTGAAAATGAATTTTCCTCAGTCTTAGCCCTACATGTTAGGTGGTACCACCATGAAGGTGCTGTTTGAAAGGAAGTCCCTCCCTCACACACCCAGAGACAGCTGAGTTCCTTGCTTTTACACTCTTCTTTCTGTCAAAGAATTTTTCCGTTTTCTAAATCCCTATCTCTGAGTTTTCTCATACATGTTCTCAAGTTAGCCTGTTTCTATTTTGAGGTTTAGCCTGCACAAGCTCAAGTGCGTGCATAGGTCAATTTAGAACAGATAAATGAATGGGGCAGTAAATCAGTATTTCTTTTTACTGAGCTACCTGGATTTGGGGGCATCACAAACAGTGTGTACATGGAATATGCCAAATCTTTCAAAACTTCGAATGATGCTGCCACTGAATAATGTCACAGGAACTATCTCTCTCCTTAAAATATAAAGGTTTAGAACAAACAAATCAGTCATGACTCAAAGAAGCCAGATGGTTACTTCTCAGAAATTCTCTTTTTTATTTCCTGTGTAAGTATTTAAGATCATTTAAATTTCTGTAATTTAAAACAAATGATATACAAAATAAAATAAATATAAAATCTTTGTTGCTTTTCATTTGTCACTTACATTACTTATTGTTTCTTACTTCATAATTGTTATCAGAAAGACCCATAAAATTCTTTCAACCTCCCACAATATTTTCTCTGACTCCTAACTCTCAACAAAGTTTGTCTGGTTAAATATGTATGACCAAATTTATGTCTTAATTTAGGGTCTTATCTTCAAGTTTTTATTTCCCTCAATGCCTCAGCAGGATCTCACATTTTAGAATATATTTTGTGGGTCAGGGTAATAGCTCTGCAGGCTAAGCACCTGGATGGCAGGCTCCAGAAGAATATTTGTGCTTTTGCCTTTGAAACAAGAACCCTGCTACATGGTTATGTGTGTAAATCACAGGTATACATATTGCTTAGCTTGTTTGAAGTTTTGCATTCCAACAGTAGTAGCACAAAATCAATGTGCTTTCTGGAATTTCTCTTAGTATTGTCTCTAGACAAATGTTTTTAAACATTTATTTTGAGAACTTTAGTCTTTTTTAATATTTTAAATATTCATTCCCCCCATTTTTTCTCTCATTCTATATCCTGTAGCTGATTTCATTAAAGGCAAATGCTCAGTTACAAGTGTTCTAGTTCTACAAATATTATTCAGTGCTCTGTCCTGCACATCCAATCTTCATAAACAGTGGTGCCTTCTGTAAGTTTCCTTCATCTGGTGTGAAAGAGAAATGGGAAAGAAATAAAGTAAACCTTTATTGCATGGGACAGGGAGGCTGCAGAAGAAAAACAAGAATCCTCCGTAAGGGGGCAGGGATTCATAGAATTTATAGAGCTTGGTTATGGGTAGAGGCTGTGTAGGTGGTATGGTGGGTGTCCTAACAGGCACTGATTGGGAAGGCTTGGCGCATACCTCAAACCAAAGAAGATACAGCAGCCATTATGAGATCCCTGTTGTTTCAGTTACTGAAGTTGTTTGTTGAAATTCTAGATCTTTTCTAACATTTTTTAAGAAAATATATTTTGCATTCTCTTTAGATAATAACTTTTAAAAATCTTTATAAAGAAAAACAAAAAAAAGGGAGTTGAAGTTAACCAGGGGAAGAAGACAGAGGTTAGTCTAGGAGCAGCTGGTACCCGGCCCTCGATCCCCACACCACACGCTGACTGGCTGCCCTGATGACCCAGCGGACTGACCTCTACCTGGGTGCAAGCCCATCACCTCGGTCGTCTCCGCAGTTCAGTCACAAACCAAACTCATGGGAACCGAATCAAATTTCTCTAAAAATCTACATCGAACCTAACCACTGAATTAGATTCTGATTTTGTCCAACTCAGTCTGTGGTCAGAATCACGGAAAGAATCAAGCTTGTGAACCCAGGTACTACCGCTTAGCAAATTAAATATTCAACAAATACTTCAAGCTTATGTCTACCCACTCCTTTAAGGTACTTTTTTTTTTTTTTTGTCTTTTTGAGACAGGGTCTCACTATGCAGTTCAGGCTGGCCTTGAGCTCACTTTTGTAGCCCAGGTTGGTCTCGAACTCGCACTGATCCTCCTGCCTCAGCCTCCCGAGTGCTGGGATTACAGGCGTGTGCCACCACGCCCAGCTAAGGTACTTTTATAAAAGTTAAATCCAAGCTCACCAAACGTTGGTTCCAAGAAGTGAAGCTGGAATCAGAGCTCCTGTGTGTCTGGTCAGGTTGTTTCCATGCACAAGAGCTCTTGTTAATGCTGCTGTAGTGCTAGGAACAGGCTGCCCTGGGGGAGGAGAGGCAGCTCACAGCGCTAAAGAAGAGGGGTAGTATGGTAGGCCTTTCCGGGACATAAACCACTAAAGCCACTGAAAGACTGAGAGTTGCTTGGTACTAAGCCACTACAGGGCATTGCTTGAATTCCAACTGATAAAAGCACCCTGGCCAGGCATGAAGCCCTAACCTATGTTTACCTGCATTTTGTTGTGAAGTCATGAAAATATATTCTACACTAGTAGCGAGGGTAGTTTGTCTAAAAGGAAACCTAATCTTATTACTTTCACTGAAAGTCGCTCAGTGTTTCTCTGTCACTCTCAGTGGAGCTCACATGCACGCAGAGGCCAGCGCTCAGCACCCTGGTCGCCCACCCAGCCTCCGCTCTGGAAGCTGCAATGCGTGGATGGCTTCCTGGATGTTGCTGAACTGAACTTCAAGTTCCTGGAAAACACCAAGCTCTTCTTGTTCTTCCTGGGCACTGTGTGATCTCTGCTGAGACACCGCTTTCTTTCCATTTCCCTTTCTCCCTGCGCACCTAAAACCTTCTTGCTCTTCAGATCAGAGCATGAACAAAGGACTTCAGTGAGAATGGCTTTTCTGAACACTCCCTGGTAAGGAGCTGCGATGGAACGCACTGTAGCACTTAGGCCGCATTTTAATCACTTGTCTACTTTCCAGAATCTTCCAGTAGACCCTGAACTCCTCCAGAAAACGTGTTGTGTATGTTATTTAACTGTTGAATTCTTTGAGCCTTAGATATGCTAGGAGCTCAGTAAATGGTAAAGCTGTAAGTCTTCGTTAAATTCATTCAGGACTGTTTGTGTTACATTTCTCACGTTGCTGAGATAGCAATATCTGGTATCTGAAGTAAAAACAGGACAAGTTTATTTAGTCCATCGTTGAAAAAGCTCTCAGCCCATAACTGGGTGGCTCATGGCAAAGGGGCAACAGTTCATGGTTGGAGGAAACAGCAAAAGCAACCAGTACAAAAAGGGGAAACAAGCCTCTTCCTGGCCCTTTGATTTTATCCAGACTGCCAAAATTAGGGTGGTGCCAATACACTCAGTGAACTGAGCCAGCAGTTTCCCACCTTTAATTCCAGCACCAGTAGCGCGAGCATTGAACCGCGAATCAATCACAGTCTCTAGATTCAGGTACCTCCAGAAAAGCTCCATCTAAAGCACACCAGGCTTTGGTGGGACTTGTAGACCCAATCCGCAGGACGTTTGTAATCTAAATGTAGGGTCCTGTACACAGTAGAGTGCTTCAGTCCTTGTAAAGAAGTGCACGGCAGTGCTACCCAGAGTACTTGGAGGACAGTCCCTGCTTGTTGTAGAGGCTTTACATAGTGTTACAGAGGAATGCAAGGCATTATAAAGGCAATTTCGCACGGCTGCTCTGCCTTCGCCTTGATAGTCCATGCACTTTAGATTTTGTTTTGTTTTTCTCCTTTTTTCCTCTTCCAAGACAGAGTACGATACATTTTCCTAGGTGCGGATGTAGACTTCAATTCCTTTGCCAGGCTGCAGCTGACACACAGAGGCAGGAACAAAGGTGATTGTTACTTTAGAAGGCAAGCGCTACTGAGAAATTAATTGCTATTTCCCTTGCCCAGGTGCACTCCTGTGCTCCCTCTTAGTGCATTATCAAAACACTAGCAAATTAAATTATAATTGTCAATTTGTTGGCTACTCCCACTAACTGGGAAGTGTGTAAAAGTAGAAACGGAGTCTATCTCTGTGCAGCAACAAAGACACCATAAAATTAAAAACTTTCAGCTAAGGACTTTATGTCCTATCTATATATATCCTATCTATATATATTAGTGTTATATATATTATATTATATTATTATATATAAATATATATTACAGTGATATATATATATATATATACATATATGTGTGTATATATATATAATGTTTAATATGTGCTAAGGCCCTTCTGCTTCTAGAAGTAGCAAGCATTAATTAGGGAAATAATGTATGAGAGTTATTCAAAAGGTATATACATAAGAAAAAGTTTGATTAAATAGCTGTTAGGTATCACTTCTTTGACCTTGTTGCCCTAAAATACGTTAAGTAGCACATATGTGTAGAGAGGTGTACAGGACAGCAAGGAGTTTGAAAATAAAGAAAGCAAAGCAGAGGGGAGAGACCTAAATTTACATATGCTTATCAGGGTATTAACTATATTGAAAAAGTATTTGAATTAACGTGACAGCAACATAGATGGTAAATTAGATTGTTTAAGCCAGAAGTTAAATAAAAATGTTCAAATTCCTTTTCTTCTTGATTTTTTCCTGTTCTGCTTTATATAATATCAATAATAATTAAAGTACATTTCAAAATTTCAAATTCAAATATAAACTGCTCAAGAATTATGCAGAAACTGCTAAATGGCTCTAAAAATATGACCATTGAGCTATAAATGTGAAAAAAAGTCCTCTGGTTCAGTTAGTTGCTCAAAGTTTTATGCATTAAATACTGTATTGTGAGTTATCCGTCATTTTTTAAAAGGTGCATTTTATTTGAAATGCTAGAAGATACTCCATTAGAGAGAGTAATTTAGACTTTTTTAATGCCCCAATATATAGAAATGTAATACTTATGCAGAAGGATAAACTGCTATCATAAAGTTGCCAAGAGTTTCACCTACTTTTCAAAGTGGAATCTGGAATTTAAAGTTACTGAAACTGGCAAGACTGAGAACATGGGCTCCATAAACACACTCTGAATTTTAGGTTTAACATTTGCTTTGTACTTGAGAGATGCTGTCCTTTTGTTCTTGTAAAGTTTACCTGAAAGCAACATCGATTCAGGCAGATGTGGGCCAATGCAGTCCCAGAAACTAAGGCAGAACCTCACAGGGAGTGATTATGATGCCGTTAGGACCTCAGAGCTTGAGACACTGGCATGGTGCTCATTCATTCTTGTTTCTTTAGCTCCATGAGAAAGAGAGCGGCTATGACCCCATCAGTAAGAACAGAAGTTAAACTGAGGCAAAATGGATCCAGAGAAAAATTGGTTCTGAAAGTAAAACTAGGAAGTTATAACAGATTCTAAGACTATATTGCTTGTGACAATTTTTTTTAAAAAAATTCATTCCTGAAATAGTCATTAACGACACAACCATACATTAACAAAATTGTATGATAGTCTACAGCATGGTATTGATTGTGCTCTCTAGAAATTAATGTAGAACGACTTCCTTTGGTGATAAATAGTACTGATGTAGAAGAGCTCACATAAGACTAGCAAAGTGAAGCCAGGAAGGATTCTACATCACGCTAGAGCAAAGGAAGAAAAGGATCAATTTGTTGGATAAGAGAAGCACCTTAATGGAATCTTTAGGAATCGCAAGAAGGGGAAACCTGTGAACTCCGTGCATACTCCTGCTCACTCAAAGAATTAGAGAAAAGCTAGTCTTGTCGGTGAATTTAAGCAATGTGTATGCTTTGATTTATGCATAGTATAGCTTCAATTAATTTATATTTTGAACAGTCATGAACTTTTAAATAATTAGATTCTAAAATGTGCTTAGATGTTGAATGTTAGCAAATTCTACCATTTTTCTTAGAGGGAGTTGTATGACAGATAGTTATATATGGTTTTAGATTCCCAAGAACTAGTTTATTTCATTGATGTTTTAGTGTCCTTAGTGTTTGGATAGCACATTATGTGTCTTCTGACCATATTCACCTTTTATATCTAATGCTTATTGTCTCAGTGTGGATTGGGACACATTCTTGTTTGAAAATCAGCTGTACCTTTGAATTTAAAGTGTTTACTACCAGGTAGCATATGAGAAAATTCTTATCAATCATTCACCTGTTTTACATCATAGATCTTTCTTTCTCTCATTATTCTTATTAGTAATTTTATTTTGAGGAAAATACAAAATCATAGTGAAGTGCTACTGATAGAATCTGTACACTGAGAATATGTTCAACAGACTTTTGCTTTCCTTGAAAGTTCAAAGGTAGGGCATTGGTGATGTCTTGATGTAGCTGACTGGTCAGGTTCCTCTCATCAAAGAAAATAAGGAATGGTCTTTACTAGGACTCTGCCTGGACCATAGTGAGTTACAGAGACAGATGAGAAAAGTAGTCATATTAGGGGGCACTAAGAAAGGATTAATGAAAACTAATCCTGTGTATCCTGATCACATGTAGGCAATTCAAAGAAACTAGTCTGCAGAGCATGGCTTTGTATAGGCACCACTCAGTGCAACAGCGTTAGCTTTTGTCTTTCAACAAAAAGTGTTTGTTAGAACACTACTCTTAGCACTTATTTTACACATGTTAAGGTTTAAACTTCTTTGCACATTAATCACACTTTTTTCCTTCAAAGTATAACTTGCACATTTTATTTTAGTAGAAAACTTAAACTTATCTTAGTACACCAACAAGAATACAGTCATTGACTTCAAGTAAGTTTGTGCCATTTATTTACTTTGAAAAAATATCTGCAGCCGGTTTCAATGATATTGATTATTTAAATGTTCATTGCAGTTAATGTTTCTACAAACTTATACCACACCCACTCAGTGAAAACAAAATCTTATCTTTTGTGTGCCACTGCATATGAAATATTGAAAAGATCATCTATAATTACTAACTCCCTGTGGCTTTAATTTTTCAAGAGCAAAGGAAAAAAGAATAGGAGGCAATCCTATAAAGATTATTTCATTTAAAAGTAATGTTCAGTTATACAAAGTTAAGGGTACAGCTGTCTAATCACAGGAAGAATGCACACAGCTGAGTGTAATTCTGCATTATCATTGTAGTCTTAGACATCAAATGCCACATTTATTACATTATAGTTAAAAAACATATTCCACCAAAATAAAATGTTCTGACTTTTTCATATAACATGCTGGTATATGAAGTATTTTACTAGGAAAATAATAAAAAAGATATTCATAAAATTTTAATTTTTTGCTTTATGATACTATGCTTTTATCTATAAATCTTGATAAATGATAAGATAATTATATTCTTTTCTTAAAATGGAAAGTTGGACTGCTATTGTTTTGTTATTATGTGCAATATTCTTCTTAGCTGCCATCTGGTCAAGTATCAAAAGATGAGCTTTCTACCTTTCAACAAATTAGAGTCTTATTGTTGTAAGTACAAACAAGCAGAGTGTCTTCTTGATAATGCCAGGCATTGAAACACCACTTTGCTATAGAAATATGTTCTCATGACACTTTTGTTCCATTGAGTGCATGTATGGTTCTTTTTTATTACTGAGACTGAACCAGGTCAATAAATTTTGAAATCTGCTGCACAAGAGAATCAAGCTATAATTCTGGAGCATATTAATTAAATTAAATTGAGGTACTTACAAAAATTCTTCAGTAAGAAAAAGCTACACTTTGAGAATTTGTTTCTAGTGCATAATGCTTGTGATAGTCTTACACAATAAAACTGAATAATGTGGTTCTAGCTGAACTGTAGTGAATTTACATTTTCAACTTTTGCTTTAATGTGACTTAATAACTGGTAAGTTTCACCAGTTCTGTAATTCCAAAATATTTTCCCCATACTCACGGATTTTTATTCAAATGCTATTTCCCAATTGTTCTTGTTCGTGTAGGCCTGAATGAAACAAGTATTCTGATAGAAGGTTAGATGGGCATATCAAAGGGTGAGTGTGTTTAGAAACTTCTGGAATTTGTTCTTATTTTCCGGTTTAATTAATCAAAGAATATCTTCATTGGATGTAGGCACCTTGTTTACATGAGCACAGCACCAAGAGGCTGATCAAGGTGCAAACCCAGAACCCTGAACATATTGAACATCTTTACCAACAGCCACCTACAGCATTGCAATTACAAAACAATCAAAATTCTATGCTTAAAACCACTGCTGCTGTAACAAATATATAATTAATTATAAGAACGTACTCTCATAGCTTATATCTCAATCTATATATGTGATATATAGGGAGGGAGGGAGGTAGATGGAGGTAGATAGATAGATAGATAATCTTGAGACCTTGTACAATTTAATAGCAGATAAGCAATAAGATAAAATTATTTAGGTGATTTTCCAAAACAAAGAGAAAACATAGTAAGGAAATGAATATACCTTCTGGGTACCATTAATTACCATACTGTAATATCTGAATTTTTTTTTTTCCGGAACTGGGGATCAAACTAAGGAACTTCCATTTGCCAGGCAAGCCCTTGTGCTCCTGAGGTATCTTCCTTGCCCAATATCTGACTTCCATAGTGTAATAATCCTAGCCTATGGCAACTTCACTTGCCGTCAGCTGAAAGGCTAAGAAGACAATGTGATCCAGCTGGAAAAGAGTAGAATAAACTAGGGTCCAGCAAGATAGCTCAGCGGTCTAAAGCGCTTGCTTAGGCAAACTTAAACAATCACAGGGACCAAGGTTCAATCCCTAGCAATGCGTGCTGTATCAGCCCCACGCCCCAGGCAGGCTGAGCCAACGTTAATATAAATAAATAAATAAATAAATAAATAACAATAAATAAATTTAGTTTTAAGAAAATCTGCTTTCAAAAGAGAGAGAGAGAGAGAGAGAGAGAGAGAGAGAGAGAGAGAATAGCCCACTCACCATTTTGACTGGCTGTGCAGTGCCTGGACCAAATTCCAGCCCCCGGACCTGACCCATCACCCCCGAACTTCAGTGTGGACCCCACTGCCATCCTGACTGGGCCAACAGCAGACTCAGCCCTGGTCCATTCGCTGACACACCTACAACCCGAGCTCAGATATCACCCACCTTCCTGACCAGGGCTCACATCGGCCAGGGAAGAACTCTGTCAGCCCAAATACATCCCCCAACTGGACAACTGACCAAACCCCGACTATGCACATATTACCCACATGGCCATCCACTGTCCCCACGTGGCTGACCACTGTCCCTGCCACTGGGGTCTTGAGATAGCTAGCCACCTGAGCTTCCACTCACAGCCAGGCACATTTGGAGTGGAACAAGCTTGATGGATCCAGACACAAAATTCCATAGGTGCTAACTGTATAAGTTCACCAAGAGGCAGAGATCACTGCTATAAGAAATGATAAAGAGAAGGAGCAAGATCCAATCCCAAGTCCCAAGTCCACAAAAAACAAATACAGGAAACACTACCATGGAAGAAAATGGGAGTCATGAAAATGAAATCTCTGAAGCAGTAGCAACTGAGGTCGAAAGGGAAGTGCAAAAATACATAGAGCAACTCAGATCAGAGATAATATGTGAAGTTGAAAAAAAAGAAATGTATGAAAAAATAGACTCTGAAGGGGAAACTTATAGAGGAAACTAGAGCAGAAACATATAGAGGAAACTAGAGCAGAAATAACCTCTGAAGTTAAAAAAGACCTCTCTAAATCAATAGCATCTAAATTAGGGAAACAATTACAGAAAGATAGGACAAGAGAACAGAAATAACCTCTGAAATAGAGAGAGAAAGGATAACTATAATGAGAGACTTCAGTACTACTATAGAAGACATGGATAAAAAAATAGAGAATAGAAAAATGATGGATTCCCTGATTGAGCAGTATAAGAAAGAAACAGATTTCATGAAACAGTTTCAAAGAGATATACAAGAAAATAACATCTCAATCACAAGCTGGAAAAACCATATGAACCAAAGTGAAAACAGAATCTCAGGTCTTGAAGACAAAGATGTAGCTAATGAAAATGTAACAAAGGATCGCTTAAAAACAATTAGGATGCAGGAAAAGATAATTTGACATTTTCAAGATGATGCAAAAATGAACAATGTAAGATTAATAGGAACCAGTGAAAAAGAAGGAGTCAACACAAATGAAACAAAAAGAATATGGGCAGAAGTAATAGCAGAAAACTTCCCAAATATGAAAAAACAATTGGACATACAGGTAACCGAAGCATACAGAACCCCAAATAACATCATCCTGACTAAAAACACACCCAGACATATAATAGTGAAGATTCCAGAAATAGTCAAGATTCTTCAGCAGAAGAATAGTACACTAAAAGCTGACAGGGAAAAGAAACAGCTCACATTTAAAGGAAAACCCATCCGAATGACAGCAGATTTTTCTTGACTTCACAAGTCAAAAATAGCATGGAGCAGAGTGCTTCAAGTCCTCCATGAAAACAAATTCCAACCCAGACTGCTATACCCGGCAAAATTTTCTTTCAAGTGTGAGGGAGAAGTGAAATACTTCCATGAAGAGGAACAACTAAATAATTTCATGATGTCAAAGCCAACCCTACACAGTATACTGAAAAATATTTTAGAGAGAGACTAAAACAGCTCAAACTCAAGAAATGAGAACAGAAAGACCCTACCAAATAGGGTACTCAATTAAACACAGGAGAAAAAAGGGTAAACAGTAGTAAGTAAATGTCACATCAATCTTGAGTCAGTACATTTGAAATATAACCATCAATGTAAATGGACTCAATTCTTCAATTAAAAGAAATAGACTGGCAGAGTGGAGAAGGAAGCAAAATCTAACAATATGCTGTATAAAAGAAACACACTTAACTCATAAAGAAAGTCATAGGCTAAAAGGGAAAGGATGGAAATCAATACTACATGCCCCAGAACTTCAAAAAAAAAAAAAAAAAAAAAAAAAAACAGGGGTAGCAATCCTGTTTGCAGACAGTTTAAACTTCAAACCAATACTGATTAAATGCAATAAAGAAGGCCACTACATATTTGTTAGGGGAAAACTTCAAGATGAAGACGTGACACTAATAAATATATATGCACCCAACACAGGAGCAGCAAGTTATATAAGGCAAACCTTAATGGACATGAAAAATCTAATATCCAATACCACAATCTTAACAGGAGACTTCAACACCTCCCTATCCAAAAAAGATAGGTGAAGCAGACAATAAATTAGCAAAGAAGTAGTAAAACTGAACCAGAACTTGGAACAACTGGATTCAGTGGACATACACAGAGTGTTCTCCCTAATCACTTCAGAATACACATTTTTTTTCAGGTGCACATGGGACATTTTCTAAAATAGACCACGTATTAGTCCACAGGTCCTGCTTAAGTATATGTAAGAAAACAGAAATTATCCCATGCATATTATCTGATCACAGTGCAATGAAATTGGAAATAAATGACAACAGAAACCACAAGAACTGCAGAAATACGTGGAAATTTAACAACACTCTTCTCAGCAACCAGTGGTTTACAGATGAAACTAAACAATATTTTGAATTTAATGAAAATTCAAACCAACCTACCACAATTTATGCGAATTAAAACAGTTCTCAGAGGGAAATTTATAGCTCTGAACTCACACATTAAGAGAACAGAACGGGAACAAATAGATACTCTCCTGGAGCACCTTAATCAACTAGAAATAGAAGAGCAAACAAAATCCAAAGCCCAAAGATGTGAGGAAACTATAAAGACTAGAGCAGAAATCAATGCAACTGAGATGAAGAAAACAATACAAACAATGAATAAACCAAAAAGCTGATTCTTTGAAAGTTTAAATAAAATTGATAGGCCCCTAGCTAACCTCATCAAAAACAGGAAAGAAAAGAGTCAAACTGAAGCAATAAGTAACGACAAAGGTGAAATTGCTAGACATAGCAGAGATTCAGAGGATCATACATGACTACTTTGAGAATCTTTACTCTCACGGAATTGAAGACACAGATGAAATGGACAAATCCTAGAAAAGTACAAACTACCAAAACTCAATCAAGAAGATATAAGAACTCTCAACAACCCAATAACAGCCAATGAAATATGAACTGCAGTTAAAAAAAACCCACCAATAAAGAAAAGTCCAGGACCTCATGAATTCACCACTGAATTTTACAAGAAATTTATAGAAGACATTATCCCAACACTCATCAAACTCTTCAATGAAATTGAAAAGGAAACAATCCTTCCAAAATCATTCCTACAGGCAAGTATTACACTGATACCTAAACCAGAGAGAGATGCAACTGAAAAAGAAAACTATAAGGGAATTTCTCTGATGAACATTGATGCAAAAAGTCCTCAATAAAACCTTACCACTAGAATACAACAAATTATCAAGAAAATTATACACCCTGACCAGATAGGATTCATCCTAGGGTTGCAAGGATGGTTCAATATATGCAAATCTATAAATGCAATACAGTATACCAATAGAGCCAAGACCAAAATTCAAATGATCGTCTCATGTGAATTGATGTAGAAAAGGCCTTTGACAAAGTCCAACACTCATTAATATTCAAATTCCTATAGAAAGTTGGAATAGAAGGCCTCTACCTCAAGCTGATAAAAGCCATCTATGGGAATGCAAGAGCTAACATAATTTTAAATGGGGAAAACCCGAACACTTTTAGTCTCAAATCTGGCACAAGACAAGGATGTCCTCTATGACCACTCCTATTCAATATGGTTCTGGAATCATTAACTAAAGAGATTAGACAAGAAAGAGAAATAAAAGGAATAAGAATAGGTAAAGAAGAAGTAAAACTATCATTATCTGCATGATAATCTACTTGGAAGACCCAAAAAAATATCCACTAAGAAGCTACTAGAATTAATAAACAATTCAGTAGCATAGCAGGTTACAAATTCAACACACAAAAGTCAGTAGCATTCCTCTACACGGATAACAAACACACTAAGAGAGAAATTAGAGAAGCAGTACCTTTTATGATAGCGCCGAACAAAATGGACATTAACCTAGCTAAGGAAGTAAAATACTTTTTCAATGAAAACTATACTACTCTGAAAAAAAGAGATCCTGGAAGATTTCAGAAAATGGAAAGATATTCCCTGCTCCTGGATAAGAAAAAGCAACACTGAGAAGATGGCCACACTCCCTAAATTGTTATACAGATTTGATGCAATTCCTATCAAAATACCATCAAGCCCCGTGAGAACTGGTCCATATAGGAAAGAATAACATGACATAGGCAAATTTTATGCACTGCTGGAAACATAAAATAGTTATGTACATTTCCTGATAGGTGAAATAGGACAATTCACACTTTAATACCTATTATTACTGTTGTTCTCTAGTATTTATGACAGTGTTAGTGATCACATTAAGAAGTGTTCAGTCCTCCCCAGACCTGGTAACTACCAATTCCTCGCTCCTAATGAGAGGATATGGGGGTGCCTCATTGTTTCTTGCAGCCTCACAGGAAAGTTATAATGCAAAGAGAGTACAATGAAGCCAATGATAAACATACCTGATCATTTGGAGCACTCCTTTATGACAAATGTTACACTGAATAGTTTACATCGTCTACTTGTTTTATTTTTACACTGATTCTTTTGAAGTGGAACTGTTATCTCGTTTAACAGGAGAGAAAACTGAATTTATTTGTCCAACATTGCACGACCATTTCATGAAGTACTTAATCAACAGCTTGACCGAAGCAAATGCAATAAAACTAGCATTAATGAATAATAATATATATTTAAAATATATATATATATATATATATATATATATATATATATATATTCTAGTTTTATTAAATTGTCTCCATTTCCTAGATTGCCAATCAGTGTCATGGAAGTTCTTCAAGTACTTCATGGGAGTTTGTTTTTTAAGCAGGAAGCCAACACTCAAAATGAGTAGAATATGTTCAATGATATTTCATCCCATGAAAAAGAGCACAATTGTCAGTCTCTTTCCTATTATTCTAATAGCTTTTGAGGTTTTATCTTGAAATTCTGTGGGCTGCATTGTTAAGTCTGAGTCAAGTCTTCCGATTTTATGTCTCTTTGGAGTTTTTAATATTCCCTATTTTTGACTTTTTTATAAATAGAGTAATTTGAATGCAGTGATTGTTTATAGAGTTTAGTTCAGCTGTAGATAATGGAAATGTCTTTCCTAAAAGGTATCATTTTATTAAGCTGAAGGTGGGCTTTGTTCCCTTGATAACTTTTTGACATTGAGACTGCCAAAAGAAGATGGATTTGTATTTTGAATGCTTTGAAGTTGGGACAACTTAAATAAGGGAAAATTCAAATGTCTCATTGAGACAACCAAATTCCTTCCTTGCCTGAAGCAGATAAAGGAGGAAAAAAAAAAAAAAGAATGACTTATTTGAGTTCTACTTTGAAACCCGTTTTACATTTGTAATCATGGGATGTTTGTGCAGGAGGAGTTTTAAGGTTTAATAACATGATTAACTGAAAGCCAGCAATATGTATGTTGTTAAAATAACAATACATTCACAGTGTTTTAATTTCTTGAACCTTGTCTGTAACCTGGAGCTTTAGAAAGGAAATCCTGAAAGGAAAAGAATTCATTTGGTAAAATTACCCCTCTAGGGGGTCACTATTAAAACGAAGTCCCCTACACTTTTTCCCAACATGTTAGGACATAAAAAACGATAAAACAATTTTCTTAAAATGCTGAAGTAAAATGGCGAAAGATTTATATGATCTGAAGAGAAACCAAAGTACTTAAAATGCTGAAGTAAAGAAAATCTTCACAAGATGTCGGCTGAGAAAGTATGTATGATAACGGAGCAGATCCATGACCTCCTCGCTTCCAACCTTAGACCATTTATTATTTGCCCAGGGCACAATTAACGACACACAATGTTGGGAGTCAATTCACATATTCAAATGTACAAAGAAAGGGCTGGCCTCATAGCTCAGGGAATTAATGCGCTTGCAAGCAGGCACAGGGGCCAAGCATACCATCCCCGACCCCTGGCAAGCTGAGATGGCAGTTGAGACTGGGCATGGTACCTGTAATCCCTGCTTTTAGGAAGCTATAAACAGGCAGATCACTATGAGTCCAATGTAGTAATGAGAGCCTAAACATCCTTTAGACCATTCCCTAAAATACGAAAAAAAGGAAGAAAGAAAGAAAGAAAGGAAAAAAAGAAGAAAGAAAGAGAAAGAAAGAAAGAAAGAAAGAAAGAAAGAAAGAAAGAAAGAAAGAAAGAAAAAATAGTACAAATAAAACACATTTTAGGAAATACTACACGTGGTGCATTCTATTTGGTACTGTTGTTTTACTTACCATGTTTCCTCTTATTTAAAACTACTGATTATTTTACTAACTGAACTTCATGGTATGCCCTACTTAAGTTTGGTTTGTTTGTTTGTTTGTTTTTCCTGCTGCTATTAAATGCACACAAAATATATTAATTGGTCATAGAAAACAGGGAGATGGAATTTTTGTAAAAGGGGTGGGGCCCAAAGTGTGGAGGGATTGGGGAAGGAAGAGGAGGGGCAGCAAAGGGGGCGAAAGGAACCTGAGGTGGGATGGGGAACATGTGCCAGGTACCTGCCGTGAGCACAGTCATTCTGTACCTGCTGCAGGCATGCACTGATAAAAATACATTGGCTCAAACAGTGAAGTCACACTTGACCCTCTAATCTTGGAATTCCAGAAATAGTTCATAGTCATCTGCCACATCTCTCTTGGTTCCTGTATCTTGGTGCTATGAAATGAAACTAAAAAATGAGGAAGCAAAATGAAACAAGAAAAAATACTTTCCTCCAAGACTTTAATTTCTTGAAATATGCCTTCAACAACACTGGCTAGACCCACCAAGGGTGAGATATGGCTCCCTCTCCATAGCTGGGAGTGAAAGGTGAAGCCGGGTAGGACATAGCACATCCTTCACAATCCTTCACTGCCCACATTTCAAAGGGTTTTTCTTTCAATAGTGGAACAAGGCTATAATACTGCAGGAGGTTTATTGGTGAGGAAGGGACATGAAAAATGTCACTGGATTTGTAACCAGCAACATCTTCCAGTTGGCAGTGTAAATAAAAGTTGATGGCTGTGGCCTTTTCCTTTGGCATTAAAAATGCCTTAGAGCAGCATATTGGGCAACACAATCACTGTTCGCCATAAATATTCAGTGTCTGTTCTGTTAGGCTGGAGTCACTTTCCCTTCTTGGAAATGGGAATAATAAAGGCTCAGACTCCGCATTTTCTTGGAACCCCCAATAAGAACAGCTGAACCCAAGTCCTTCATAACTCAAGGTAAAGAGTGAAACGTTATATCTATTTTGATACTGGTATACCTTTTTTAGTTGTTTTTTATTCACAATTACGGAGCTACAGAGATAGCTCAGAGGTCTAAGCACCTGCCTGGCAAGCTCAGGGATGAGGGTTCAATCCCCCATACCGCATGCCATGCCAGTCACATAAACTGGGCATGGTGGTGCACACCTGCAGCAATGGAAGGCTGAGACTGGAGGATCACTACGAGTCTGAGCTCCATAGTGAATTTCTCTACCAAACCAATAAATAAATAAGATATTTTTAATTTAAATTCAAAATTACTACAGATATTTATGCCATACTAAGAATAGTATGTCCTATTTCACAGTCCAGAGTTGAGCCTTTTCTCACATTTCTATTTAATTTTTGTGTAGCTGAATATTATGGAAAGCAATAGTATCCTTTTTAATTTGAGTAAATAACTGGTACTTTAAGGCTATTACACTTGTCTAGGATACTCTTCTTTATTAATTTTTATTTTATTTTATTGCACAGGTTCTCACTATGGAACTTGGACTCGTAATGCTCCTCCTGTTTTCAGCCTCCGCAGCACTGGGATTGCAGGTGTTCACCCCCATGCCAGGACTCATTCACCTGCTCAGCACACCTATGGGTAGGACCGGCACCGCAGGTGGTGCCCGGTATAGGACCGCAGACCCTGAAGTTGGCTAAGCAGGGGCTTAGTCCACTGAGCTATCTCACGGGTCCTTGTCCAGGATATCCTTGATATTCATCATACATCTCAGCTCTGACTCTCATGCTCTTCTTTATCACCTCCCTTAGTTGATAGACTTTTGAGTGTAGAAACTCATTCTGAAAACACAGTTGTGTTTGCACTCGGTTTCTGTTGAATATTCTTCTTGTATCCACTAACTTCGAATAACCTACCCACAAACCCATTCTAGTCTTACGTTGAGAAAAGAATTTTAATCTCTAGTTTTTTTTTACCTTCTCTTTCTATCCATCTTAGTGACTTTCAATGTTGAATATCTGCTGAGTTTCTATACATGCACCATTTCTTGTGATGAAAGGCAACTCTCATGGTGAACCTGTTCACTGGGTCTGTGTACATAGGAGAGAGGCACAGATCCACTGGTGTGCATCACAGAAAAATACTAAGATCTGTTTGAGCCCTTTGCACAAACATGGATATTTCTACCTTTTCCTTTGGCTTCTGTAAGTGTAAAGTTTCCTGGCAGCTCTTATCTTTCTTCCTAGCCCTATAGTGCTACTGGTGAGCCCCTCTTTGGTTTTCGTGATAACAGACAGGATGAGAGCATGCATCCTTTAGATCTGCCTGGGTGGTGTGGGGCAGGAATGCCAGTAACCAGGCCCACCTTCGGTCACCTTCAGTGAGGATGAGGAGGTACAGTAAACAGAAATAAAGCTGATGGCTCTGTTCGAAGTTCTTATAAAGCTGCCAGTGCATCATGCATGAGTGTCAGCAACACAGTAGATTTTTTTTTTTCAGGAAGTCAGCTTGAGAAAGTACTTTTGCAAATTCTGTAGATATAGAAGCTACAGGTGCCACCTCTGAGCTCACTGAGTGTCCTGAATAATGGTCAGTCCTTGTCCTATAAAGCTACTACTCTCAGTGATAGGGGCTGGCTGTGCTAAGAGGACCTCAGCTCACAAGCAACTACCAGTTGGAGCTCAGCAGGGCCATTAGCAACCCTTTAACTGAGAGGATCGAAGCTGGAAGTTCTCTGTGCTAGAAGTCAGATATAACTGTGCTGAACCTATTTGTTCCTGAGCTGGTGTCTCTGGGAAATTCTGTGAAGGTGGGCTCTGCAAAAGATTTCTAAGAGAAGATCTTTGAAGATGTCTTCTGCCGGATGATGTAGTCAGTTATGCAACTTTGCAAATATACATTCAAGGAGACAGGATTCATTAAGATTGCACCTGCAGAAACATGATGGGAACTCCCTCAAGGACCAATGGCACATGCATACCCTAAGAGAATAAAGGTCCAGAGTTCATGACTAAAGAGAAGAAGCTTCCTGTGATAGAAACAGTCCAGTGAACCAGACATTTGTGAGCACACATGATTCCCTTTATAAGATATAATAAAAAAATATGATGAATATTTAAATGATGTTTATGAAAGTAAATGACACATTACCATCCTCAAAAACTCTTGAAACGTTCCCTAACATTTTGTAAACATTATGTCCTCTTTCTTGCTATGTTATGAAGCTGTTCTGGAAGTACTCTTTCATGAGTGTCTCCAGTTGCATTAGCCTGGCTGCCTCAATATTGTGAAATGATTTATAACATTAATGTCCCATTGTTACTTTTATACTGGGGCAGAGCCACAAGTTATGTGGGGCCAGATCTGGCAAATGAGGTAGATGAAGACAAACTCTAGTATTTTACAAATAAGTCTGCCTTTCAATTAGATGCCACTCAGTAACTACAGCCTCTGTATATATTTTTTAATCAAACTTCTCAAAGACACTATCTATTGAAACTGTTTGGGCCAAAGAGATAGCTCAGGGGCACAAGTGCCTGCCTGGCAAGTGCCAGGTCCTGAGTTTTATCCCTGGTTCCAAAAAAAAAAAAAAAATTACAGCATGTCAATTTTCTGTGTATCTTTACTTATTTAAGACAAAACACAGAAAAACATGATTAGATTTATTTTATAGGAATCAAAACTTTTATGTATTAAGTGTTATATTTGAGATAATTTACTAAATCTAACACACTTTATACTACACACTCTCCCCTTCCGAGAAGTCCAGAGTTGAAATTCAAGAAATTCTTGAACCAAGTTTGAAAGCATGAATGGCACTCACTGCATGCAAAGGAAGAACAAGTACAAGCCAAGTTCAGAAAGTGCTTCAGGTCATGAGAAACAATGTCTTACTCAGAGGCCTCTCTGTTGTACTGTGATTTGGCTCGAATTCTGTGACAATCACATGGAGAAAGTTTATATCCTAAGAATCTGGATCTGATCCTGAAAGTTGTGGGAAAAGGTTGATATTTTTAGATTATGAAAGTGGGAAAGAAAATAAATTAACACAGATAGATAGATAGATAGATAGATAGATAGATAGATAGACAGACACACAAATGGACAGCTAGATAGCTAAATGGTAGATAGATAGATAGATAGACAGACAGACAGACAGACAGACAGACACTTGTAGGGATCTGTAAATGTAGAGATCCATTGATTTTACTGTGAACGGTTCAACTGTGGGGAGACACAGAGGTAGGAAAGAGAAACATAGAAAAGAAGGCAAAAAGCTGGGCTAGGTGGTCATCAGTCTGCCTGATGGGCAAGACTAACTGGACACATACAGAAATGATCCTTTATTTATGCTTCCACATAGTTTGCATCCCATGACACAAGGCTACTCAGCGACCAATAGCTGACCTGAACCAGATAAGATGTTTTTCTTAGCACTGGAGTAGCTTTCTACTCCAAGCAGGAGGCCCAGTCCCACCTACACACACTTGATCAAATTCCTGGTTTCCTACGGCTCCCAACATAGCCCCCTGTTTTATATTGTTTTGTCAAAGATGGATGTTTCATTGCAGTTGGAGAAGTCTTTAAGGGACCTTTTTATATTTGATGTCAGTTCAGTGATTGCAGGGACTTGAATTCAGTGTAACCAATCCTATATAGTCCAACAGTCCACAATAGTAGTTATGTTTTTAGCATAGTTGGTAATTGTCCATTGTAGTTTACTTGAGCCTTTTATAGCTTAGCATATTAGTATGACATTATTTTATACCTTATGTACACTTTTCCGCTGGATGGTTAAGACCAAGTTAAAGCAAGACCTATATAAATAAGAGTATATGTATATATATTTTATCTGACAAGGTCAGCCCAATCTCAGGATTTATCTTTAAACCATGCACCTTATAGATCTTTTGTCTCTGTTAACCTTCTGGATGAGTCATGGCCATTGCTTGACCAATTTGCTCTCTCTGAGAGCCTGAGAGATTATTTCTCTCTAGATGACTCTCCTCAGGCACACTATACTTCCTCGATCGCTTTCCTCTGTGGCTCCATGATCTTCTTGTCGCAGTAGAGGTTCTTTTATGTCCTGAGTTTTTACTGACCCTCAGGGGCTAAGGCTAAAATATTGGCTATCCTTTTAGCCCATCTATCTCTCTAATTTCCAATCTGCAAATCTTACTTGTAAAACATCCAGAAGAAAAGCTTAGTGACATTACTCTGTAACAGAGGCAGTAACTTCACATTATTATCTATCTGAATATTAAACACCTAACGAACAATAATTACCCAATTTTACACAAAACTTTTGAAATCAAATCATATACAACATTGTAGCAGGCCACTCTTATGACATTTTGATATGCTTACATTTTCATTTTAACATAACCATTTTAACCAATCTTCTTTATCTAATATATATATGAATTTTTTACCTAATTATCCTTAAATGAGACATATATCACAAGTCTTTTTCTTCCTTTCCCCCATTTTTTTTTGAATTTGAAAGTCTTGTCATAATAAGCAATCTTTATTTAACATTATAGAAGATCTGTACACTTGAAATCATGGATACATTTTGGACACCGTAAGAATAACAATTATGAGTTACTATACACATGTGGAAACCTTTGTTTATTAATTTAAACACCAAAACCATTTTTTTCAGAGAAAACCCAGTTGTATTTGTTTATTTACTTTTGAAAGACTTTTACCTTTAAAGTAATGACTGATTTATTGTCTCCTAAGAGACTATTGAGGTTATTGGGAGCTCCTCATTAGTGAAGAAAAACGTTGGCCACACCTCTTATTCATCAATAGGACTCTCAATAATTTTTAAGCTTCTTCTTCTTCTTTTTTTTCTTTTTTTTTGTAAAAGCTGAATTTAAACCTTTGGATAAACTGTGTATAATCCAATTTTGATATGACTTAGACAAGCTGGTAACTTCAAAAAAAGCATGCTTTTAAGCGTGTACATCCCATGTTGTACTGACCAAAAAGGAAAAAAAAAGGTAAACAACAACAAAAGGGGAAACAGCTGTCCACATAATGACACACACACAGATAACAACACAGTAAACACAAATGGCCATCTTTACAAAATCATGAGTGCACTTGACTATATATATTTTCAGCCAAATTAACTTACATTAACTCAATTGCAATTTTTTTTATAATGGTAACTAGAGTAGTCAGATTTTGTTATCAACAAATAGAGGTCTTGTACCAAAAATTTTTAAGAAAATAAAATCTTTCATCTCTAAATAATATCCATGCATATATTTAGTAAAATTTTGTTATATTTATTTATCTTACCATCTATTTAGACCTTAGATATCTATTCTGTCCGTTCCTATGATAGGCCCCCAGATTAGATCTGGCCTCCTTGTTAAACTTTTTCTCAAGTCTGGCAACATAGTGTAGCCTAACAACACGTTCTGGTTCTGGTACCCAAATAGGTCATTTAGCATTCTCTGGAAAGCAAACAAACAAACAAACAAACAAGCATGCCCTCTCCCCCAGGTTAGCCGTGGACTGAGTCCATATCATTGTCCAGTATGGAAATCTCTCCAAAGCACTTTTTCTAGCTGTTTTATATGTATTTTATGGAATTCCTTTTCTATTACTGTATGTCCATCCTTTATAGAAGTTAAAATAGTGTCTTATACTTAAAGAACATTGTTTAATTTATTTTTGAAGGCCAATTATTGAACTATTATTTTGTTAGCTTGCCTGTCACTGACAATCTTTTCAGTAGCTTACCACAAACCTGCTGCACAATATTGGAAAAGTTCATTGGGGAGTTCCCTCCAGGCCCTGAAGGTAGAGCTCTTAGTTTGCTACATAGTTGCAATACAAGGGTCAGTTGATTGTTTGCGCTAGCAAAGTTATCTTTTTCAATTAGCAAATCCTTTGTAATTGTTAAATTGTAAAAGTCATTTCCTGTCTGTTTCCTCCTATCTGTATGTTCTTTTCACAATAGTCTCCTAGATTTAAGCCTGTTTTAGCTATTTAAAAAAAAAAAAAAAAAAAAAAACTCATTTAGGGCCATAGTCTGTTGTAGCACTTCTACTGAACTCAAGGTGAAGGGAGCAGTAGGGCTGTAAATACCAACAGCTTGTGTTAATTATCTTAAGGTTTTAAAAGATACAGATTCATGAAGACCTATAACTTAATTTCAATCTGTGACTCATTGAAATTTTCCTGAGCTGCTCTGGCCAGGATTGTGGCTTGTGGCTTCATAAAACCCATTGAATGTTTTCATTTTCTCCAGATATTAACAATAAACACTACCTTGAACCTAACAAATTTGCGATGCCAGCAATGCCAATAACCAATGCCAAGGCCACAGGCTACCATACTCATGAAACCCCTATATAGCACCAGACACACAGGACTGTAGTTAATGATACACACCAACCTCTGTGGCTGGAGGAGGCAAACAGCCCGGCAGGTGACTGGGGAATCCCAGTTGCATTTGCCAAAGATTAGAACACAGAAGCTTCCTGAAGCCCAGTTTGTGCCCCTGTCCCTATCCTCCTTGTCCCATTTCGGACTTGATTTTAAAACAGTTTTCCACACTAAGTCCTTTATAGTAGTCTTTGAAAATAGCACAAATACAACACCCCCAAAACAATAAACATTTTGATACACATCTATATACACCTATCAATATCTACGGTTTTTGAAACTGTTTGTCCCACCATTGATGCAATCAAATCTGTTACACTGTTTTAAATCCTCTTTCTCTCTTCCTGCTTTCTTACCTGTCTGGCCTTACTGAGCCCGTTCCTGGCCTTAGTGAGCCCCTTTCCCAAATTTTACACCTAGTAGGCCAGCGCCAATGCACACGAGTGTGAACTACTGCCGGCTCTAACCACTGCACTCCCCTCCCTTGTGCATACTTCTTGGAAGTGGTTTCTCCACCCACACTTACCTCATAGGACGTCCCTGTTTGGGCATCAAATGTAGGGATCCGTAAATGTAGAGATCCGTTGATCTTACTGAGAATGGTTCAACCCCGGGGAGACAGGGCAGTAGAAATGAGAAAGAAGGACAAGATGAAAAGTGGGGCTATGTGGCCATCAATCTGTCTGATGGGCAAGACTAACTCAACTCATACAGAAACGATCCTTTATTTATACTTCCAGAAAGTTTGCATCCCATGACACAAGGCTACCCAGCAACCAACAGCTGGCCTGAACCAGATAAGATGTTTTTCTCAGCACTGCGGTAGCTTTCTGCTGCAGACAGGGAGGCCCAGTCCCACCTGCACACAAGATCAAATTCCTGGCTTCCTGCAGCTCCCAACAGATACTGGCAGGATTAATGACACAGCTGACACTATCAGATGCCTTAAACATTAAGAATGTGGATTTGGTGAGCTTTCCCATTGCTGGAACAAAATATTCCCGCTTTTTTTTATAATCAAAAAAAAGTAAAACAAGATTTCATGACAAAATAATGAGAATAAAAATAGTTAATGCGTGGAGTATTGTTATCTTTACATTGGTTACTGAGACTATAAGGTATAGGCATGAAAAGTTCTCCAAATAACACTGGCACAAACCTTGCTTTTCAATGAACTAAGAGAAATCAATAGTACCGCTATCTTGCGTTGTTATTTTCTTTTCCCATCCTTGCTTTCCCCTTTCCCTCATCTTAGCTCCTTTTTCCTTTTGAGCAGTTTCTTCCCATTTCCAAATATGCACTGCCCATTTGCAACCTAATTTTCTCTTTCATTTTCTCATAGTAGAGAAAGTATATGATGCTTACACAATTGAGTCTGATTAATTGAGCTTATGTAGCAGAGATAATTTTTGGATTATGGTTTCAGAGGTCTCAGTTCATGGTTGAATCCAATCCAGAAACATCATGACTGAAAGACATGGCGAAGGAAGATTGTTCTACCCAAAGCATCTTCTAGAAATGAGAGAGCAGGAGCAGAACTGGAACGGAAGAAACAAGAGAGCAGAAACAGCCCCATGTCACTGCCCGAGGGCTGCTAGTTGACTTCCACAATGAGCCCACACCACCTAATGATGCAGTCAGCTCTGGACTCCATGGGCTAAACTGACTGGCATATATGGCCATCCTGTGTCACCTTTTGGTTACCTGTACATTTTCAAAAGGCCAAGAGTAGAGATATCCATCTGTGGAATTTGATAGTATATTTACAGAGTGAGTAAAATGCAGGACAAGATGCTTAATGAATTTTGAGATAAAAATGATAGAATGGGTATAGTTATATCAGAGACATAAGGGAGAGGCCATATAAATAACAGTGGACTACACAGTGATGTCATTTAACAGTCTGAGTCAAGGGAGAGCTGCTGACCAGGCACACATGAATGTGGACATAGGTAGGCAGATATGGGTAAGCACAGCACTAAAAACTCAAATCCAAGCAAGAATTGCCCCCAAGCTTTGCTGTCTGTGTCATCAGAGCAAGACGTGCAGTGTGAGCAAGACTATTCTGACAGAAAGCAATGGAATATTTTTAGGAAGGCAGAAATTCATTTTTTATATTTATGATGAAGCCAATGTGTCCTTCAACTGAAAGAGGGCAGAGGGATGAGGGACAGAGAGAGAGACAGCAAGAGAGAGAGAGAAAGAGATACAGAGACAGAGACAGAGAGGAGAGAGGGAGAGAGACAGATGAGACAGAGAAAGGAGAGAGGAGAGACGGAGAGGCAGAGAAAAAGGAGAGAGAGAGAGAGAGAGAAGGAGAGAGGGAGGAAAAGAGGGAGGGGGAGAGAGGGGAGGGGGGCAAAGCATGGAATAGCAAAGTAGGCAAGCAGCCAAGCAGAGAAGCAGAAAGTGGTAACAACGCCCCCTTGCTGCCCCTTATTTTTTATGCAGACTGCATGCCTGCAAGGTGGCTGATGTTTCCCAATATCTGTGCCCAGAACTACGTCAAGCCAGTCAGTGGACTGATGCGCTAACCCTCACCTTTGAGTCTGCACTGCACACCTAACTGCAGCATCACATACTTACACACCTAGTATCACACTCTCCAGACCCAGCCTGCTGTAGAAAGCCCCACCCATGATGAAATGAGGCTCTGGGGGACATCTAGACAATAAATAACAATTAATAAAACAATAAGAAATAATAATAAGAGGAAATTTGCCAGAGGAATATAGTCACCATTATTATACCTAACTTTGGTTGTGAAGTTTGAGATGTTTGGCAGTCCAGAGAGACATAATTCAATTAAGGCAAGGCATGTGCCATTTTATTTTATTTTTTATTGCTACTTATTTATGTTATTCATTTTTGCAAAATCTTATAATTTTATTGTCCATGACTCTGATAGAAAAACTGAAGCTAGCTGAAAGAAATGTGAGGTCTGAAATCACAGAAATCACAAGTGGAAACCACACATAAGGGTTAGATTAAAAAATTTCAACATTTGCAAAAAGTATGGACTACATCTACATATAATTTGAGCAGAGAAATGAAAAGAAATAAGATGGTTAACTTCCCCCACCTCCTAGCCTCCTGTATTGGTCAGGGTTTTACTTAGAGGAACAGAATAGATATAAGGAATGGATATTAACACCAAATATACAATCTATAAGAAATTGTAAGTTTGGCTTACAATAGCCACAGAGTCAGATGAAGAAGCACGCACAGGGCATCTGCATGCTCCGGACTGAAGAATTCAATCCCGAGGCCTGGACTTCACTGCAGCACTCCGTGTAAGTCTCTATCGGCTGATGGGTCTGCAATGGAAGACTGAGTGTCTGTAGATGGACGCTGAAGAGTCTGCGACGGATGGCGAAAGATCTAAACTGGAGGCCAAAGAGTCTGCGCTGCAAGTCAGACGATGAAGTCCAGTCTCAATGCGAAGACAGAAGCTTCTCCGACGAAAGTGAAGTGTTGACTCCTCCTTCAGACCTTTAAAAAATCTTTTTGTGCTCAGTCATTCTGACGTGAGCTCATTGCGCCCTAGGGTGGAACCAATCATACCCCAGGACGGGCCCTTGATCCCGTTCTAGGGAGAAATCCAATTATACCCTAGGCAGGCCCTGGTGACCCTCCAGGGAATAACCAATTGTACCCCAGAGTGGGGCTCCCACCAACAGGGAACCGGGCTGCTGAATCATTCAGCCAAGTTGACATGTTGTATCAACCACTACACCCCCAAACAAGATTCTCTGCCTCACTCCCAACTGTCTACATTCGCACCTGTGTTGCTGCCCTGGCAGGGTCAATAAGATATTATGTGTGCAAGAAAGCACAACCAGTGATGACATCATCACCGCCTCATGTGTTGAAAGCCCATGGAGGCTATACAGCGCATTCTCAGCTTTTCTACTTCATCTTTCATGTTTATAGCCCTTGTTCATAGTTTTACTCTGTGCTGTACTCCTCAATTTGTCAATAGCATACATCAGCAATGCAAGAATTAGTCATTGTTGACTCTATACTCAAAACATAGAATTCTTTTTTTGTGGTCTGTATTTTTTTTTTATTATTTTTAATAAGAAATAACAATGTGACATTTTAAAGGGCTAAAAAGTTTCAAAGCACTAAATTCTAAAGTGAATTGGTGCTGTCATGGTATTTATGAATGCTAAGATGCAGAATAAGTATTTTCTCCATTTTTAGTTTAAAATTTACTGTGGGGGATGGGGAGAGAGCTCAGTAGAATAAGCACTTGCCTGGCAAGTGCAAGGGCCTGAGTTCAATCCCTGGGTCTCGGTCTGTGGAGAAAAAAGAAGATAAAAGTAAAAGTTGCTATGCACAGCGATTCAGTGGTTAACACAGGGCTCTATCTCCATCCTGTTATGAGGAATGCACAAGGGAAAGGAGAACAAACCTCAACTTCTTATCTTGAATTCGCTGAGAGAGGAAGAAGATATTTGAAAAGCTAGAGGAAGGCTATATTGTAATCAAGGTATGTGCAGCTCAAGAACCAACTGATTTATTTTTAAGGAGGCATTGATATTTGTTCATTACTTGATGACATTCCCGCACCACTACATACCATTTTTATAACTATGAGCAAACTACAGCTACTAGTTTGAGTCATTGAGAAGTTGCTATTCAAATGACCTATCTGGTAGACCAGTTGAACATTGCTGAATAAAGTGATTAATATGAGTAGTTAAATATTTTTTCATGAATCTGACTTTAATGAAGTTGAATGTTTTACCCTTTTAACTTACGTTCATGATATGCAACTAAAATGAGGATGTTTTGGAAAATTATAATGCTTGACTATCTCAGAACCTTTTTGCTAATAAAGGTGATGATTTCCAAGTACTTGCAGGGTTTGTCAATTTGGATTTTCTTTTGAGGGTAAAATTTGCAGAGGCAAATGGATTTAATGCCTTTGCAAGTATGTAGAAGAATGCAGAGGGGGTTTTTTGACACTTATTTTTTTGTATATATTCAGGTCTTCTTTTGTTTCAACAAATAATGTTTTAATTTTTTTGACAGAGGTTGCACATAATTTATACTAAACTTACTAATGGGCACTTGACTTTTTCCATTATTGATATATTTGCAAATAATTTTATAATTTTTGTTAGTAAGAGAAATACAGTTGTTTTTTACATTGTATGAAATGTGTGTTGTCTATTTGTTTGATATTTATAAAGGAACAGATTAATCTAGTTACCATTTCTTACCCTTCACTTCCTATTTCCTCCCGAGAAATCTCCTTGTTCTTAGCATTAGCTATCTTAAGTTAGATGATGGTAACTGGAGTCTAAATCTTATGCGGGTGTGAAGAATGCCTCCAAATATACAGATTCACTACTAAACAGCCAAATGCAGCATGGTGCTACCCGGAGGACACCTAAATTCTATGACACCTGAGTCCAACATTGTGTCTTCCTCCCATCACCCAGAAACACACCTAGGCACGCACCCCACCCCCTTCCCAGGACGCTCTGTGACATATGGAAAGTTTATTTCATACAAGAATCAGCTCTCCCAATACTAGCAAAATTATGTAGCACCTCCAATTTAAGGAAGGCAATGTCTATTTGGCTTGTAGTTTCAGGTGACTTAGTGCACGGTCCACTGTCTGCAAGATGGAAACATCACAGTGGAAGGGTGTGTTAGAGGGAAGATGAGACCATAGTGGTAGCTAGGGAGCAGAGGAAGGGAGCAGAACCAGAATAGAAGAGGACACAGGCTGCACAAGAAAGCCCTAGGTTTCAGGATCACCGAGACGCACACCCAGAAGTTTGCTTCACTAATGCTACAGGTAACACCCAGTCCAATCCAGTTGACGATCACCTAGATCACAGCCCACCCCTTATGAATTTGATATCCAAGTCTAGCTCCTTAAACCACAATCTTCAGATAAATTCATGTTCATAATTCCAGCAATGCCATAAAGCTATCTTATGTGTAACCAAAACAGTATCCTCCAAATCTCAGCGTGCTAAAAATTCCAAGTCTCCTGCAAAGTGTTAGAACACTAGCCACAAAATGCAGTTGTGTTCAATTTTGTATTGTTTGCTTTGATATTTTGTTGTCACAGTGAAATAGACCTGATTTCTAGTCCAACTATGGATGATGTCCTGTTACTGACAGAAATAATCTTGAGCCTAACAGACACTGGTCACATTCCTATTAACATTCTGATTTTATTTTTTCTTTACTTTTCTTCTACTTTCTTTTTTTCTTTTCTTTTGGGTTTTCTTTTGTTATTTCTTTTCTTTTTAAAACAAGGTCTTGTTATGTAGTACAGATTGACCTTGAGCTTAAGAAGATCCACCTGCTTCAACCTTTCTGATGCTGGAGTATAGGCATGCACCACCATGCCCAGCATTCTTATTTTTGGAGCTCTGACCAGAGATTTTCATTAGGCTCCGTAGATACCATTTTAAAGATTCTATACAGCCAAAATTGCCAAACTTTCCCAAAAATGGCCTGCAAGTGAGTTTCAATGTCTTCTAAGTCACATTTTTCGGTGCAGTCACAGTAGTGATCTCACTTATCTGATGCCAGCATTCTTTGTCAGCTTTCCCTTCCCTGTAAAAAACACAGACCATTACAACTTAAAAGAAGAGAGGTTAATGTGCATTTCAATTTCATCACATTCAGCCTACGGCTGATGAGCTCCAGTGTCATACTGAAAGCCCTCTCACCACAGAACCACTCAGTTCATGGAAGTTAAAAAACAAAGTAGGGAAATAGCAGTACAGAGGAACTGAGAAGGAGCAGATAGAGACCCAATGTCATGTCTCTCTGACCCAACTAAGCACATCAACATGTATATTTTTACTAATCACCTGTGCAGCTTCCAACTCCATCAGGTTGGCAGAGTGCAGCTTAAACATCACCATTCACCTGTGCTTGATCTGTGGTTGCTTCCTTTTCTCTTTCCATACCCAAGATATGGTATCCTACTCATGGCTTTGCTCACTTACTTATTATTCTCTTCCCTTCATAATTGTTCTCTTTTGGTGCAAAGTTGTAGGCCACATTTTGGTTATCATGTTTTGTAGCACTGGACAAGGTCAGTTTGGGAACTGTGCCATACGCTCATGAGAGTGCTTTAGCCACTTCTTTTCTATTTGTATCCTCCTTGACATTTTGTAGCTCTATGAGTATTATTCTGATTCAGCCTGAATCCCATTTTATTCTATAAGTGTTCTCCCATTTCCAAATGAACTCTGCCAGTGTCACTCTTGAACAGTTGGGCACGAAGGGAAAAAACATTATGCATTCCTTTTAAGGAATATTTTCACTGAATTGATAAGTTCACATTGAGAAAAGCCCAAGCTGGGAAAAATAGTTTTATTTTCTTCTTGATAAATAGTGAAGACTACAGAACATAATCTTATAATTTGCCTAACAGGTATTTTTGTAGATCTGTTTTTAAATCTGCCAGAGAGTCAGACTGTGTCCTCTTTGTTTTGATGTTTTAGGAAATAATATCAAATCTTGTCCCGAGGCTATGCATTCTAGCACAAATTTGCATCAATCTCAGAAAAATCTTTTAATTTCTTAATATTCAATATTAGATGCATGCAAAATGGTGACTTTCCAGTTCTACAGTCTGCTCTCCACATATAAACAGTAGGATTTAAATACTCTGCTGGAGAATTCTCAGTGTGCCCAAACTTTACTCACCACTGAGTATGTAACAACAAACTTCAAACTTATATTTAAAAAACTTTTAGATATTTATAAAATTAATTAAAGAAGCGAGCAATGCTCATGTCCTCAATTCAAATGCGAAAAGTAAAACAGAATAGAAGGATGATTTGTCAGTGTTGGTAGAAGAACTCCTAATCTGCTTTTGCACACTAAATGATCATGTACTTAATTAAAGAAAAATATGGGAGAGGGGAACACAATTCAATAGAATAATGAAATATATGCTAAGTAATTCTAAGTCTTTCCTTAATTGCTCATTTTTATTTTCCCATAGAGTTTTTAAGTGCTACAAAAGATATTGATATTAATTGTTTTGAAACAAAGTTTCATTTTTCTTCCAGATACGTAGGATGCCTCCATGAACACAAATTGGAACATTTCATAAATATTTATGCTAATCAGCAACAACTTTGGAACCTATCCATTGCTATTAGACCCTTTAATTTAGAGGAATAATAAGAAGAGGAAAATGAGCTTGTGTGGTCCAGATCTACCTTTCATCTTCTCCTTACCTGGAAGCACCTCTTTGAAACATCACTGGTGGTACATTGCGTCTCTATCCTTTTCCCTTGAGTATTTCGCAGACTCAGATTTTCACATTTGAGGAAAGGACGGAGCCAGCCACTCCCGACACTGGCATGAGTAGTCATTGTGTTGGAATAACAATCACAATGTGAGAGGTAACACAGGAAAAACAGTTGTTGAGAACATGAAAAAAAACAAGCTAATGGTTCTAAGGATAGGCTGCATGTTTCCATGTAAATCTCCTTCCAGTTCCCCTGAGAGTCTTTGAAAGGCAACTCTCTCAAACAATGCGCCACACAGGCAGACACTGGGTCAGGGAGAATCTCAGCAGGTTAAAGAAAACACATTCTTTGGGAATGGCACATTCGGGTTGAATGTATTTTCTGTGTCAGCCTGCGAGTGGCCCGAGCCTGCCTGCATGACAGTCATGTAGTAACAGTTCTGAGAAAAGGAAATTGTAGAGCTGCTCCTACTGACAGTCACGCAGAGAGACTCTGCAGGAAAACTTCTGGACTAACTCCTGTCATTACATATTTGGAGAGGATTTCACACAAAGGTATTTTGTGCATGACTGGTCTAGAGGAATAGGTTTCTGGACCAACTGGTGTGTAGCTAATTTTAAAAAGTCAGTTTACCATAACAATTATTTTATGGGCTGTGGAGCAGATCTCATTAAAGAAGGAAACGAATAATAAATTAGAGAAGAAGCAAACACATTAGTATGCCCAATGCTGCTCCTTTTCACATGGCCACCGCAAACAGGATTAAGGATACAACTTTATCTTATCCTTTTTCTCTTCTCATTTAAAAATAAAAAATTTAGTAGAGATTTTCAAATAAGGTATCTAATATGCTTTTTTTTTTAATCTGTTTCTAACCTAACGTTTGCAGAATGACTACTAAATCATTCAAAATCTTTCCAAAGGCATTAGAGCTGTTTTAGTAGCTTACTCACTCATCATGGCCTCTTTTGATTTACCAAAATACTTTGAATTTGTATGTGTCAGTATTTATTTCTCCAGGAGCTACCCACTTTCCTACAAAATTTGTGTAGGAATTGAAACTAATGGCCTGAGGCTCTTCTTAATAGCTATTAGAAAAAACTAAAATATATATGTCCCACTGCATATTTTGCTTTTAAGAAAAGCTTAATGATTTAAAGATTATGTATTTTGATAGGCTTTATTTATTTATTTTAGTGAGGCAATTAACACAATTTTGTATCTATTGATCATTTCTTTCTTAAATTGTAAACTTTCTCCAAACATTTATATATATATATTTATTTGTGTTTTCTTTTATTTTAAGAAAATATTTTGGGCTGGGGAGATAGCTTAACAGTTTACACACCTTCCTGGAAAGCACAAAGATCCATTTTGATCTGCTGCACCACGTGCCATGCCAGCCCTGGAAACTCAGATGTACCTAATAGGCCGCTGAAACTGGGAGTGGCGGTGCACATCTGTAATCACAGGGCTGGGGGCCCTGAGACAGCAGAATCTCTGCAACTCCAAGTTACAAAGTGAGACTCTGTACCAAATACATAGATGAATAAAAGACTTATTTAAAAAGAAAGAAAATATTATGGTTATAATGTAATACATGCAAGCGCTGAATATTTATAAGCTACACACACTAAGTTATAGGAACAGCTTTGCAAATCTTTTATATATCTTATCAATCCTTGCTTTATTCATTCATTGGTCTCATTGATATTAATTGATTATTAATCTATTAAAATTTAGGAAATGGTAGATTCCAACATGTAGGAACTTGAGCTCATATAATTTGAAGGTAAAAGATAAAATATAGAATGAAATATTTTAAAACAAGTTAATATTTAATGAGGAATATATGAACTTGCTTGGGATTCCTCCCAAAAATCTCATGGAAAGTTTCCCAAAGCTTCACTGTCCTCATGGGAAAACCACTACTAGTTTCAAATACTATGAATTATGAGAAAATGCAGATGAAGAAGATACATTGGGATCACATGGTGTGGTATAAAGGAAAGATTTATTATATTTTCATCTGTATTTCAAAAATTTAACTTTTTTAGGAGTGAAGAGATAACTCAGTAGAATAAGCGCTTGCCTGGCAAGAGCAGGGTACTGAGTTCAACCCCTGGTACCACCAAAAAAAAAAAAAAAAAAGAAGAAAAAATTAACTCTTTTAGTATAAATATTTGTTCTCATTGAACTAAGAGAGAGTAGCTGTATATCTATCTTATTTTGTATATACATATATATATATAGTTTACCACAAAATGCTCCTTCATTTATATCCCCTTTTTTATTTTGTTTTGTCAGAGATGGGTGTTCCATTGCTATTTAAGTATTGTAGGTAAGTGTCCAGCCAAATAAGCCAATATATTCCAATAGTCCAAAATAGTAGTGTGTTATCCACAGAACTGGTAATGTCAGAAGTTGTTGACTTGAGCCTTTTACACCTCATTGAGACAAGATACGATATCTGCATCTTATACTCTGCATAACTACTAGGAAGACCACAATATGAAATGTGTCAATATTGTAACTATCCTACTAACCTGTTTTGAAATTGTCTCATTACTATTTCTTTTTCATTAAAATTCATTTTAGAATTAATAAAAAATTATATGTAAAAAAATTAAATCATTTATAAAAGTGTAAAAGTGTACAGATTTATATGTGCAATGTGATTTTTTTAAACCAGAAATTGAACTGAGAGCCTCACACTTATTGGGTACACACTGCACCAAAGAGCTATAGCTCTGGCCCACAATGTGATGTTTTGTTGCAAGTATAAGGTTCAGATCAGAGTAAACATCTATTTTCTCAAAATTTGGCTTTTTATTTTGAAAATATACAT
>PVJA010000196.1:62716-95839 GCA_004027025.1 Myocastor coypus
TTTTTTTTTTTTTTTTTTTTTTTTTTTTTTTTTTTTTTTTTTTTTTTTTTTTGTCTTTTTGAGACAGGGTCTCGCTATGCAGTTGAGGCTGGCCTTGAGCTCACTTTTGTAGCCCAGGCTGGTCTCGAACTCGCACCAATCCTCCTGCCTCAGCCTCCCAAGTGCTGGGATTACAGGCGTGAGCCACCACGCCCGGCTTCACCCTCAACTTGTGGGATCAATGTTTTACAGTCTGCATGTGAGTTGATGCCATGTGATGTGGTCTGTCTGCATCTGACTCTCTTATCAGAATGATCTCCTGTGTTCTACCCATGTTGGTGCAAATGATGAAATTCCATCTACATGTATGGTTAAATGGAATTAGATTGCATATATGTAGAGCATTTAGAAATACCTTCACTAGTTATGGGCACTTGCTGTCTTCGTTTATTAACTATCATGAATCATACTGTAATGAACGTGAACTTATAATTCCCTTAAACAGGTTAGTTTCATTACCTTTACACACATTCATTTCTTTTATACATATATCTTGGAAAAAGACTATTGGATCATACAGCAGTTCTACTTTTAATTTTTTGGAAAGCTCCATATTGTTTTCCAGACTGGGTACACTAATATATTCAAGAAGAAAATATGGAAGAAAATTGTATATGCTCTCAGCATCTCTGCTTCTCTTCTACTCTGGGTCATCTTTCTCTTTATCAAAATTTCCCACTGAAATCTTTTGAGCTAGCACACGTAGTGGTTTCTCATACGCAGCTCACTTTGTTCAAAGGTCTTAGGATTTTCATCATGCTACATACTATTCCCTCCTCTTTAGCCTCATTTAGAACTTAGCTTAAACCAGTGTCATTTCTTGTGGGTGGCCCAGTGTGCCACGATCTGCTACAAACTTTTTAGGAGCACAGCTAAGAGCATATTCTTCCAACTCTAGAGTTGAATGTAGAGATATTTTAAGTAGGACTTTTTAAAATAAGCTCTAACAGGATGACATGTATAATCATAAGATAGTACTTTTTATTTCTTTTTCAACTCTTTAGAAAGTCTGGTTACTATTGGCATCTTCCCCATCATTTGAGGATCCTCTAAAGTATGTTAAAAAAAAAAAAACTGACCTTGAGACTAACCATTCAGTCCCTTGGATAGTTCCTCTCAGACTCTGGTTTGCTGCCACTGTTTGTAGTGGTCTTCATTTAAGCCCCTGCCTAAGGTGGCTCTATAGTTGAGAAATTTAATGAAATTTACATTGGACCCCAAATTCACAAGATCAAAAATCCTAATCTGAACCAAAGAAAATATCCAGCACATTGATATAAGAGATGCAGCTTTCACCAAAATGGCAAGATTACTACAAATAAAGAAATTTCATAATTAGGCAATGCTCCTGAGAGACGACCATAGATGAGCAAATAAGAAAATAAATATCTGAATCACCACTTCATATATCTATTTGCTTAATATTATTTTTCAACATAGTAGGAGAAAATTTGCAAGCATTAAGAAAAGTTGGAAGAAGTTGTAGAAAACGTATTTATATTACTTTGATTTTTCTCTTTTCTCTATTTCAATGATTACTGTAACATTTGAGCTTTACAAATATGTAGATATTCATAGGGAAGAAGAAATAACTAATTCTGTTTTGAAAGTACAATTCAAATCTTCAAGCAATATTTTATTCAATGTGCAAAATAAATGTAGATTTAAAACAAGTGAAATAAAAACAGCAATTGATAATGATGTTTCAAACATAAAGAATGACTTTGATGAAAAGATCTATTATTTTATGTTCTGTTAACAAAGTAATTTCTATCCTTAAAATGTGCTTTCCAGTACATTTTGTTTGAGCCTCATAACATTCTGGAAGAAAAGTAGTAATAAGATCTCATACAGCCTTTCTCACAGCCCAGAGTTGAGAAATTTCAATGTTTAAGGGTGTTTTATGATCTGATCAGTACTGATTTGAGGAAGTATGGATTATTAGGATTTTCTTTTTGCCTTGGTTGATTTAAAGCTCATGTTCAACCGCTTATATTCTAAAGATGTTTTGGAAAGTTGTTGAGACCCTAGGTACTTCAGTTCCTCTACAGATTAAAATGGATATTGTATCTTCTGAATAATGCTGTTAACATTAACTAAGTTAACTCATTTAAAAGATGAATAACAATCATTCAATTATATTAGCAATTTCTATCACAGGTTTTAAAATAAAAACTGTCCTCAAAACAAGAGCCCAGAACCAGTGTGTTGAATGAGACAACCTGGGGTCTGCCGGATCCTCATTTGACCCAGAGCCCAGGACGAGTGTATGACTGAGATGACCCAGGACCCACTGGATCCCAATTCAACCCTGAACCCAGGCCTGGCATATCCAGTGTGGAACCCTGTGGTAGAAATCCCTGCAGAAGTTCTAGAAAGTGCTATACAGAGGCAAGACCCACCCAGCTGATCCAGGAGTAGAACACCTTGCCAGAGTGGCACAGCAGGTTCACATCCAAGAGCTGCAGCAGGAGGAACTGGAACACAGCAGCCAGACTCAAGCAATTCCCACCTGGATGAGTTTCAACTTAGTAGATCCAGACCTGGTGCTAAGGTAAGAGTGCTCCCAAAACTCTACATAAAAGCTAGGAAGACAGACCTACACAAAATGACAAAGAGAAGGAGCAAAATGCACTCTCATGTCTCAAGCCCACCCAGAACAAATACAGGAGACAATAGTATATTGCAAATATACTATTTCCAAAATTGGAAATCACACACCTGAAATCTCTGAGATAATATCATCTGATGCAAAGAAACAACTCCAGAAAGGTAGAGAGGAAATCAGATCAGAAACAATTCCTAAAGTTAAAAAAAAAGATAACTATAATGAAAGAAGTACTAAATGCTCCTAAGTAAGACACTGATAAAAAATAGAGGAAAATAGAAAAATGATGGAATCCATGAAAGAGCAATATAGGGAAGAAATACAATGCATACAGCAGATTCAAAGTGCTATATAGGAAATTAAAACCTCAATCACAAACTCAAAAAATCATTGCAGTGAAAGTGAAAATAGACTTTCTGTCCTTGAATACACCAACATAGCTAGTGAAAAAGTAAAAAAATATCTCTTAAAAAACAACTTGGATGCTTGAAAAAATCATTGAACATCTGCAAGATGATGCAAAGATGAACAATGTGAGACTAAAAAGCATCAGTGAGAAAGGAGTCAATATAAATGATATAAAAAGTAGACAGAAGTCATCGCAGAAAACTTCCTAAATATGGGGAAAAAATCTGAAATTTAGGTAGTCAAAACATATGGAACTCCAAATAACATCAATCCTATTAAAACCACTCCAAGATGTATAATAATCAAGATCCCAGAAATTCAGCACTGGCACAGTATACTAAAAGCTGCTAGAGAAAAAAAAAATAGATCAAATTTAAAGAAAAATCCAGCCGGGCGGGGTGGCGCATGCCTGTAATCCCAGCACTCGGGAGGCTGAGGCAGGAGGATCAGTGCGAGTTTGAGACCAGCCTGGGCTACAAAAGTGAGCTCAAGTCCAGCCTGAACTGCACAGTGAGACCCTGTCTCAAAAAGACAAAAAAAAAAAAAAAAAAAAAAAAAAAAAAAAAAAAAAAAAAAAAAAAAAAAAAAAAAAAAAAAAAAAAAAAAAAAAAAAAAAAAAAAAAAAAAAAAAAAAAAAAAAAAAAAAAAAAAAAAAGAAAGAAAGAAAGAAAGAAAGAAAGAAAGAAAGAAAGAAAGAAAGAAAGAAAGAAAGAAAGAAAGAAAAGAAAAATGCATCAGCATAACTGCAGATTTTTCTTCACAAACCATTAAGTCAAAAAGAGTATGGGGCAAAATCACTTCAAGTCTTTCAAGAAAACAAATTCCAACCCAGACTGCTATACCCTGCAAAACGCTATTTCAAGTGTAACAGAGAAGTGAAAGGCTTCCATGACAAAAAAATCACTAAAGAATTTCATGATGACAAAGCCAACCCTGCATGGACTACTAAAAGATATTCTAGAGAGGGATCAAAATGACCACAACTCCATGAAATAGAATGGAAAGAACCTACCAAATAGGGCAAACAATTAAACACAGGAGAAAACGAGTTTTACAAGAGCAATCTTTCAATTATTCCTTTGTATACAGTAGCAAAATATTTCCATCAGCTTACTCTACAAATGAACTTCTCCTGCACCCTATGGGTCATGACTGTGTCCAAAACTACAGGGTGAATACCAAGGAAATAACAGTAGCTCGGTCTCACAAGTGACAGCTGACCACCAGTAAGTATCATGGACACTGTCAATGTCCACAACATATTAGAACTTGGTGTGACATCCTAACCCCAAACTGTTAGAAGTGCTTATCATATATTTACCATTCTAGTATTTATGTCAAGCTTTATTTTTGGTAATTCTTCGCTATCATGCAAACTTTTTCTTACATGAATTATTTTGAAATATTTAATCTTGAATCAATGTCTAATTAATTTTATGAATATTATTTAATCTTAATTTTTGTTTTAAGATTTACACTCTTTGACTTATAGTGTATTTATAAGACATGATATATTCTCTCCTAGTATTAGAAACTTTACAACGCATATTTCCATCTTCCATTGACTTTATATTACTTCTTCCTTGTCTTTTACACACAAACAGATCTATTTTTTTCTTTCATTACTTTGAATTAATTAGTTTACTTTCTTACACACTTACTCTTTTTTTTTTCTTTTTTTTCTAATGTGGAGTAAGATGATAATTAATAAAGCTAATTTTTAAACTATATTGTCTAATGATGATTTTTCTTTACTATTAGATTTAAACAATTTCATTTTTGTGTATCTTGGTAAAATGCTATTCAAATTTCTTATGCAAAGGTTTCCTTTTTGTGAAATGTGCTATAATTTCAACTAAATGCAGAAATTTCAAATCTTTATATATTTATTCCCTACCTCTTTCTACTTTGAGAATTCTAATTATATGAATATAATTTTATTGATTTTGGCATAGAGTGAAATATTATATGATTGATCTGTAAATGCTTTCCTCTTTTTTATTTTACACTATTTTAATTGTTGTTTATTTAAGTGTCTAAATAATTGATTTATAGTGCACAATCTATTATTAATTTCATGCATATATTGTTTTTAAAATTTAATTTTAAAGAGTAAAAATATAAGAAACAAAGATAGAAAAAAAAAAAACAGTAACAAGTAAGAGTACATATAAGACAGAACTTCAAAACAAGAAAAAATTTAACAATGGTTGCATTACATATATTCATCATCAAATCAGTTTAGATCAACAGACATAGGTATGCAAGACTGATCAAACAATTAAGCATTAACACGTTCAATAAACATTAATTTTTTTCTTTTTCTTTTTTCTCTTCCAAATGAATTTTGTATTTAAGTCATTCTTTAAAAAAAAAAAATTATAGGGGTTGAGGACGTAGAAAATGCAAGGTCCTGAGAGTGATTCCTGGTTCCACCCAAAATTTATTTATTTCTTCTTTTGAGTTCTTACACTAGGGAGAATGTACGATATTTGCAATATAGGTCTGGGTTATTTCACTTCTGAGTATACATTTAAGATACGTCCATTTACAGATGAAGTCCTCTAGTTTATCATTCCATATAGCTGAGTAATATTCCATTTTATGAAAATACTACAACTTTTTAAACCATTCTTCAGATGATGGGCATTTTGGTTGTTTCTAGGATTTGGCTATCACAAATTTTGCTGCTATGAATATAGTTGCACAGGTATCACTATGATGAGATGTTTTCAGTTCTTCTGGAAAAAATTCCCAGTAGGGGCATAGCTGGATTGAATGGGATTTCCAGTTTTAGTTTTGTAAGGAGCCTCCTCACTGCTTTCCATAATGGTTGAGCCAGTCCACATTCCCACCAGCAGTGCAGAAGGGTTCCTTTTCACCACAGCCTCTCCAAATTTTGTTGTTGCTTGATGGCTTTATAGTAGCCATTCTTTCTGGGGTGAGAAGGTATCTAAAGGATGTTTTGATTTGCATTTCATGAATGCTTAGTGATGTGGAGCATTTCTTCATGTTTTTATAGGCTTGTTGAATTTCTTTCTCTGAATAGTGTGTGTTCATCTCAGATGCCCTTTTCTGGATTGGATCTTTGAATTTTGGGACCCCAATTTTTTTCAATTCTTTATAAATTCTCCATAGAAGACCTTTGTATGAATATTTATTAGTTAAAATATTTTTGAAACTTGTGGGTTGTCTTTTCAGTTTGTTGGGAATTTCTTTTGACAACAAAAAAACTTCTCAGTCAGAGGAGGTCCCATTTGCTGATTCTGTCGAGGGCTACATGTGCATTTTTTATTCTTGTCCGTGAACTCTGTTTACTCTGATGTCTTCAAAATTTCCTCCCACTTTCTTCTCTAGGAGGAGTAGGGTTTCTCTTTTAATATTTAGATTTTTAATCCATTTTGATTTTAGTTTAGTGCATGGTGATAGACCTGGGTCAAGATTTAGTTTTCGACATATGCAGAGCCACTCTTTCCAGCACCATTTGTTGAAGAGGCTATTTTTCTTCCAGTAAATATGTTTGGTCCCTTTGTCAAAAATAAGGTAGCTGAATGTGTTTGTATTTACTTCTGCATCTTCTATCTATTCCACAGGTCCTTAGGTCTATTTTTTTTCCAATAACATGATGATTTTATCACAGTAGCTCTGTAGTAAAATTTTAAGTCAAGAATTATAATGTCTTCTGCCTTAAATTTGTTGCCCAGAACTGTCTTTACAATTTTGGGTCTTTTTTGGTTCCAAATAAAGTTTAGGAATGACTTCTTCCATTCTGTGAGGTAAGTTGACGGTATTTTGATAAGAATTGCATTAAATCTGTATAACAGTTTAGGGAGTAAGGCCACCTTCCCAATATTGGTTATTCCTATCCAGGAGGAGGAAATAACTTTCCATTTTCTGAAATCCTCAAGAATCTCTTTTTTCAGAGTACTGTGGCTTTTCATTGAAAAGCTTTTTTACTTCTTTATTTAGGTTAATTCCTAAGTATTTCACTTTCTGCAGTGCTATTGTAAAAATTACTGTTTCTCTAATTTCTGTCTCAGTGTGTTTGTTATCTGTATAGAGGAATGCCACTGATTTGTGTGTTGACATTGTAACCTTCTATGCTACTGAATTTGTGTGTTAATTCTAGTAGCTTGTTGGTGGAGTTTTTGGGGTTCTCCAATGAAATTACCATGTCATCGGCAAATAATGATAAATTAACTTCTTTACCATTTTTATTTCTTTCTCTTGTCTAATTTGTATAGCTAATGATTCCAGAACTATATTGAATAGGAGTGGTGATAGAAGACATCCTTGTATTGTACCAGATTTGACAGTAAAAAGCTTCAGTTGTTCCTCATTTAGAATTATGTTAGCTGTTGGGGCGTCATAGATGGCTTTTATCAGCTTGAGGTAGGGTCCCTCTAGTCCAAGTTTCTGCAGGATTTTGAACATTCATGAGTGTTGGACTTTGTCAAAAGCCTTTTCCACATCAGCTGAGACAATCATGTGATTTTTGACTTTGACTCTATTGATATCAGGTATCAAATTTATAGATTTGCATATATTGAACCATCCTTGCATCCCTGGGATGAATCCTACCTGGTCAGGGTGTATAATCTTCTTGATGATTTGTTGTATTCTAGTGGTGAGGATTTTAGTGATAATTCTTGCATCTATGTTCATGAGAGAAATTGCCCTATAGTTCTCTTTTTCATTTGTGTCTCTTTCTGGTTTTGGTATCAGTGTAATGCTTGCTTCTAGGAATGATTTCTGAAGGATTGCTTCCTTTTCAATTTCACTGAAGAGTTTGAGAAGTGTCGGGCTTATGTCTCCTATAAATTTCTTGTAGAATTCAGTGGTGTGTCTTGGACTTTTCTTTGTTGGTAGACTTTTTATTACATTTTGTATTTCATTTGCTGTTATTGGATTGTTGAGAGTTCTTATATCTTCTTGATTCAGTTTTGGTAGTTTATACTTTTCTAGGAATCTGTCCGTTTCTTCTGTGTCTTCAATTATGTGAGAGTAAAAATTGTCAAAGTAGCTATTTATGCTCCTCTGAATCTCTGTTGGGTCTGTAGTAATTTCACCCTTTACATTCCTTATTGCTTCAATTTGAGTCCTTTCCTAATTTGGTGAGGTTATATAGGCTGTTATCAATTTTATTTAATCTTTCAAACAACCAGCTTTTTGGCTCATTAATTCTTTGTGTCAGTTGAATTGATTTCTGCTCTAATCTTTATAATTTCCTCCCATCTTTGGGCTCTTCCGTTTCTAGTTGGCTTTGATGTTGCATTAGAGTATTTATTTTTTCCTGTTCTGTCTTCTTAAAGTGTGAGTTCAGAGCTATTTTCATTTAAATTTTAGAGATTGTTTAATTTATCATTTAATATCATCTGTAACCCACTGGATGCTGAGAATGGTGCTGTTTTATTTCCATGTATTTCTGGGGTTCTCGTGATTTCTTTTGTCATTTATTTCCAATTTCATTGCCCTGGGTTCAGATAATATGCATGAGATAATTTCTGTTTTCTTGCATATACTTAATCATGACCTGTGGATTAATATGTGGTCTATTTTAGAAAATGTCCCATGTGCAGCTAAAAAAAATGTGTATTCTGAAGTGCTTGGGTAGAAAATTCTGTGTATGTACAATAAGTCCAGTTGTTCCAGGTTCCCTTTCAGGTCTGCTACTTTGCTATTTTTTTGTCTGCTTGCCCTATGTTTTTGAGATAAAGTGGTATTAAGGACTCTTGCTAAGATTGTGGTATTGGATATGAGATTTTTCATGTCCATTAAAGTTAGTCTTATATAATTTGGTGCTCCCATGTTCGGTGCATACATATTTATGAGTGTTATCTATTCATCTTGAATTTTTCTCCTAACCAGTATATAGTGGCCTTCTTTATTTTGTTTGATCAATCTTGGTTTGAAGTTTAGAGTGTCTGCAAATAAGATTGCTACCCCTGATTTTTTCTGAGATGCAGAAGCCTGTAGTATTGTTTTCCACCCTTTAACTTCTAGTCTATATGTTTCTTTATGAGTTAAGTGTGTTTCATGTATACAGCATATGTTTGCATTTTGCTTCCTTATCTGCTCTGCCAGTCTATATCTTTTAATTGGAGAATTGAGTCCATTTACACTGACAGTAAAACTTGAAATGTATTTACTTATGAATGACATGAGTTTTACTCACTGGTTACCTCTTTTTCTCCTTTATGTAATTTGTTGTCCATTTTGGTGGGCTCTTTTTGTTCTCATTTATTGAGTTTGGGTAATTTTGGTCTCTCTCTAAAATTGCTTTTAGTATACCTTGTATGGTTGGCTTTGAAGCCATGAAATTATTTAATTCTTCTTTATCATGGAAGTATTTAATTTTTCCATCATACCTGTAGGAGAGTTTTGCTGGGTGTAGCAGTCTGGGCTACAATTTGTTTGCATGGAAGACGTAAAAGCACTCTCCTCTACACTCTTCTTGACTTCATGGGTGGTGAAGAGAAATCTACCGTTATTCTGACGTGTTTATCTTTAAATGTGATCTGTTTCTTTTCTCTAGCAGCTTTTAGTATATTATTCTTTTGCTCGATTTCTAGGATCTTGACTATTATGTCTGGGTGCGTTTTTATTTGGATTGATGTAATTTGGAGTTCTATATGCTTCAGTTAGCTGAATGTGTGATTGTTTTCTCATATTTTGTGAGTTTTGTGCTATTACTTCTGCCCATATTCTTTTTATGTCATTTGTGTTGACTCTTTCTTTCTTGTTGATTCCTATTAATCTCACGCTGTTCATTTTTGAATCATCTTGCAGATATTGAATTTTTTTTTTCCTGCACCGTGGTTGTTTTTTAGAGATACTTTCTTACCTTTTCACTAGGTGTGACTTTGTCTTCCTGTTCTCAGATTCTATCTTCACTTTGGTTCTTACCATTTTGCCAGTTTATGATTGAGATTTTACTTTCTTTTATATCTCTTTGAAACTTTTTCATGTGATGTATTTCTTTCCTATATTACTCAATCAGGGAATCTATCATTTTTCTAATCTCCTCTAATTTTTTTTTCAATGTCTTCTTTAGTAGTACTAAAGTCTCTCGTTAGAGTTATCCTTTCTCTAGTTCAGAGATTATTTCTGTTCTGTTCTCTCTCCTTTTCTGCAGTTGTTCTACTACTTTAGATACTATCAATTTAGAGATGTCTTTTTTAACTTCAGAGGTTATTTCTGCCCTAGTTTCCTTTATCCATTTCTGCAGTTGTTTTTCCAATTCAGAGTATATGAGTTCATGCACTTATTTTTTTACTTCAGATGTTATCTGTGATCTGAATTGCACTATGTTTCCTCATTTGTCTGTCTACTTCAGAAGCTGTTGAACCAGAGATTTGTCAGCATGATTCCCATTTTCTTTCTTTCTTTATTTTTTGTCTTTTTGAGACAGGGTCTCATTATGTAGTTCCAGCTGGCCTTGAGCTCACTTTTGTATCCCAGGCTGGTCTCGAACTCACACTGTTCCTCCTGCCTCAGCCTCCCAAGTGCTGGGATTACAGGCGTGAGCCACCACGCCCGGCCCCATTTTCTTGACTGGTAGCAACTTATGTCTGTTACAGGTGGGATCAGGACCTGAGATTGTATTTTGTTCCTTGTCTGTATCATTCTGTATAGCAGTCACCTTTGCTGCAGGACTGCGTGTCCACAGATTAGTTATTCAGTCTAGGTTGCTGGGTTGGATGAGCTGCTTGTAGGCTGGGGGAAGGAGGTCTCACTTACTTGGCGGGCCTCACTGCTGGATAGGCTATGCTTGCCTTGGGCCAGAAGTCCGACTCACGTTGTGGACCTGGTGCTGATTAGGCTACCTGGTGTCTGGCTAAAGGTCTGACTCACATGACGGGCCAAGCTACTGGATAGGGTCCACTTGCATTGGACCGGAGAAGGTCTCATGCAGCCCAGAGGAGGCCTCAGGCAGGCAGGAGGAGGTCTGATGCAGCAGACCATAGTTCTCAGGAGGGCCAGAGAAGGTTTCAGGTGGCCTCAGGAGGTCTCAGGCAGGCCACAGGAGAGGTCTCCTCATGCTATATATTCTTTTCAGAAATATTTCTCTAAAATTTACTTTCTATACCTTATGTCTTTAATATTTCAATATTCTTCTACAATTTTTAAAATGCTATATGATTATTGATTTTCAATAAAATTAAAGAAAAAAAAACCACTGTCCTCAATTTCCAATATGTGACACTGGCGTGCAAAGGAGGAAAAGATGCACATAAGCATGATGCTGAGCTCCGAGAGTGTGACTGGCCGCGGGTGGTGTCCCAAGTTGTTATGGGCTGCAAGGAAAACAAGAGAAGTAGAAATCCAGGCATTTTTTTATGAAGTGATAAAATGACTGAAATGTTCACAGCCCTTTAAAAAGTCTTCAGATTTTTAGTTGTAAAGACTGTAACAAATGTCCATTACTTAAAGAATGGAAAAAAAAAAAAAAAGAAATGGTGGTTTGACTGTCCAGAATCCAACCTGTGTGTGTGTGTGTGTGTGTGTGTGTGTGTGTGTGTGTGTGTGTGTGTGTGTGTGTATTTTGCAGAACCAGGAATCAAACTCAGGATCTTGCACTTGCCAGGCAGGCACTTGTGTCCCTGAGCTATCTCCCCGGCCCCTAATCTGTGTTATTTTGAAACACTTTGAATGTGAAATAAGAAGAATGGCCTTAAAACACACTGAGGTTTAAAGATTCTGATAAACCAAAAGACAGTATTATTCCTGAAAGAAAGTAAATTGAAATTTTTACCCCAGCTTGGTAGGGGATGCTTGTAATCCCAGTACTGAGGAGGCTGAGGCAGGAAGATTACTACAAATTCAAAACCAGACAAGACTGTACAGCATGATTTCAAGATCAGGTGTAAGCTACATAGCAACATTCTGTCTCAGCACACACATACACGCAAAATTGTTTTATTGAAATGATCCTCTGTAGTAGTTTAGGGGGTGATTCCCTGGTATTGCAAGAAAGATATGTAGTAAGATTTATAGTGAATTAGTCAAGAACAAAAGAACTTAACATAGATTATTGGGGGTGGGGAGATAGCTTCATGGCACAAGTGCCTGCCTGGTAAGTGCAAGATCATGAGTTTGAATGACCTGTTGTCTTAGTCACATTTTACTCGTTGCTGGGACAAATACCCAACACTCAAAATGAAATATGGAAAGTTTTATTAGCTTACAGTTACTGGAGGATTCAGTCCATATTTGGCTGGCCCAAGGCTGAGTGGCACATGGCAGAGAGCAGCAGTTCATGGTAGCAGAACAGCAACAAAACGGTGGCAGAGGCAGCCAATCAAACAGGGCAGCAGAGCAACAGTGCTAGTCTGTCTCTCTGTCTCTTTTTAAATGACATTAGACTCTCTGCCTTAGCCTATTATCTCAGGCCACACCCATAGTCTCAGCACTACTCAAACCATAATCACAACAGTAGTAAAACATGTGATCCCCGTGGATCATCATTCAAATCTCAAACTCTAAAAGTCCCAGCCCGTGATTGCATGAGGTTTTGGGGGGACAACTAAACCTAAACATAACACTGGTCCTGAAAAAAAAAAATAGATTAGTTATTTTTGCCAATTTTGCCAATTGCGTGGAAGTAGAATACTGAGCCCGTATTTAAAATGGTAGGAATCAAGTATAAAATATTTTCATTATTTCCATTACACATTTCTATAACACATGAAGTTTAAGTCTTCATGTGTTAAAAACTCCAAATTTCCAATGTATGGTCTTTCTTTCAAATTTTGTAATTTTAATATATTTCACATCATAGTAATGTTAAGCAAAAAGCAAAATTCACTTGCTTGATTCTATATTAAAGCTTCTATTGTCTGTATTAATATGAATAAACTCTGTTAGGTGTTTTCTTATAAAGAAGAACTCTGATCTAAAGTTTGAAAAGCTGCATTTAAATTTAGTTTAAATCCTTCAAATAGTTCACCTTCTAAAGAGATCATTCCCTAATAGAATTTCTGCCATTAATATCTATGGTTGAGATTATAGTTGATGATACAAGCTCATTGTATACAACAAAAACCTAACAGATAGTTTTCTTAAAAAATATATGCTATGTATGTAATGTAGTTGAGCCTTTTGGTACAATAGAAAACAAACAAACAAAAAACAGAGTCCAGCAGGGCGTGGTGGCTCACCCCTGTAATCCCAGCACTCGGGAGGCTGAAGCAGGAGGATTGGTGTGAGTTTGAGACCAGCCTGGGCTACAAAAGTGAGCTCAAGGCCAGCCTCAATTGCATAGCAAGACCCTGTCTCAAAAAGACAAAAAAAAAAAAAAAAAAAAAAAAGAGTCCATTAAACCTTGTATTGTCTCTGTACAATCTCAGTAGATAGGAAATTATGAAACTTTCCTAGATTTTAGATTTCATCATCTATAAAAATGGAGTTTTCCCACTTACAAAGAAGAAATACAGTGGACAATAAACAAGCTAATGTGTGTAATATGACTAATCAGCCCTCGACATAGAATGGGCTTTGAATAGATGGAAGCTATTCCTGTTTAATTACTTGATGGAAATTCTTTAAGTGAGCTTGCTTATGAGTGGTTGTTAAAATGAGTCAAAATAAATGTTTGAGCTTGTAGTTTGCTTTTAAAATTATAGATAACATATAATTTTATAAGCTGAAATATAAAATTGAGAACCATTATTGAGGCAGGTTTTTTTTTTCTTGTTTTAGAATAGCCTTTTGTTCTTTTAAGGAAAAATAAGGAGATATTTGTTTGTCCTTACATTCTTAAGATGGGCCTTGCCTTAGCCTGAAGAAAATGTGAACAAGATTTATGATATTCTAAGGGTAATAATAATAAAAATTACAACAATGCATTAATGAGATCCTTTCTGTTCTAAACATCTTACATGTATCCTCTTATTTAATTTTTTTAGTAATTATATTTTAGTTATTCTTTTATCCGTTCCAAAGAAAAGTACCAAAGGGAAGAGAGGTACTTAACTTTACATAGGATGCATTACTAGGTAAACCATCATCTTCTAGGAGTGACTCTGTCATAAGGAAGCATTCATACTGGAAGAGGCTGTGGAAGAAGACTGAGAAGTTGGAACCTTCTAACCACCATTGCTCTATCACGTAGAACAAAACTAGCAACCATTGTGATTGGCTTTGTATCAGCCATTGTCACCCTCACCTCTTACCACTGATGCTCCATTTTTGGACCCATTTGAGATGTTGTCCTTCAGAGTCCGCTGAGGACTTGTGATCACACGTTGAGCATCTCAAATTTCCATCGCAAATGATCTGTTCTCAGTGTTCCTCTAGAGCCAGAGAAGTAGAGCCTGGTGAAAACCGTCCTCCTGCTTGAATGTTGCTGCTGTTGCCCACGCGGGCCCAGTGACTATCTCTGATGTGTGATCTCCCTTTTCTTTTTACACTGCAATTAAAACTGATCCCAAATCACCCTCCTCTACTCTGTGCTCAAGCAAAACCAATCAATTACAAGACATTAAATACTATCCACTTGATACTAATTCTGAAATATAGAATCTGATAGGGAATTCTTCTTGCCCAGCAGGACGCCAACAGCTTTATCCTGAATCATTCAGATAACAGTTCCACTGTCTCTGCTTTTTAGTCCATGTGCTAGCAATCAGGCTTAACTGCTCTTTTTCTCAAATCAATCTTGAAGGTCAAGCATGACTATTACAGTGTGAAATATAGATATAGATATAGATATTTGTTGATATCTCCTTGCACTTTTTTTTTTTTTTTTTTTTGGCTCTTTCTCCTTCACAGTCCATGCTCAGTGTGGCAGCCAGCAGAGGAGGCTTAGAAGTTATTAGATCACAAGGCAATAAAACAGAATTAAAACTTCTCACCTGGTCTGCAAATAAGAAAAGCATATAAATGTCTCACATTGCTTGGGATAGTCTTCATTTGCATGAGTTGTACAAAATCACTCTAGCATTTCACTCTGACTGCCATTTTCTGTCATGTTGATGGGGTCCTTTTCACTCCAAAAATCTCTTAGGGGTCTGGTAAAACTACACTGCAAGCTAAAGAAAAATGGTAAAATGAGCCTACTCCTTAACATTCATTTTTATAGACAGGGAGATAAATACTGTGTGAAATGTTTATAACAGGGCTGTAATGATCCCTGCCATAATAATTGAACTGGCAGTTTCGCTGAGACTTGCAACTATTCATTAGAGATGAGGGCCTTTGACTTGATTAAGAAGAGATTTCAAGGGAACCTCTAAATGATGCTTATCAAGTTTAAAAAGTTGATGAAGAGTACAAAATAGGTGTGGTGGGCAAAATATTAGCCCTGTAAAGAGATTGTGGCCCAGGTCCTTAGAATTTGTGCAGGATTTGTAGGTGGGATTAATATAAGGACACTGAGATGAGGAACTGAACCTGAGTTATTTCGGTGGGCCTAAACTAATCAGAAAGTCCCCTCAAAAAATAAAGAAATACTCTGGAGTATTAGTCAGCAGAAGATAGTATTATGGATAGCTAAGTGAGGTAGACTTATTTTGGGCAGCCAGGAGTAGGCCCTCTGAGGAGGCAAGATAACTGCTCATTACCACTGCGGAGGGATGTGCATTTATTCAAGGTAAGGCCTCAAGATAAACATGGAATAACTACACCTGCATATGTTCCCAAGGGATAAACAATAGTGACAGACATTTTTTAAACATTTTTTACTTTTTTATATTATGGCTGGCTCAGCCCGCCCTGGGGTTGGGTCTAGCACAGCATGTGGTGCCAGGGATCAAACCACAGTCCCTGTGGTTGCCTAAACTTGCTTAAGCAGGTGCTTTAAACCACTGAACCATCTCTCCAGCTAAATAGACATCAGTCACTTGCACAAGGACCACTTCACAGGACCCATACCTTCCAAAAGAGGTCCTTGTTGTTTCCATTTACACTGTTTAAGTGACTTGCTTATCCACTGGATCAATATTACATAAGCAACTATACTGATATCTTATTTAGAATCATAGCTTTATTTAACCTTGTATCTACCTCATGGTTTGTGCCTACCTGGTGATTTTGCTCTATAAAATTTCCTTTGAGAAGTGGTTATATGGGCACCCCACTTTCTGGGTTCCTCCTGTCTCTATTAGACAACAACTGTCTCTGATTCAATAAAATGTCCTGCTCTTAATCTTTGTTGTTCCTTAGAATTCATTCTTTGGTTTGGGGGAACATGGGCTTGATATATCAGACATCTAGCAGGTTGGGAATTATATTTCCCTATGTTGTTTAGAGATCTTATTTCAGCATGACAATAGAGAGATGATCAAGAAGAAGTAATATAGTTGATTTTAGGGTTGCAAAAAATAAGTCATGGGACAAGAAACATACATTGTCCGTACAAGGCAGAACAACATTCTTCAATACAGGCTCTAAATAAAACACTGTGGATATACTGTGGATTGAACCCAGGAAGACCCACGTCATAATTCTACCGAAACAAAAAATACATTCATGTAATTTTTAACAGAGCAAGAAACACTTTGTTCTATTACATAAATTATAGATTTATAATGGTGGCTTCCCTTTATTATTATTAATAGTATGAGCCCATTGAGTGTCTCCATGAAGACTATCTGGATTCCATCCATTGTTTTTTTGTCTGTGGATCCTACACTATAGTTCTGCACTGCCTTATCAGTGTGCCTCAGTTTCAGGTACCCTCAAGCTCTCTCTTCTATCTTTGAATGAGGTTCCCTTGAGAACTATAATTTAAAAAATGGTCCTGCTGGCCAATTTATAAAGTCTCATGCAGAAGACAGGGGGCCATGCTGGGTGGAGACCTACCCAAGGTCTTTGTTGTCTGTCCTGCCTGGAAATGATACTCCCTGAACTCAGGGCCTATTTCTGCCCTTCTATGGATTCACTGAATTGATAAGCTTCTGCCATCTGCATTTCTGGGACCAGAGTCATGAACTCAAGACTACCTGGACTCTTTGTCTCCACACCAATCTCTTTATCCATGCCCTGGCTTGAGCTCCCATATTGCCCTAAAACACTTAAGAAGCCCTTTGGAACCTGCTGTACATATAAATGATTAAGTATATCTAAATTATTTTGAGGATCATACTGAAGCAATTTAGAACACCTTGAAAAGGGAACAAAGACAGGAAATACTCTATTCAGATGATACAAAAGAATGCCAAGAAAATTAAGCAGTGAAATCAATGACATCTTCTCTGTCTGCTCTTGAACATTTTAAAAAGTCATTTTCAGTCAAGATTCCTATTATGTCTGCATCTGCCAGTCTTCATGAAGCCTTACAAATCTCCGTGTAGCTTCTCATCTTTACAGTCTGAAAATTTAAATGTTTTTGCCTGATTTATTGTTAATGATATTCACTAGAAATTAACTTTTCAATGTAAGCACTTTTCCAAATTTTACAGGCATTTTAGCACATAACTTAAGAAAACGCTCTTATTGGATTTTGAGATTTAATTTCTTTATTAGTTAATCTGTAAAATGTGTCTAGAAATATATCAAAATGATCTGATATTTTTATACAGAGAGTACAGACTAGGACATGTACACTCAGCAACAAAATTTACAGAAAGTCTGACATTTTCATATAATAACTATATCAGTTCAATATTTTTCATTATTATAGAGGAGAAAAATTGTATAATTTATGGTATGTGACTTATAGAATTATTAATGTTTTAGTTATTTTCCTTATTTCTGGGATAGGTACAAACATCCAGAGATTCCTAGAAGAGAGGTATATTTAGGCTCGTGGCTACAGCCCATGGTCAACTGTCTCCAGGGCAGAATAGCATAGTGGAAGGGCTTTGGCGGAGAAAGTTGCTCCCTTATTAGCGTTCTGGAAGCAAGAGAGAGAGAGAACTACCTACCCTTTTGGTCCGCATGTCCAGGTCCTGTCTCCAAGAGCACAGGCAACTACAGAACTCACTGGTGCATTCATGCCAGTGAGTTCACACCAGGAACTGTGTGGTGTACACGCCAGGAGAACAGGGTCGCGTGAGTCTCTTTCCTGCCAGAAGCCCCACCTCTGGACACATAAAGGCTTTGGGAGGATGTGTTCAGTCTAACTCCACAACTAGATAACTTCATGGGATTATATTCCTCAGTGGCCTTTCTACCTTTTTAACATCACTTTTTCTATTCAAAATGTAAGCTCATATGCTACAACTGAAGGTATTTGTCAAGTGTAATGTAAGAAACTTCTTCATAGCACACTTTTGGAAAGATGTTTGTCATTATTGTTAGAAAATATTGAACAAATATTAAGCGGTTAAATTGGGAATACTTTTTCTAATCCACTTAAAGTTCATCTTTTGTTTTTTTTTTTCTCTTTCTTATGATGTAGTGAGAAGTAATGTTTTTCTTCTTCCTCTTCTTCCTCGTATTTCTCTTCTTCTTTGAGCTCTTTCACTGGTTTACTAGAATAAAAATCTAGATAATGTTTTCTGGATTACATAAAGGAAATGAGGCAAGCACGTAATAGCTTCTTACAATGCAAGTATTCCGGGTTCACAGGAACCTACTAGATAAGAATTAGTATCTTTCATTAAGTGATGTATGTACATACGCAGTTTTGAGAAACACTTTAGGATATGTGGATATGTTTTCACTCAAATCACCATCATTGTTCTCACTCCTGTTATTCTAGGGCACCAAACACTGGGAAAGAGCCTTCAAGAAACAATGGATCGGACTGTGGAGAGAGCTCAGCTGCACAGACATTTGCTTGGGAAACACAAGGTCTTGCATCCAATCCCAGGTACTGCAAAAAAAGGAAAGAAAGAAAAAAGAAGAAAGAAAGAGAGAGAGAGAGAGAGAGAGAGAGAAAGAAAGAAAGAAAGAAAGAAAGAAAGAAAGAATGCGTCTGCCTCTCCTCTCCCTTTGCTGCTCCTTGTATCGTCTAAGCTACCCGCCCACTGCTGCACCCTCACTTTTGCTCTTTTCCAACAGGCACTGGGCTCACTGACAGTGGTAATTAAGGAACAAAACAATGATAATGGTTATGGTGATGGTGATGCTACTGCTTTGTCACCTATGTGTTCCTTACAAGACAACTTCCTGTTCTTCAACCATAACATGCTTCTCTATGCCTGCTTTCCTCCACTTTTTATGCATCAGGATAGTGAGAATTATTTCAACTACTTTTTGCTGTAAGATACAATTTTCAGAAAATTATTCTTTCAGTGTCACAGAACAGCCCTTAGTCTTTTGAGACTTGTGACACTGCTGTGTTCAATCAGGCTTCTCCTTATCATTGCTGTTACCTTCCTTCTTGGTCGCTTTTTTTATTCTTCTAAGGTTTTCAAACCCACCCTTTCTTCTCTGATAGTGGAACTCATGATACAACAGCACTATTGTTTGACCTCAATTTCAATGTCTTTTTTTCTCCACGATTTTTAATCTCTTTCACAGTTACAACTGTACCTAGTGTTATTAAAAAGTATTAGACCTCTGCAAATGGTATGATTTTTAAAGAAATTGCTTTATTGTACTAGGAAAATCATACGAATATTCCTCCTAATTCTCCTCCATTTCTGGAGTCCATCATTATCATTTTTTGCAATAACTTTTACCTCTCATAGTCTTGTTTCTTTTATATATCCTGTACAAGATTCTAGTTCAGCCTGATCTTTATTTTCCTTTCTCAACAACTATATTCAAACAACTGAATACTTTTGAGGAAATACATGGCTTAACTGCCTGATTCCATGTTATAATATGGGCACAACCTTAAAATGGTCACTAAATTTATCAGAAGTTTGATGTGTTTTTCTACTCTCTCAAAAACAGAATTTCAGAGCTTCTCCCTTTTGTTTAATACTGTTCTTATTCTCTATATTTTGTACTCTCCACTGATAAGCTTACCCAGGCTGCAGGGAGACTATAAATGTCTTTAGAAAATGACTGCATTCTCTTCCTAACCAAACTGAAATAATAGCTGAAAGGCACCTGCCATGGACTGAATGCATAGCATTTCAAAGTCCATTTCATTTGACCTTAACCACAAACCTATAAGGTGTTTTCTATTATGATTATAAATGGCAGAACAGAGGAACAGAGAGGTTAAGTATGTGGCTGAGATTACACTGGAAGCTGGCCATAAATTCAGGTTGTTAACTCTGGAGTTCATACCTCAATCACTGAAATTATGGTGCTTGATTCTAGACTATAAACTGCGTTGTATAGGCTGTGTGTGTGTGTGTGTGTGTGTGTGTGTGTGTGTGTGTGTGTGGTGTATTATGAAGTCTCAGCAAATGCTCTATACTAGAGCATGTTTTATGGTATTGTAGATAATAATAATTATACCATAAATATGTACCTGAAAACACTAATTATTAGCAACAACCTCTCAATGAATGCTTTCTTAAGAGCTCAGTGTTCTAGTCTCTGCTCCTCATAAGATCAGTTTTCACTCAGAATAATTTCCTTCCTGCTACTAAAGCTTAGTTTTGCCATTACATTTTTAGTGAAGACATTATTTAAGATACTCCCAGCTTTCATATGTTAATATATTTCATGCCCATATGCACACATGTAAATTCTGGCTATACAGTGAATGGAGGAAAGATTTGGATGATCCATCCCTTGAAGTGACGGGCAAATGTCTGTTTCTTGAATTTGGGCAGGCAGTCTGACTACTCTGTCCAGTAGAATATATCAGAAGTTACACTGTGTTATTCTTAGTTTCTAAGATCACTCCTTTTGGATCACTAAAAACTTTTAATGTCCTGCCGTCTTCACGATACAGAGAGGCCCTAAAAAATGCACTGGTAAGGAAACTATCCCTGATACTGACTGCCCTTCAGCTACTCCTGCTGGGATACATGTAGACCAGCAAAACCATCTTCCACACTCAGGACCAGCTCAGACACCTCTGAATACCATTCCGTAAACCCATAGATAATTCTTGTTATACTACTCATGGGCTTACACTGATTGCAGCAATCAACATAATCTTTTATATTTCCCTCCTTCCCAAGCAATTGAAAAAAATAATAAAATAATAACAGTAAACCAAATAAATCTTCCAACAACACAAGAAAGGAGCATGTAGCTGGAAGTAGAATGGTGTCTCTTCAACGTCTATATGTATCTTGCACAATGTACAACGTCCTAAAGTGAGGTGAAGCACTGCATGCAGTCACAGTTTGCAGCAACATAAGATGCATAAGCCTTAGGAGGTTGATATGGAAGCACAGGATTTCTTATAACAGGTTTACTGTATGCTGAATCAATATAATCAGCCCAATCTCTGTATCTATTACTTCCGTATTCACAGAAGGCTTTATTTTTTTTTTTCCTTAACTGAGAAGCTCCAATGGTGAAGGCCTGCCTCTTAGAATATGTTAGTGGCTCACTTATTGGCTGTGTGAGAAACTGTGGCAATCAATAAAACTAAGCAAATAGAATAGTCTGCATAGGAGTCGAATAATTGAAAAGCTCTCTTTGCCTACACCTTGATGTTTTTGTGATCACCTAACTGGCACACACAAAAAGGCACACATGTGTGATAATATGATCTGTGTACATGAAAATTCAAAGTTTCCTGACAGCTTCATCCTGACCCTGAAAAAGAAAAGCTCCTACACAATGGCTTGGAAACTTCACTTCCCAGAGAAGTTGTTTCCTTTTTGTGAAGAAGAGCAGAGGAAAGCAGGGACCATCTGGGTCCATCTGCAGCACTTTTTGTCAACATGGATAAATGCAGCAGCCCTCCAACAGAGAGTTTTTCTGCTCCCCTGTCACCTCCCAAGTCTCTCCCACTTCCTTTGTTAGCCAGTTATAATTTAGGGTCTCATAAAGGGATGTGTGTTTCCGGGAAAACAATTCGCTGCCTTTGTTCTATCAATATCGCCTAATCTATGACTGTTTTATATTCAAGTCTGGAATTTTAAAGGGTGTCAGTTATTTCTAACTGAAACACTCACTACCTCAGAGCCTTCTTCTCAAATCCAGAATATATAGGATGCCAGAAATAAAAAGGAAGAAAGAGATTAACCACAGATATGAAATGTTCATATATGTTGTTATTAAACTATGGGTTATACTACATCTAAATAAAAGAACTAATATTTGTGAATATTTTACTTTCTTTATGAGTTAAAAATTTCCTCTTACCATAGCTCTTTTCTATTTTTTTTTAAATGTAAGGTATAGAACTCAGAGATGTTTAATGAGGATAAAGAAGGGAAAAGGGTTTACCTTTGAGATTTCCTGATTTACTCTGGAGACATCTGCAGTCAAGGTGCCCTTCAGTTGTTCTCACTAGAAGATGTGACATCATTTTTTTTTAAGTTCTTGGAATCTTCGCATACATGGCACTTCTTTGTTTCTAATCCTACGACTGAAGCAGATGAACAGTGACTTCACGATGTCACTTTCCCAATATCTGTGACCAGGTTATTACAATGATTATAAACATCTGAGCTTATCTAATTCCGCAATCACAATGAAAGTGCCAAAGTGAAGGAGCTTTTAGGTTGTCAAAGGAGTGCAGTTATTCAGAGATTCAAGGAGAAAAGGAGCAAGGGCCAATTTTGATTGAACTGAAGAATTTGTCACTGGATGTCAGGTAGAGCTCATCTTATATCCTTTTGATTGCTCTTCCAAGTTCACTTAAACCAAATGTAACAGAAAGAAATATATATAGATTTCATAACTGTGTGAAAGAAGTTGGAAGTTGAGAATTGTCAAAGAACAAGAGGTGACACTGATTGATAGAGAAAAAATTACCTTAAGGTTTATGAAAAAGCCCTAAGGGACACGCAGAATTTTGCAAATATATTATTGTCAAGTCATTTCAGAAAGGCATATAACCATTTAATTTAAATATATGTGGAGTTTCAATCCTATAAAGTGTAATGAACTGCACTGGTCTGCTTGGATGTAAAATCCCCTTCCCATCGCTCCTGGGCCAGAATATGAGTTTCACCAAGGATCTCCCCAGCTGGTCTTCAGCCTGCCTGCCCTGATGGGTGGCAGCAGTGCCCTATCTTGAATTTCTCATCTATGGGATGCAGGATTTTCATGGCATCTCACCCACTCTACCTTTAGAGAGAATGTAAATCCTCCTAAAAGAAGTAGAGTCATCTTCAAAGTCTTGCACTGAGGTCCACAAGGTGTCAAGCAGACATAGTAACTCCCTTACCAGCGATCCCTAATTTTGGCTTACAGATTTTGGCTCTACATGAGACATTTCTGTCTGTGTTCAAGCAGCCTGAAGCTTCCCTGATGAGACTGATAGAAAAAGCATTGATTTGCATCAATTGTGATGATAGGTTTTATGACTGGACTGAGATCAGAAATTCATTTTGCAGACCACTGAACAATTGCTAAAAGCCTGCTCACCTCAGTTTCCAGCCATTTACTAATAATTTTAGTCCTAGGGTAGATTTTATGAATCTTGGGTCAAATACTACAAGAGGGAAATCTTGAATTATTGGAAAGAGAAGCAGGATTTTGCTTTAATAGGTAACCTCTCTGTCCTTTAAAAAATTTCTTCAATTTGTTATTGTTTAATATCTTTCTAATTCATGAACGCGACTGATTTTACCTATTAGCATTCTTAATGCTCTTGAAATGAAAGAATGTATAACCAATTGAATTCAATGGTTTATCTATCATATATTTTATCTTCTCGTATTTTTATAACATAAAAATAATACAATATGCAGTTTGCAATAGTGGAATTTAACATAATAAAGATGCCGTTTGCAATAGCTAGAATTTACTAAGTACTTTAATTTTTTTTAAAATCTGTATTTAGTATTTTTTAAAAAACGGTATTTAGTACAGGGTCTACACTATACTACGAAGATCAGAATCAAAATGATCCTCCTGCTTTCAGCCTCCCAAGCACTGGGATTACAGGTGGACACCACCATGCTCAGTCTCATAGCTCAGCTGACTAAAGAGCTTGCTTAGGCAGATTCAATCAGTGGGGTTCAATCCCCAGCATTCTGTACCTGCTCTGCCCCCCGGGTAACAGTGAGACAGCAAATGCGACTGTGTGTCCTGGCGCCCACTTGTAATACCAGCACTTGGGATGCTGAAAATAGGAGCATCACTATGAACCTGATCTGTGTAGTGAAGCCCTATAGATCCTGTAGTAAATACATTTTTTTTAAAAGTATGAAGCAAAGTGAAAATTAGAAGGATAGCAATAAAGTAAAAATATGTAGCAATCGCAAAATGTTGACTAAGCTTCAGTTGAAGACAGGACAACTCAGTAGAGATGGTAACAGGAACACCTTTAAAGGAAGATGAGAATACATTACATTTTCCTACAATGAACCATTTAACATAGACAGTGTGTAAGCTGCGTAAAATGAAGGTCTTCTTTCTACTTTGCTTTGGAAGGCATGCTAGTCTATTTTCCTGGAATTTGCCAAGGTAAAGAGACTATAAACTCACTCAAATCTTCACAGCTGTGTGGTTAACTCCACCTTGGCCTGAATATGCCTGTTTCCAGATGCACCTTGTACTTCAGAAGAAAATCTGGTTGCTTTCTCCTGCTTTCAACCCTCACTAAATAATGGATGTCATGTTCACTGGAGAAAAACATGGAGATAGGCATGAGGGTAGGGCTTCTGCTGCCTCCATTCATGCCTCTCTTAATATTGTACGTGGCTTAGACAGAAATATTATAGGTGTCCACATAGGGCTAGGCCCTCAAAGGAGCCCGTAGAGAAGACAAGAAATCTTGCAACTGTGGGAAAAGCAAACACGCCTCCTGTGGGCCAGACAGACCTGAAGACAAAAGGTCAAACAAATTTATAACTCCCTAAAGATAAACATTAGGGACTGCTACTCTAAACAGGTCTCTGTCACCTTGAGAAAGCCCAGAAGAGTCACTAACCTGACCTCATACAGGAAAAGCACGTGTTCTGTATTCCTGTACCCTCACAATGTGACTGCCTTCCCCATTTGATCCCAATTTAATCAGTTTTGCCTGCATTCACAGTCTTAATAGTTTGCCATAGATTCATCCCAACTCGGGCCCACCTACTCATTTCCCACGTTTCCCAACTTTTTTTTTTTTTTTTTTTTTTTTTTTTTTTTTTTTTTTTTTTTTTTTTGTCTTTTTGAGACAAGGTCTCACTATGCAGTTCAGGCTGGCCTTGAGTTCACTTTTGCAGCCCAGGCTGGTCTCGAACTCACACCAATCCTCCTGCCTCAACCTCCCGAGTGCTGGGATTACAGGCATGAGCCACCACTCCCGGCTCACGTTTCCCAACTTAGACCCACTCCACCGCATGGTTTGCTGTATAAAAATCCCTAAAAGAAGGCTCCTTGACAACCCGCTTAGGTTCTCTACTCTTCCTTTCTGCGATAGAAGCTTTCTTCCCTCCAATAAATATATTCTCCTCTTAACCTGCATTGTTCCTAAAAATTATTCTCTGATTTTGGAGATCACAAACTTACCCCAGGTATCTTTTAGCTTAAGAGTTTCTTTCCCCTAGAAAAGGGGAAACACTAGTTTTTATTACTAGGTTTAAGTCATTCTAATAGACATGTATATTACTTCTTTTTTGTTGTCTTATCTAACTTGTGATTTCCTAATTTACATTCAGAATGGAGACTTTCTGATTGAAGATAAAAAATTGGAATATAGATTATTGATTTTTATATGACTGAAAGCATATTTCTCTGAATACATATGTGATATAGTATAAAGATGTACTAATAAAAATTGTACAATAAAGTTTACATACTAGGAGAAATAAATAAAAATGTCTCTCATATTCACTTTCTGAAATTTAGGGTAAGGAAAACATAATATTTACATTAAATAGCATTATGATTTTTGAATAATTTAAAACTTGTGATTTTATAATGGTAATTCATCCTAAGGTATAAATTAGGAGGAAATACAGTGTTATAGTAAAATATAAGTCAGTGGTTAATATATTTTCTTTACATAAAGGTTGGAAACTCAATAATTACAACCTCAAAACATTATACTTTCTTTAAAAATTTTGAGTCAGAAAATATGCTCTCAACCTCCATGTACATTAGGATGTTATTAATTGGAAAATGAAGTTTGACTTTCACTTATTTTTCCTCCAGCAGTGATCACAGTGTGGACCTCTGCCTCCTACAGCGGCACCGCTGTGTGATACTCACTTCTTCTCTTGGCAAACGGCCTCCCTGCCTCAGCAGGGACCTCTAGAATTGGTGAGAAAACTAAGCACAGTGCTTACGTTTGCGTATTGAGAAAAAAAATAGACATGCATAAGTACAGTTTTGAATATCAGCTGAATAAGATGTGAACTTAAAGGTCAAGTTTGTTTGAATATTAACTATGGGATTGTAAATTATAACACACAATTAAATTTTGGTTTATACATAAATAACTTCTCAATATCACATTTCATTACTTCCTTTTTACTTTTTTTTCTTTTGACAACCCATAGCAAAGTAAGTATTCAAGCTAATAAAAACTGCGAAGTGTCATGGTGCTGTTAACTGACTGTTTATCCTTGTGCCAATCTTAAACTATTTCATATTGAGGACGGAGGTAGTGGTGTTAAATTACTGCCTGGCTCAGTGCTGGGTAAAGAACTTGGCTGTGCACAGCCCAGGACCATTATGATTTCACTATACATGGAGGTCATCTGAACTCTCTTACTTTTCTCCATTCTCCCACAGTTTGCTTAACAGTCACTACCGCTGAAGTTATACACTCTTCCTTTATTTTTTTTGTTGAGCCTTTGCCTGACCTTCCCAAGGCCCAAGCAAACCTACTGTAGTGCCACTGTTACAGGATAGGCAGTCAGGTAGGGCCAGGCCCTGGAGGGCAATATAGAAAGCCAGACACAGGCACCCTACCTGTGGGCCAGACCTTGAAACAAAAGAGTAAAAAATGCAGCCGCCCACTCACTAAGTTAAGTTTCAGGGATTGATATTCTAAAGAGTATCTAGCGCCCTAAAAGAGCTTAAATGAGCCAGAAACTCAACCCTCAACAGAAAGAACCCTTATTCCGTATTCATGCCTACTTGCTACACAACTTGCTTCCCAATTTGCTCCCAATTTAATCAGTTTTACCTGAACAGTGATGCTTGTAATTTCATTGGTCGACCATGACTTTGTCCCACCTCATGACCACCTAAGAAGTTCCCCTAGTTTCACCTTAGGTCCACCCTATCACATGGTTTTGCCCTATAAGATACCTAAGGAAAGATAATTCCGGGGACAACCCACTTGGGTCCCCCTTCTGTTCCCCTCTAGACAGAAGCTTTCTTTCCCAATAAATATTCTATTCTAAACCTCCATCTCGTTCCTAAAATTCATTCTTCAGTCTTAGAGAGCACGAACTCCGCCAAGTGTCTTCAGGTTAAAAGATCAGTTTTTCTTCCTGCATCACCACAGTTGAGAGCTCAGTGCAGGGACTAACTAGTTTTGCCACATACTGTGGAAGGCTTAGTTAAAAAAAAAAAAAAAAAGAAAAAGAAATAAAGAAGCATTAATCTTTTGGCTGACAGAATTATCTGTGATGTTTAGAGGGTCATATTGATAAAGACTATTTATTGGGGGAAAGAAAGCTTCTCTCTGAGAAGGGACAAAAGGGGTCCTGACAGAAGGATACTGACTTCTCAAGAGATTTTTATAGAGCATGTCCATGACATGAGGTGGGTCCAAGTGGAGAAACATGGGACATCGTGAAGCAGGTATGAGGTGGAATAAAAATACGGCCAACCCATAAGATTACAGTGCGATTGCTCAGGTAAAATGCATTACACCAAGTACAAGGGGCGAAGCAAGTGACAAAGCAAGGATACTTTAATATAGAACACAGTTTCTTCTGTAGAGAGTTTAGCTCGTGGCTCCTCTTGGCTTTCTCAAGGTGATGGAGACCTAATTAAATGACCAGTGCCTGACATTTATCCTTAAGGATCTAAGTGAATACATTTGTTTGATCTTTTATTTTGAGGTCTGGCCCACATCTTTCCCACAGTTGTCAGGTACCTTCTCTTCTATCTTCCACACTAGCTCCTTTGAGGGTCGATAATATTTGATTGCCTTAAAATATTTCTATTTAACTCAGATACCTACAACATTACAAAATGTGAGCATGCTGGCTGAACAAGCCTGCAGTTCCAAAAATCTAGAAAGCAGAGGCAGAATGATGGCTGAGTTCAAGCCTGGCTTTAGCATAATTTAGGAAAGATTCTGTACAACACTATTGCAAAATCTGAAACAACAACAGCAATAATGGGCTTGCAGTGTAGCTCACTACAAAGCTACTAAATTGCCAGTAACAAAAACACAAAACAAAATAAAAGCTATAAATAAATGTGACCACATATGGAATATAGTAGTTGCCAATTTTACACTAGCATGAAGAAAAAACTATAGAAGAATGATGGGTGGGTATAATTTTTTAATTTATTTTTTTAGATAGAGGAGAGGTTGAGTAAGATGGCTGAAAATTCCTCTAAGATATTTTACTTCATTGTGGAACCAGGGCCTGAACTCAGGCCTTTGTGTTTGCCAGGAAAGTACTTAGTCTACTGAGCTATCTCTCCAGCCACACTCTAAAATACTTTAAATTTTGAGGAGGCTTCTTCAGGATGCAGATGCATAAATCCCTCTCCTTTGGGAATTTACTGAGGAAAAGTTCTCATTACTTTCTTTGGCTCTTGAGATAAACAATCTTCTCCAGGCATCCACTCAGCTTTACAAACGGAGGTACCTTTGTCAATGACCCGTTAACCATTTCTTTATACCGTAATGGAGCTAGGAATATCTCCTTTACCTAGACTTAATGAAAGAATAGAAACTAACTTACAGGGAACAATTAGCAAATTCACAAGGTGTAATTACATCCAGGAAGCATCCTTTTAATGACCTCCAGAGCTCACTTCAAAACTTTAAAAACACCCTGGCCTTTTGTTTCAGGTGATGAGCTTTGAGTTTACAACCTTTTGTTCTACTGACATACCTCTACTCGCACTGTGAACTCTTGAATATATTTTCTCTTTCCTGTTTTCTCATTTTTGGTAATATTTTTCTTGGGCAAATTACCCTGCTCAAGGTCGCAGATCCCATCCCATAAATGTCAGTAACATCGACTTGTTTATAATAAAACCAAGAATCTTCCAAAGCATATTTTGGAACTGCTTCTGCTCTTGTTAAAACTTGCTGGAGGGCCACAGATTTAAAATTGAAGTATCTGAGACTTCAATATCAGTACGTGTAATCTATAGCTGTACCATTTATTGGTACGGAATGCAAAAAAAGTGATTTAATTATTGCTAATATTTAACTATTGGCTCTATATAAATGCATAGTAATGCCACTCACCTTTTATGCTTTTGTATATTCAAATATATTTTGTACAGAACCACTTTGTACATAAGTTAGACAATACTATCAACAGCACACATGTCTTCGAGTTTTGGCAATTCAGCTACAGTTGAGAGAAAGACATTGGGAGCATTTAGAGTGACTGACTGGCAGCAGGTGGTTATAGGTTTCCTGGACCTCCTGGAGAAAGCTATTGAAGAATTAATTAAGGTCCAAAGAAAACATTGCCTAACAAAAGTTAGGTGTAGGTGAGAGACAAATGCAAAACAACAAACAGAAAAACAGTGGAGACTGTAATTTTGCTGAAGAATTCTAAGCAATGAAAAGTTTAAATAAATTATTTTTAGCATGGTCCTTCTAAATAACATTAACAAAATATAGAACTAAACACATTGAACATTTATATATGTGTCCATTTAAAGTTGTATGAAAATAAATTTATCATTGTACATAGATGAATAAAAAGGCTTACAATATCATTTTGAAATTTTCTCATTGAAATTGTGCAATATTTGATAAATTTACTTACTTTAGGCTGTCGTGCCTCCGGGCTATAAATGACTTCTTTATATTAAACACAGAAGAGCCCAATTACAGGCTGGTTAGCAACCAAGGTTGACTGAACACTTCTGTGTGCCTTGCTCTGTGCTACAGCCTTTCTATGGATTTATTTCAGTGTTTTGACATAAATTTCTTATCTCACCTTTCCACAAGGGCAAACTTGGGCAGAGGAGTTATAATTTCAACATCATAAAACTAGAAAGTGCTAGAGGAGTCCATATGTGTATTAAACAGGTATGTACCTAAGCTGGAGTTAATTAGCACTGAGTTTTACTTCCATATTTAAGTCTATTAATACATGTATATGGTAATTGTTCACCCTTCAAAAGAATTCAAAATATATACCAAGAGTACACGTATGGGTTGTGAAGAATGTGAAGGACCAATGTGAACAGATTTGCCTTCAGAAAGAGTTCTTCCCTTTTTTTTTTTTTTTTGTCTTTTTGAGACAGGGTCTCACTATGCAGTTCAGACTGGCCTTGAGCTCACTTTTGTAGCCCAGGCTGCTCTTGAACTCGCACCGATCCTCCTGCCTCAGCTTCCCGAGTGCTGGGATTACAGGTGTGCGCCACCACGCCCAGCTAAGAGTTCTTTCCTTATTTCCAGGAAAATAAGGCATTTGTAACCCAGTTTCACAAGAAAAAAAAATACAGAAGAAATCTTATAGAACTTTAGACATTATACAAAGGAAACAGCTGCTAAAAAGGAAGTGCATAAATGAGCCAAAAATATATAAGAAAACTGAAACAAAGGTGAAGCGTACAAGCTGCATCATTTTAAATTCAGAAGACTCCACTGATGATATAAAGACTTCATGTAACATCTCTTTAAAAATTCCATAAATAAGTTGGAGAGATAGCTCAGTGGCCTTAGCAAGCTCAAGGTTGGGAGTGTGATTCCCAGTTTAAAAAAAAAGAAAAGAAAAAAAAAAAAAAAAAAAAAAAAAACCTATGCCATTGTCTACTGTATTTGTTCTGGGTAGGCTTGGGGCCTGAGAAAACATTTTGCTTCTTCTCTTTATCATTTTGTAGAGCCCTGCCTTCTGACCTTTGGTGTAGAGCTTTGGTAGAGTTCTTACCTTAGCAACAGATCTAGATCTCCCAAGTTCAAACTGGTCCAGGTGGGTGTGGCTTGGCCCTGGCTGCTGAGCTCCACTTCTTCCTGCTGCAGCCCTTGAGGGTGAATCTGCTGTGCCACTCTGGCAAGATATTCTGCTTCTGTTGTGCTTGTCTTTGACTCAATGCCTGTTTTCCCTACGTGGTGTGATTCTTTTTTAAACTGTCTATCTGCATAGCTAAGTGCTATGATTCTTAGCAAGGAATGGAAATGATTTGTACATTGGGTTGCTATTCTTGGCATCTGACCTACAGACAGAAGAAGCTTGAAGGTTGGTTGATATGAACATAAAAGGAAAACAAGCAACTATTAAAAAGCAAAAAGCAACCTAGACTTTCGTTATGAATCTGACTTTCAGCTAAAAGCAGCACTTAGAAGGCCCATGAATATTGCTAAGGGCTTCAGTGCATTATTGAATCTGGCACTATTCATTAGCTTTGCTTCTGAATTTGGGCTTTAAATTTGTGCGGATTTCTTCTTAATACTTATAGAAACACATTCTTAATTTGATGGATTTTTAATGACTATTTTTATCCATAGATGAAAATTATCCTAGTAAAAGTAAATGACTTACATGATTTTGTATCCTAGTACCTACAAAATTACTTCACACATAGCAGAGAATCAAACATCACGCCAGCAAATACCTAAAACAAAACTACTTTTGTGTGTATTTTAAAAATTATACATAGTACTATTTGTTTGTTTGTTTGTTTGTTTATGACAGGCTCAGCCTGCCCTGGCAGAGGAGCTAGCACGAGGTATGGTACTGGGGATAAAATCACGGTCCCTGCAGTTGTCTAAGCTTTCCTAACCAAGTGCTATAGGCCACTGAACCATCTTGCCAGCCCCAGTACTGTTTAATTAATATGAATATTGAAGAAAATATATATGAATTGGAAGAAACATTATGATCCTTAAAAGTGAAAGTTTTCCATCTTTTAAAGTACTTATAAATGTTATATTTTGCCATCAAAACATCTGAACTGACAGAAAATTCCTGATTTTAGTTTTTACTTTTTTTAAAGAAATAGTACAAATTGCCCTTAGAGAGCATTTATATTCCTGTTTGACTTGATGAAACCCTTTGTAGTTCACTGCCATCTTCATTATACATGAAATGTGACCATATAGAATATATCGAGACTCTGGGAGCATTAATGCATTGCCTTACAGCTCCCATAGATCAAAATCTGATGGCTAGACTGAGGGATAGGATAAAATGCAGGTTGAGCAAAATTATTTTCGGTTGCAGTTTCTTGGCAGAACAAAGCTTTTGCGCTGGGTGTGGTAGCGCATGCCTATAATCCCAGAATTTGGGAGGCTGAGGCAGGAGTGATGCAAGTTCAAGACCAGCCTAGGCTACAAAAGTGAGCTCAAGGCCAGTGTGAACTGCATAGTAAGAGCCTGTCTCAAAAAGACAATAAATAAATAAATAAATAAGTAAATAAGTAAACAAATAAATAAACTCTTTTACAGCTATTTGGTCTATTTTACAGTGAGTATCATGTATCAGTCAAGAAGGCTGATGCCCAACTTACTGCAGCACAGGCTCCAATATTGTGGTCTCATTGTCCTTATAATCTGTGAAAATATTTTCTCATTGTAAAATTCTTCCCTTTTAATAGCACCTCAGCCATATTTTTTTTTAAAGAATTTTTTTTAAATTTTATTTATTTACTTGTTTCAGAACCTTTGTTTGTTTAATTCACTCATTTTTATGGCCGGCTCAGCCCGCCCCAAGGGCAGGGCTGGCGCAGCATGTGGTGCCGGGGATCGAAACGCGATCCCTGAAGCCTCCCAAGCTTTCCCAAGCAGGCGCTTTAGACCACTGAGCCATCCCGCCGGGCCCCGCCTCAGCCATATTTTTATTCAATAAAATCCTTGCAAAAATGTCTCATTACTATCAACTTATTTCTATTATACTATATTCTTTATCTGATTCCCATTCTGGTCCAGATAATATCCCATGGCATGTAAGCCTTATAAGTAAAAATTTATAGGGAAAATTACAAAACTAATTAGGCACTATCAGAACTATCCCATGCATTAGTTTTGCACTAAGCAGTAGGACTATTTTGTA
>PVJA010000196.1:95939-209180 GCA_004027025.1 Myocastor coypus
TTTTTTTTTTTTTTTTTTTTTTTTTTTTTTTTTTTTTTTTTTTTTTTTTTTTTTTTTTTTTTTTTTTTTTTTTTTTTTTTTTTTTTTTTTTTTTTTTTTTTTTTTTTTTTTTTTTTTTTTTTTTTTGTTTGTTTTTTTGTTTTTTTTCCGGGACCAGGGTTCGAACTCACAACCTTGTACTTCTTGTACTTGCCAGGCAAGCACTTGTGCCATGGATCTATCTCCCCAGTCCCTTACTTTCTTAGTCTTAACTGTAGCTCTCTGGGGAGTGCAGATCATGAAAACAACTTCGATATAATCCCTTTAAAAGGAAATATCTCAATCCCAACATAAAGAGATGATAACAAGAGGTTCAAGACATTCCTCAGATCCAAAAGTTAGAAGCTTTATATAGAGAGTACAGAGTTCCTCTCCTAGTGGCGCCTTGTTCAAATATACTATAAAACATACACAGATGCTATTTTGAAATGTCTGTACTTTTGAGTCTTTTTTTGCAGCAGTTCTGACTGTACATTAAAATACATCAGCATTCTAATGTTTGTGTCCTCATGTTGATGATTCCTTTGTTCCGGCTGAGAGATCCTTAATTATCTTTCTCTTCTTAAGTCTTACTTCCTTTCTTCATCTGCTCTAGGTTTTCTTCTATATTTTATAGCCACTGTCTAAGTTATTTTTCTCTCCTTGCTGGGACAAACACCAAGTACCCAAAAGGAAGGGAGGAAAGGTTGATTTAGCTCACAGTTTCTGGAGGTTTCAGCCCATACTCGGCTGGCTCCAAGGCAGAGAGGCACACGGCAAAGGGCAGGAGTTTGTGGTGATGGAGAATAGCAAAACAGCAAGAAGCATATGGGAAGAGTAGAGACAACAGTGGCCACAGATAACAAGTCTGTCTCCTTCATGTTGCATTCAGGCTGTCTGCCCCAGTCTCGGTGCAGTACTCACACCCATAACCCAGTGTCTCATGAGTTAATCTCAAACTCTAGAAGTTCACTCCATCACTACACGAGGCTTTGCGGGGGGCAACCAGACACAAATCCTAACCAGTATTGACAGTTCACTTTCTTTCGCTTTGGCATGTATTTTTAACAGTATAAGTCATTAATTAGCATATTTCTAGTGTATCTAATAGTTATATCTTCATCCTCAACCTTCAGTTTATTACCCAGAATGCAGGGAGATTTAAGACACGTGCCTTGGCTGAATGAACACCGGAGTTCTAAAAGGGAACCCACCCCAGACAACAGCAGCCCAGGATAGTGGAATGAGGGAGCAGGAGACTCAGGGCTGGGCTTCCCTGGAGACCAAAGAACAAGAAAGAGCACCAAAAATCGAAGGTTGGATTGTCATGCATGTGTGCCTCAGGTTTCTTTTATCCTCTTTAATTTTAATTTTAATTTTTTATCGCCAGCTGGCAGAGCCCACTCCTCCCCTGCCAGCTGCCTGCCTGAGATGCTGGCCAGCTACCAACAGCTGTGCCTGTGGAAAGCTCACTGCCCCATTACCCAAGGCAGCCACGGCCTACTACTCTGTTAAGCATTCTCCATAACATGCATTTCTTAGCATGACATTCTTTATTATTGATCAGCCAAATTCATTCCACGATTAGGAAGTAGTTCTCAAAAATGTTCAGTTTATATCAAATTTATACTAATGGACTTCTTTTATGGATGGTAGTCACACATTCATGTTTTTACTTTTATTTTATTTTTTTTAATTCTCAGGTGCATCAAGGTTTTAGTTAGATATAAATATCATAACAAAAATGCATATGTCAGCTGACTCTTATTGTTCTGCCAAGTAAGTGAGACAGTTTAATAAATTATCTACTTTTTTGCTTAAGGTTTATATGCATGTTCTTATCAGTAGTTAGCATAGGTTGTCACCAAATGGAGTCAGTTCAGTGACCTATACAAAATAAATTAACAATATCTATTTCATATTAGATATGTGTCCAAATAACAGTTGGTCATCTTGTTAGCTGCCTCGGTTAAGAATTCAGTGAAAAAAATAGAGTCATGGGCCATCATCCCCGTGGGCATCTTTTCATGTACTAGAGGCTCATTAACAACTTTCACTCCAAGACTGCCCGCAGTATACTTGTTCTAACAGGTTTTCTTAGTTTGACACATGGTAAATATCTACTGCACATCCTATTGACATTTAGTTTTGAAATTCTCTTCTGTATTTGTTTGCATTTTACTCATAATGTGTGCATAATTCCAATCTGTTGAAATATTGATTCTGATTTACAATTTAGTAAATTAAGTAATAACTAGTTGGGTTTCATATTAAATTTCCTAAGTGACTCAAATATATTATACTTATATTGTCCTTTAGAGTTTCAAAGAATCCCTCCATGAATACTGTCTGTGAGTTTATTTGGGAAAAGAACCATGTTTAATTCATGTTTATATCCTCAGCATCTAACTCAATTCCAGCAAATGGTAGCTACAGAACAGGGTTTTTAATAAACTCATTAGAGTTTTTCAACAAGTCAAAAGAAATAGTGACTATCAGTGTGTTAAAGCCAGCCACAGATTTTATTTGACAGACCTTGGGTTAGTTTTCTATTGTAGTTTTAACTAATTTTCATTAAATTGATGAGCTGAAGCAATACAAATATGTTATTTTATAATTCTGGAGATCAAGGTTCCGAAAGGTGTCAAATTGTAAAGCTGGGCTATAATCTGACTGAGGGTCTCCTCCTTTTCTTTATTGGCCCTTAAGGGTGCCTGATCTTGGCATTTTGATATCCTCCTTTCTCACCACAATGATTTCTCAGACTGCAATTTTTCAGAGTTGGGGACTGCACAAAAATCTTTTGGAGACCTTTGTGATAACAGCCAATCTGGATTATTTCAGCTAGTCATCTAATCTCACTATCTTCAATTACATCTCCTTTGTCCAATAAGGTATCATTCATAAGGCTCTGGGATTAGGAAGTGATATCTCTGAGTGTGCATGCGTGACTGTGGAGGGTGGGAATAGTTTATCATACTCCTCAATAGGGTGAGTTTAACTCCACTATCTTAGAACATGATTGGCTTTAGTAATGTGCCTAAAGAATGTGGTAGGATGATACTACATGACTTGCTAATCTAGCCTGTATGTGTCAGCACAGTTTCTATTCAGCTTTTTCTCTTTGATTTTGCATTTTAAGCAACCTGGTTTCACAGAAGTCATTATCCTTAGGAAGCTGCCTAAAGAATGCATACACAGGGACACACACGCGCACACACACACACACACACACATATACACACACACACGCACCATATAGAGAGCTGCTCAGGCTCAGCAGCTGTTATAAACTCACCAGTTTCAATTTTTCCATCTTAGAAAAAAGATGAATGAACAGTTGTGGAAGATACCAAGGAAAGTTGAAGCCTCAGCCACCATCTGGCTACAAGCACGGGAATGACCTAAAGAAGTCTCCAGCCTTATTCTAAGAAGAAGAAGAAAAAAATGATGAACAAAATAAATGACTGCTACTGTTTGAAACTACTGTTGCACATTTTATGGCCAGATAAAATAAGACCTATTCTTTTACAGTTTTATAGAAATGTTTTGCCCTAGAGAAAGGGAACAAACGATGGAGAAATTGGGGAGTAAAAGAAAATGAACAAGGAGAAGAGAAAAAGAATTAGCATAAGCTTGGGTATATGTAACAGTTCCCCACAGTAAATGTCATTATTGCATATTGCAAAAGTATGGTAATGAAAGTTTTTAAAAAGGCAGAAAATGAACGGTTTTAAACACAGCAGGTGACAAATAGAAACACATTGGAAACAAACTCAAGTGAGAGACACAATAGACAAGGACTGACAATACTAAACAAGGTTCTGACCACATATCTCAGGAATAAGCTTTTAGCTGTTGCTGATGCCTTGTCTTTAAACATGTCCCTAGTAGCTCTGTACCTTGGTCCTCATCTGCAAGACAATGATAACGAAGATGATGCCAATGTGTGTACTTCTTACGCATATTCTGTTGATTGGATGTTATAATATGGATAACCAATGAAGAATGCTTCCTATCAAGACCACTAAAGTAATGATGTAATGAGCACTGGAGATGGAAATTCCGTGTTTTTTTCAAACTCACCAGTTACCTTTTCAAATAGTATTAAGCCAATAAGTGCAGATGCGCTCAAGGAAATTTGATAATGATGATCACATTACATGGATTCTAGCTTTAACCTAACTCTCAGAAGTATAAAAGGCCCAAAAACACCAAATGCGTGACACTATTGGCAGAAACTCTTTCTACCGAACACTAGATGGTAGAAATGAGAAATTCTAGAAGCATTACAGGTCTCTTACACTGGGACATTCTTAGACAGACTATATCTTTGAGGATAACGTGCTTAATATTCACATATGTGACAAAGGAGAAAAAGAACAACTGAGTGATGGTAGTATAAAAATATAAATAAATAAATAAATAAATAAATAAATAAATGTAGAGAATCATACGATATTCAGATAGTCAAGATTTACCAGCAAGCTTGTTACATATCCTCAGTTGTTTTTATCTTCCTGGATGCTTAAATTTTAGTTTATAATTGGTACTTCATTCAAGCTGCCATCCTCTGATATATCTTCCTTGGTTTCATCATCATACTGCATCAAAAACTAAATTATAGCAAAACACAAAGTTTATGAACATTTGCATTATCTTTTCCTTACCTATAAATCTAAGCTCAAGTCAACAAGGTACATTTGATGTTTTATTTTAGCTGATGGCTTCTCAGCCTAGCATGACAAATTCCTGTTCTGAAGGGATTTTAACTTTTATTACAAGAAGTCTAGTGTGTCTCTCTGGCGATTTAGACCTTAATTATAGCTCCTCCAAAATTATCCAGTTATAGAAAGACAAACGATGTTTTGCAATATATGTTTTGTTACTATTTTCCTTTTATTTCATTTCTCTGTTTAATATCTCATTATCTCTGGAATCCTAGGCACTTTACACTGTTACATCTCTACATGCCTTGAGACTCAAATTGACCAGTCTATTTGTACAAGGCATAGAAATCTGATAAGCTGGGTAATCTTCTCTGATGCACTTCTTACTAGGTTTCAGGATTTAATAAATTATATCTTTTGTCATTAAATATGTCAGGGAAAAATTTAATCCACCTAATAATTCTTGTTGTTTCATTTACCCTGGCTTGAACTACATACTTTATCAAGACAAATCCAACTTGATAGAGAACAAAGATCTTCCTAGGACCATTTCAATCATGTAAGGGACTGCGCTTTGTCCTCACTGGCATAGACTCGTATTCTGAATATCAATTCGCCTTTGTTGCATGTAACATTTCTGCCAAAGCTACCATCTGTGGACTTACAGAATGCCTTATGTACAAAACGTGGAGTTCCACACAGCATTGCCTCTGATCAAGGAACACATTTTACAGCCTAAGAGGTTCAGCGGTGGCCACACTGTCTTGAATTCTCTGGTCATCATCCAGAAGCAGCTGGATTGATAGAATGGTGGAATGACCTTTTCAAGATGCAGTTACAATGCCAGCCAGGTGGCAGTAGTTCACAGGACTGGCATAAGATACTTCAACAGGCTGTATATGCTTTGAATCAGTACCCTCTGTATAGGTTGCTGTAGCTTCCCATTCACCTTAATAACAGGCCCTGGCAATACTAAGACGTGCCCTGCGGATCTCCTGCACTCCATGTATATTCTTCCTTTCCTCCATTGTGGAGTAGTAATCCAATTTGTGTCTCCCACAGCCAGGATTCTTGGGTTCAAGAGTCAAGAGGTGGCAGTAGGAATGGTATCACTCACCATTACCCCTAATGGTCCACTAGCAAATTTTTGCTTCCTGTCCCCATAAATTTATGTTCTGCTGGACTAGAAGTCCTACTCCCAGAGGGGGAAGGCTTGTATCAGGAAGCATAGCAATAATACCATTAAATTGGAAGGTAAGATTTCCCCCTGCTCACTTTGATCTTCTTATGTCTCTGGGGAAACTAGCTAAAAAAGGAGTCACGGTGTTGTCCAGGGTGACTGACCCAGACTATCAAGGGGAAAATGGATTGCTACTCCACAGTGGAGGAAAGGTAGAAGACACATGGAGTACAGGAGATCCCTTGGGGTACCTCTTAGTATGGCCATGCCCTGTTATTAAGGTGAATGGGAAGCTACAACAACCTAATACAGGGACAAAGACAAATGGTCCAGAGCCTTCAGGAATGAAGTTATGGGCCACTCCGCCACGGAAAGAACCAGGACCTGCTGATGTATTTTTAGAGGACCAAGGAAATATAGAATGGGTAGTAGAAGAAGGTAGTTCTAAATATCAGCTACAACCCCATGATCAGCTCCAGAAAAAGGGGCTACAGTTGTACTATTTCATCCCTGTATATAGTTGTATTGTAAAATAGTATGGATAGACTTAGTATCAGTTAGGGATTAACCTATGTCAAGATTGAAGGTATTAGTGCTTTTCCGTTTGTACGCAGGATAGTATTAGGCACAATTGTAGCAGTGTTAGGCACAATTATATGCATATCCATGTATCTGGAGACTCATTAAAGAATTATGTCTAGTTGCCAAGTTGACAAGGGTGGATTGTATTGGTTGATGCATTGTGTCAACTTAGCTAGATGCCTGGTGGTCAATATGTTGCATCAATTTAGCTGCATTGCCTGGCTGGTCCACACAGTGGCCCATATATTCTGTGGGTCCTCCCCAGGATAACTCAGCACAAAAAGAGGCTTAGGAAGAATTGAGCATTACACTTCATCAGACGAACTTCAGTCTTCACAATCAGCTTGGACCTTATCTCCTGGCTTCCAGCACAGACTCTTCAGCCTCCAGATTGAATGCTTCAGGTTTCCGTAGCAGATTCTTCAGTTGCACAAACAATGGCCCGACTGTTAGAGACTGTTAGAAACCATTAGAGACCCTTGGAAAACACTAGAGGCCATTAGAGATGGAATACTGCAGTGAGTATGAAAGCCTTGGGACAGAATTCTTCAGTTGGTAGTGTGCACACGCTCTTGGCACACTTCTTCATCTGACGCTGGGACTAGTACATCTTGTGTTGTATCTGCTCCTTGTATTATGTCTGTTCCTCTAGTAAAACCCTGACTAAAACAAATCTGTTTCCAGTGAAGAATGAGAATAATCTCTTTTTGGATTTTGGAAATTTCAAATTTTTCCTTAGCTAAGAAGTATAATAGGTATGTATAGCTTTGGAAATAGAATTTTGGGATTTGTTTTATTTGTTTATTTTGCATTTTAAATACAATCCCTATCATTTTTGGAACTCTGCAAAGCCTCAAGTTTTGAGAATGTAGAAGTTTTAGAAAATTTCTTTCTACCATTAAACTTTGGAATGCAATTTTTAAAGTGCAAACAGAATCTAGGAGTTATATTTAGTTTCTCAATTGGCATTTAGTTGGAGCATAGTATTGAAAATTGTCTTCAATTTTCTGTTAGCTTGTCAGCTGGTATGTGTTCAGTGACTCCAAGATATAATATCTGCTACCACAGTAGTCTAAGTACCTTAAAAATGATCTGTGACTAGAATTAAATTTTGTATAGAATAAGTGTCTTCTTATATAATAATGAACACAAAATACTGTCGCTTTATATTAAGTGTTTAATGAGAAAAATCATGAATTATTCTTATTCTTAGGGGGATAAATTACAAAGTATAACAAATGGCTTCAGGCTTGTGGCATATTAATAGATAACAATATGTTCATTTTTTATTTGAATAATAATTACACAATTTTTAGTTCAATTGTTAGCCTATAAAAACCTTTGCAGTAACAATACCTGGAATCATGCATTTTTCATTTTGCCATAATTAAATCATATCAGGCATAATACAGGTTGCCAAGATAAAGGAATATTTTAGCTGTTAAATTTCATAATTGTATATAAAACAGGAGGTACTTCAGAGTTTTGTAACCAAGTGCTTTCATTTTAATTATAAAGATCAAATGTCAAGCTGGTTTTACAGTTGTGTTTAGCAAAGAATTTTTTTTTACTATCTTACAACTTATATAGTTATATAGTTTATTTGTTTTGTAATATTTAGGCATAATTTTTCAGATGAAAATATTTCTTTCTCTTTTATTGCTACAGTAAGCACTTTATGCCTGTACTAAATATGGCCGCAAGTTTTGTCATAATTTAATAAACTCATATTAGTTTTCTGCGCGATAGATTTAGGTGAAGGTAAGAAATAAATAGAGGGGAAAACAGTACCATATTAGTGCTAGATCCTCAGCACAGCAGAGAAACAGGCAGAAGGAAAAGGGAAGGGGGCTTTATTCTCTTTGAGGACACAGGAGAGTATGGGGAAGGTTGAAGAAATCTGTCTCTCTACTAGACAAAAGGAGGCTGTGGCTTTTATGGCCTTTTGCCAGGAGTAGAGCTTGGAGGGGATGTTTAGATAGACCCGAGGGAGCCGATTGGGAGTCTTCCTTGAAATGATGGGAAGGGTAGAAGTAAATTATGTCCTGAGCTTAGTCGGGGAAGAAAGGAAGAGGTGGTCTTGGGTGCATAGGTCTTTGCTTTAAGAGCACCAGCCATAATCGATGACCCATCATAATGATTTTAGCAATTTATGCTAGGGCCAGACCTATCAATTAATAAGAATCAACTGTAGTTGATTTATTATTTATAAAACTGCTTCCCTAAGGTATATAGCCTCAAAAGTTGTTTTACAATCTTTTATTTAGAGAGCGAGAATGCATTTAACTATTTTTTCTTTTATCATCATGTCCTTGTCAGGAGATATAGGTAGTATATTTGTTTCCATTACTGTAGTAACAAAATGCCACACCCTCAGGGACTTGCGCAGACATTTATTCATCTATTGGACAAAATAGATGTATGAGAGCATGTTATGTCCAGTCTCATGTACCTTGAGGACTCTCATCTTACCTGGCAGATGATCACTCTCCCCCTGGTCCTCACATGGCCTTTGTAATTGAAATGCTCCATCCTAATCTCTAATAGGACTCAGATTGGATTGAGGTCCACGTGAAAGGCCTTAGTTTAAGTTAATTACTTCTGTAAGTATACTTTCTCTAAATACATTACCTGTCTGTGGTACTAAAAGTTAATTCCTCAACATATATATTTTTAGTATATAAAAATTTGATACACACTTCAATTCATAAGAGAGTGGCAATAGATCAACACAAGTTATGCTATCTTTTTCCATAACAAGTTTTTTATTAAATTATTGCAATAAACTAATTCTTTAGGAAAAAAAGGTTTGGGAGATCTTGCTAAAAGAAGCATTGTAGCATTATTGTCCTCAATGTGCATAGGTTTGACTTATTAAAGATGATAGTTCTTATTTAATTTATGATTGTTACCTACCTTTATGCAATATGCCTTATATTTCCTTCATAATTATTTATGCCTTACAGATTGTATTTATTAGAAATCTCATGGAAATTAGTCTTACTTTGCTAAAATATAATGAGAAAAGAGAATAGAATTTAATGTGATTACTATGTAGAATGATAACTTTAAAGAAAAGTAATGATCACAAATAATCAAAGATTTATAAATGGAAACCTTTCCTCATCTGAGGTCCCAAAACGTAAATTGAATGCTATCAAATTGGTTAAAACTAATTTCCCAGAAAAGTGAGGAAGAACTGTAAAAGGATGAGATTTTAATGAAATGGAAAATGCTGTAGATGATTGGTTTTTGAAGCTTCTGTGATGTGTTCACTCTGTAGCACATTTTAAAATGGTATTTTATTAAATTGATGATGATTTATTCACTTAGTAATTGAACTAAATATCTTCAATCAAAAGTAATGACAACAGTTGATTCATTTTAGAAGCACATCCAAGCGGAACTGCGTGCAGCTTAGGTTTGTGGCTTGAGAAGAGGGAGAAGCAGCTTATCCTAAGTTAGCATCGTGGAGTGCCATAATACAGGGACAGCTCTGAGTTTGCCTTACAGAATGGGACTATGCTGTCTCATTGTACTGTGTCTCTTACGCAGCTTAAGGGATTGTCGCAGCATCATGATCTCAAGCAGTGCACTTGTTTTCCCTTTCAGCAAGACTTGTAGTTTTGTTATTTTATCAGTGGCCTTTTAATGAGTAAATTACTAGTGGAATCTTTGAATATATCTCAATCATAGTCATGTGGCATTAAAGTTAAGTGGGAATTGCTTGTGTTCCTCTTCTAAAGAGCTACACAGAGACAGACTAATAGTGCAAGAGAACATTTAAAAAGTCAAATTACTGATGAATCCATAGTTCTCAGGACCAAAAACTATTTTAAGTCCAATAATTATAATATTAGGAATATTTCACAGTAGAAATTATTGAAAACACAACACTGTGCAATGTGTCAATTATTGTGAGTGTACTACTAATGTGTTTTGAAACTATCTTACTGTTATTTCTTATTAAAATGATAAAATAAGACAATAAAGATGCAAAAAAAATGGAAACACAATTGGGAGAGTGAATGAAAGAGAAAGCCTCAGTGAAAGGCTACTCAAAGTTTGTGGAAAAGTACATAACAATTCAAAGAAACACTTGCTAGAGCATGCTCCAGATTTTAGTAGGAGAGTTAAATGAACTGGTGCCATATAGTAGGGGCAACAGTGTGGAGAGTGAGGCTACAAAATGAAGTAAGACCCTATTCATTTCGAAGTTTGCACACACTCTTAAGTTATTTAACTCTCATATACAAGAGAATTTTGAAGATTGGTTCTTAGACGATATGACACTCAATAAAAGTTACAGACAGCAATTTGAAGCAATGAATCTTTATTACTTCACATTCTTCATGCATCCAGATTCCAGGCAAAGCTTATGATTGGGTCTTCCTAAAGTCTCCCCCAGTTTATGAGGAAAGGCTGGTGCCTGAGGTTCATTTTCATCTGGATGGTCAAATGTAGAAAACTCTGCTTTCAAGTTCACTTAAGATGTCGGTAGAATATTATTTTCTTCTGATTTTATGATCAAGATTCTCAGCTTCTAAATAGTTACTGTTAGAGGCTGCCCTTGGGTTATATAGACACCCTCATGTCTCAGTCTCATGACTTTCTGCCTAGCTGGTTTACATGTCTATCTGTTCCTTGAGGGCCAGTGGAGGAATTTGTTTCCTTTCTGCAAAAATGAAATCTTATATATATGATAATATAGCACCACTGCACTGGGTATTAAAAGAGTGGCTAGATGGAGATTCTTCATCTTGGTTTCCAGAGAACATTGATCATCCCAGAGCCCTGTTTTCTTGCAGCTCTCATCTCATGCTCTTTTTCTTTCTTGCTCTAAGCAGTAACTCTGGGCTGGAGATCAGAAACTTATTGCAGTGGTCTCTGATAACTGATAGCTTGAAAAAAGTCTGATAACCCATTCTTTTTACCGCACTATACAGGTTAAAATAAGAATGCATGGTTCTCTTACATTCAACAATAATGTGTGAGACAGGAGGTGATAAATAATCACAACAAGTGTGGCTTAGATCTAATTTTTTTCTTTTATTTCCTTTCTTTCTTTGTTTCTTCCTTCCTTCCTTCCTTCCTTCCTTTCGTCCTTCCTTTTTTTTTTTTTTTTTTTTTTTAACCAGGGATTCAACTCAGGATGTTGCACTTTCCAGGCAAGTGCTTATTCTACTGAGCCATCTCCCTGGCCCCGAATCCAATTTTTTTCTTATAATTCAGACCAATAGCATTAGCAGCATCTACTATTTTATTACAAATGTTAATTCTTGCATCTCGTACCTATTAAATTAGAAATACTGAGAATTGGGTCACTATTTGGATTTACATGTTTGACTCAGTTACTGTTCTCTCATTGCTGGGGCAAATACCTGACACTCAAAATGAAGGAAGGAAAGGTTTATTTAGCTCACAGTTACTGGAGGTTTCAGTCCATACTCGGCTATCTTCAAGGCAGATCAGTATATGGTGAGAGCAGCTTTTCATGGGGGAGGCAAAGAGTAGAGGGTAAAGGGGGGGGCAGCTCAGGCAGTTAGCAAGCCTGGCCTCCCACCTTACACTGTAATGTAAATTACTTGCCCAGGTCAATTGCATCATCCACAATGACAATAATCACAAACTTCAGGAGCCACCCCATGATTGCTGGAGGCTTTGAGGCTACACCTATACACAAACCATAACAATGTTTAAATAAGAATTCCAAGTGCTTCTCATACCCTTAGATTTTGAGAAACTATGATTGACACAAAAGATCTTCTAATTCATCTAACAATTAAGCTTGATGTATTATCTAATGATACTGGGAAATGAGCTGGAGAATGGTTTGATTGTCTCCTCCAGAATTATCCAGAACTATATCAGGAAAAGAGATCAAACAAGAAACCAAAAAAGGAGAGTCACTGTATGAACATAGATTCGTGTTTAAAGAAAGCGGTATGTAATTAGAGAGTTGGACCTTGATAAGTGGATAGTGAACGCTATTCCAAGTCACATTAAGAGATGCAGTGGATTTTTATCTTTTTTAAATATTTAGAGATGTGGTTTCAACCTTAATGATACAATAGGGGAATACATGGATGGTGTGGATGGTGCTTTAGTTTAGAATGAGATTATTGCATGAACAATGTCCTGAGAAGTACCTGTTTGTGGGACAGATGGCAAACTCAGTAAAACTAATATCAACAAGTGTAAGAAGGAAGGTATAGGAGAAGTATCATGGAAGCTTCCCAAACAGAATTGTAACCAGAATATTCAAGAGTTCTTTACCTCATAGGATAGTTGTGTTAGGATACTTTAATGAATGTCACAGATCTAATTCAAGCCACTGAAAATAAATATAGACCCATGTAGAAGCCTGCTGGACATAATAGGGGCCTATCCTACCTTCACAGAATGCAGGAAGACACCAAGGAAGCAGCTCTGCGGACCTAATGCACACAACACCATGAAGGAGGCTTGGCAGACCTATGAGAACCTATCCCACCATTTCAGAATGCAGGTGAGCAGCAGACAGTGCTGTGGAAGTAGTGAATCTGTCCGGTGCACAACACCTACACAGAAGCTCTCCCTGAGAGCTCCACCAGTTGTTGAGCGGTAATGAATCTTATTCTCTCCCCCTCCAGGGTAATGGGAATGTTGTGACCTAAGCCTCACGCCTCTCTCATCACTGCTGAATCTGAGTGATCAATGGGAGCTTCAAAAATGCCAAAATGAAGGAGAAAAAAGCAATCTCAGACCTACAGGCCACCCTGAAGAGGTCCAGGAGAAAAGGACAAGAACTTAGACTTCACACACCTGAAATTTCTGAAATGATAGCAGCTGAAGTAAAGAAGCAACTGCAATGGGCTATAGAAGGAAAATGATCAGAAATAACCTCTCAAGCCAAAAAGATATGACAACAATCATGTAAAATTTGTTGAGGACATCTAAAGGAGACATAGATAAAAATAGAGGCAAATAGAAAAATGATGGAAACATTGAACTAATATAGGAAAGAATTAGCGTACATGAAACAGATTCAAATAGATATCAAAGAAAATAATTTGTTTGAAAGCTTACAATACCACTTGAATGAAACTTAAGGTATACTCTCAGATCTTGAAGATAGTTGTATAGGTAGTGAACATAAAAAGAAAGATCTCTTAAACATAATAAGGAACTAAGAAATAACAATTAAGCAACTACAAGCTAGTGCAAGGTCAAACAATATAAGATCAATAGATGGTAATGAAAAAGCAGTGGTCAGCATAAGACTATTCACAGAGGTAGCAGCAAGCATGGGAAGAGAACTGGACTCGAATTTAGCCATAATCAAAATATATCTGCACCTAGACATATAATCATCAAGATGTCAGTAACTGAGAAAAAGAATAGAACGTTAAAAGTTGCTAGAAAGCCGGGCATGGTGGCTCACGTCTGTAATCCCAGCACTCGGGAGGCTGACGCAGGAGGATTGGTGCAAGTTCAAGACCAGCCTGGGCTACAAAAGTGAGCTCAAGGCCAGCCTCAACTGCATAGCGAGACCCTGTCTCAAAAAGACAAAAAAAAAAAAAAAAAAAAAAAAAAAAAAAAAAAAAAAAGTTGCTAGAAAGAGCCAGGCGTGGTGGCGCATGCCTGTAATCCCAGGCTTCAGAAGGCTGAGGCAGGAGTATCGGTGCGAGTTCAAGACTAGCCTGGGGTACAAAATTGAGCTGACGGGCAGCCTGAACTGCATAGTGAGACCCTGTTTCAAAAGGACAAAAAATAAATAAATAAATAAATAAATAAAGTTGCTAGAGAAAATAACAGATCACTTACAGTTGAAAGCCCATAAGAGTCAGGGATATTATCAAATCAAGAAGAGCTTGGAGTGAAGAATTTGAGATGCTGAAAGAAAACAGCTTTCAACCCAGGTTGATGTACCCTGAAAAACTGTTTATCGAATTTAATAGAAAATGAGATCCTTTCATGACGAATTACAACTGAAGATATTCCTGACTATCAAGCCAACCCTATAAAACTACTCATAGATATTTTCAAAAGAGACAGAAATGTTCACAACTTCAAAAGAAAACCAGAAAGGAATCACCAAGCAGAACAAACAGACAGAGGGAAAAATTATGGAATCTAGAGTATAGAATAACATGAGAAAGATAAGTCAATATATATGAGTTACAATTGCCAACGTAAATAGGCTAAATTCTCCAATCAAAATAAATAGATTGAAAGAGTGGATTAAGAAACAAAATCCAAAAATATGTTGTATACAAGAAACATTTTTAACTTCAAAGAAAATTCATAGACTGAAGTCAAAGGATGGGAAACAAGGCTATACATCAGAAAACCAGAAAAAAGCAGGAGTAACTATTCTGGGACTCACAATGTTAACTTCAAATAAAAAGAAGGTTATTACATACTTGTTAGGGTAAAACTGCAAGAAGAAGAGGTAACAGTCATAAATCTATGTGGACCAACTATAGGAGTACCCAACTGCGTAAGAGAAATTTTAACAGACAGGAAAACCCACATAAGCAGTAATGCAATAGTAATGTGAGATTTTAACACCCAATTGTCACAAATAGATGAATTAGGAAAAAAAAAAGTCAGGAAAAAAATAAACTAAGCTTGTGAAAGTAATATAGACTTAGTAGGCCTTTGAAAATTGACCCATTAAGCAAAATCAGCATACACATTCTTCTCAGCTGTGATATACTATCACAGAGAGCATGCTTAAATACATGCAAATGAATACATTTATCCTACGGATATTATCTGACTACAGTGCAAATAAATTATTGACAAAAGAGATCACAAAATCCCATAAACATTTGGAAACTAAATGACATCATGTACAAACAATGGGTCACAGCTAAAATTAGAAAAGAAATTAAAAACTATTAACAATCAAATGAAAATGCATATACAACTTACTGGAGTTTGTGAGATCCAACGAAAGCTGTTTTAAGATGGAAGTTTACAGTAGTGAATTCACACATTAGGAAAACAGAACAAACCCAAATAAAAAATCTTAGGCTGTAACTCAAGTTCTTAGAAAAAGTAGATCGATCAGCCACATAGCTTAGCAGACTAAAGCACCTATAAGCAAGCACAGGGGTCGAGGTTTCCATTCCTGAGCATGTTGTGCCAGACCCACACTAGGGGCACACTTAGATGATAATTGAGACTGACTGTGGTGGCACAGGGCTGTAATCCCAGCTCTTGAGTCCAACGTAGTAGTGAGACCTGAGCATCCCATAGACCCTTCCTTAAAATACAAAAGAAAAGTAGATCAAGTCAAGCGAAAGGCCTAAAGATGGCAGAATTCAATGTATTGGAGACAAAATAAAACAATACAAAAAAAAAAAAATGAATCCAGGAATATTTCCTATGGGCCAGCCAGAAAGCTCGGTGGATTAATCACTTGCTTAGGCTAGGGTTTGATACTCTGTGTGCCATGCCAGCCCTATCCCTGGGATATACTGAAACTGCAACTAAGACTGGGCTTGGTGGTATGCACTTGCAACAGCAGAGCTTGAGAGTCTCAAATCAGGAGAAACACTGTGAGTCCAATCTTTGTAGTAAGACCTTGAAAACCCTGTAAGCTTTGTACCAAATACATTAAAAATATCTATTTGAATCATTATTTGCATATGACAATGTACTCTACATAGAAGATCTAACAAATTCTGCTAAAATAATTGTAGATGTAATAAACAAATTCAGTATCATCTCAGGATACAAAGTCAAACCTCAAAAGTTAGTAGCATTTTGGTACACAAACAATGAACCCAATGAAAACTATGCTTTTCATAATAACATACAAATAAATGATATACTTAAGAAATCAAGTTCATAGAAGAATCCAAAGATGTAAACAGTGAATATGGCAGTACTCTCTCAAAAGATATCAAATAGGATTAAAGAAAGTGGAAAGATATTCCTTGTTCCTGGGTATGAAGAACTAATATTATGATAATGGCGATATTTCCAAAATTATTATACAGATTACAATGCACTCTGGATTAAAATAGCATTATAGTATACCTCATAGATGTAGAGAAAACATTGTTATAATTCATCTGGAGCTAAAAGAGACTCAAGATATCAAAAGCAATTCTGGACAACAAAGAAAAAGCAGGAGGCATCACAGTCCCTGATGTAAAATTATACTACAAAGCTACTATTATAAAATCAGTATGGTACAGCCAAAAAAATAGACTTTAGGATCAATGGGACAGAATAGAAGATGAAGACATAACTACAAACAAACTCAGCCACCTTATTTTTGACAAAGGATCCAAATATGGTGGATGGAAGAAAGATATCCTCTTTAATAAATGGCACTGAAAAACCTGGCTTTCCATGTGTTGAATGCTAAAATTAGACTCATGTCTATTGCCAAGAACTAAACTGCACTCAAAATGGATCAAAGATTCAAACATTAAAACAGAAACACTAAATATTCTGAAATAAAATGTATGCAATACAAACAATACTATGAAGTTCTTATCAGTTTAGTGAAATCATGTATGTGTGTTTTACTGTCATTATCTTTCATGCTCTTTAAAAATAAAATACCAAATGTCTTCATAAAGTTTTTTCACTTTATAAACGGTAAATTTGTCATGATAAGTTACTGCAGCTGTCACTCAACTTGGATCAAGAATGTTAAAATACTCTTTATCAAAAATTCATTCTCTTCCTTTCCTTTTATTTTTGTCACAATTTCAGCTTAATCTCTGCTCACAGGGGAAAACATCCTGGAAATTCTGCAAAAGGATCCTGGTTGGCCTGCTTGGATCATACAGTTACTCAAGAGGAGGAACTAGTAGTAATGCCTAAACTTAGTCATATGCCTGTCTCTGTAGGAACAGAAAAAAAAATAGGTTATGACTCAGCAGAAACAGTGTCAGAGGAGGTAAGATTTGAAAAGTCTCTGTTGGTAATATCAACCAAAGGATCATTGATGTCAGGAATATTTCCAGGGAGAGGAATGTAAGATAGCAAGATCATTGTCATTTAAGAGTACAGGAGAGGAGGTATGGTGAATAGATTATTTTATGTCTGTCATGTGGTATCTTGACTCTTAAAATTGTTTCTCATAGAGAAATTTTTAGTAAGAACACAACCAGTGTTGTCCAATTTTCAATTCTGATTCAACCCTTTAAAGAAATGCATACTACAGTAAAAGAGAACCTAAATTACTTTTCCTTTCTTCCTTTTTTTTTCTTTTTGAGACAGGGTATTGCTATGCAGTGCATGCTGTCCTTGAATCACTTTTGTAGCTCAGGCTGGTCTTTTTTTTTTTTTTTTTTTTGGCGGGACCAGGGTTCGAACTCATGACCTTGTACTTGAGAGGCAGGCACTTGTGCCACGGAGTTATCTCCCCAGCCCCCCGCCCCCAGTCTGGTCTCAAACTTGCACTAATCCTCCTGATTCAGCCTCCAAGTGCTGAGATTACAGGTGTGTGCCCCATGCCCAGCTTAATTTTATTTCTGCATTCTCATCTGAAAAAAACCCTCTTTGCATGAGGACAGGATGTTCTCTCCTTTTGTCTTGGACTCCATAGAGCCACTCATATTCAAAGAACAGAAAGGATTCTTGGTCATGACTCAATTTCTAGACTATTTTCTAGAGACTATTTCTCACTGCTTCACAGTTTCAAGTCCATTTTCTGAGTCTGTAAGGCTCTCTTCTACAAGACAAGTTTTACATAGCAAAGAACAACACATTATTTACTACATTATGCCCAGAAGAAATGAAGAAAATTAAGTAACTTCAACGTTTTACTCCTTGGAAATAAAGGAAAAATCTACATATATATTCACTTGGTTCACAGATGTATGTGTGTGAAGCTTTTCAGATGCTATACATGGAAAGAAAGAACAGAGAAGCATGATGTAAACCTCTTTTCCTGGATACCATATTCCTACTAGAAACATCAATGAATCCAAAACATATGAGGTTGGTTTTCTACAAAATATGACTACAAATTTGTCAAAGAGGCAAGGATATTATGAGTTTGCAGAGGATAGAAGATATTAAAATGTTTTATTTTTCTCAATTGTTTAGCTATGGATAATTTTAAATTAATACGTAATACTCTATGGTATAAAATTCTGACCACACCCAAGAGTTTGTTTGCAGTAATGGTGATATTTTATTACTACCTGTGCTCAAGGTCCTAGTTAACCACTTGTACAATGATTTTGGCTCTACCTATGTGAATTACTTTGGTCAGTTTTACAGCAGAGAAATAGAGGGGACGTTTTTGCTGGGATTTATTTACAGACGCTATTCTGAGATTTTGAACATGTGATAAAGGTAAAAAACATAAAGCCTGTTAGACATAAAGAATAGATGGTTAACTCATCCTGTTTCTCTAACCACTATATAGGTGACCATAAGGAATATGATTGCTGCCACCTGAGAGCATCCAATTACAGCATCCTGTATAGTTTAGCTACTTCACGTCATATAGATCTTGCCTTAACTTGGTCTTAACCATCCAACAGAAAAGTTTAACCACAAGATATAAAAAGTAAAGCCATATTAGTATGCTGAGCTGTAAAAGGCTCAAGTCAACAGCTTCTGACACTGCCAGTTCTGCTGATAACCCGCTACTATGATGGACTATTGGAATATATATACAGGTACTTTCTCTTAGTTCAAGGAGCAGAAATATTTGTACTAATAGTGTCAGAGCAGTTATCATGTCTGCATTTTGTACTCTGAACAACTATGATGAAGACAACTATATGCATTGACTTAATTATTGCTGCTGTTTTGAAACTGTCTTATTGTTATTTCTTTTTTATTAAAATTAGTAAAATTTAAAAATAATACACATAATAAAATTCAAAAAAGAACAGTACAAATGACATGAAGCATCATAGAAATGATGGGGTTTTAAATTTTTTTTAATTTTTATTTTTATTACTTTTAATAAGAGATAACAATATGAGAGTTTCAAAACATGTTAGAGGCACATTCACAATAGTTGAGACACTGCATATTGTTGTCTTCACAAATGTTATATAGAGCACAGGGTGTAGACACAACAAAATTTCTAATCAATATTGGTTCCAAAGGGGGGAAAAAAAAGAAGAGAAGAAAAAGTTTTCTTCTCTTTGAACTAGGAGAAAATAGTTGTATATATAGTTCAATGTTTCATAATTGCAGTGGGTTACCAGTGAAATTGGCAATGTTGAAGGCTGTTGATTTAAGCCTCTTACAGTTCATCACACTAATCTAGCTCTGGGTTTATGCCTCGTAATTAAGCTTTTCTGTTGAGTGATCAAGTGTAAGCTAAAGAATACCTGTCTAACAAAACTTTCCTCATTTGTACTTTGCAGGGTCAAAGTTAATCAGGATTAACTTTGGAACCATATGCAGTACTTTGTAGAACTGTTGTCAGTGACAGCCATCGGGACAAGTCAGGGTCAATGTTTTACCAGTTTGCTTTCTGTGAAAGCCTGAGAGAACGTTTTCTCCCCAAGTGACTCTCCCTAGGCACACTATACTTCACTTATCCCTTTCCTCTGAGGTCTCATAATCTCCTTGACCAGAAAATTTAGGAAACCCCTGAGTTATAGGATGTTACAGCACAGGTTCTCTTATGTCCTGAGTCCTCACTGATCTTGAGGGGCTAGAGCCAAAATGATGGCTACCGTCGTAACGCTTTCTTTTTTTTTCTCCAAATTTTGGTCTGTTAACTTACATTCTCAACCCTCCAGCAGAAAAGCTTCATGATACAATTACTTCATAACATAAGTAATTTAGCTCAACCTCACTGCCTTTCTAAATATCACACATCTTAGACTTAGCTTGACATTGGTATTTTCCTTCAATCATTGATATTCTAATAAATCTCTACGGATTGTGATAAAAGCCGTCACACATTTTTACACAGACATTTAGAAATCTAAGGATATACAAAATTGTAACCTGTCAAGCCTATGGTATTTTGCCTAGTCTCTTATTCTCAGTTGATAGGTATTAAAAAAATTAAATGATGAGGTAGCTTGTTACAAAGCCAAATCAACTCCACATGATAGAGAAGATTTTATGATGTGGTCTAGCTTTACCTCCTTAGATTTTTTTTCCATATCACTCCCCATCTCTACCTTTGTGTCTCAGCTTGATGCCGTTTATAACTACTGGACACATTCCAAGTATCTCAAGCTTTCTTATAAGTTCTTTCCTTTGTTTTTAACCTCCATTCACAGCTCCATTAATTTTTCTATCCATGTCCTGGTATCTTTTCAAAGATAAGTAGCAGCTCACTTTTCATAAGGTCAGTTTTCTATTTTTGAATTCTTTCAAAAGAATTTAATATAACGACATTTTATGTTATTTATTATTTTGTGGTATCAGGAGTCGAATTCATGACCTCATACTTTCCAGGCAGGTGCTGGGCCTCTAAACCATATCCCAGCCTCTCTTTCTATTGAGTTAGACTAGAATATTCTCATTTCATGGAACAATTGTGGAACAAAAACTGAGTAGACTTGTAAAATTTTGACGAACCCAATACAGTGACCTTGAAAGTAAATCACTGATTTAAGATGTCAAAATTAGGTGGTTGCTTTGCATTATCTGTCTTTATTAGCAAGCCTATATTTTGTCCATAATAGGTATTTTCTTGTCACTCATACTCTCCTATCTTGTCACAGAACAGCTTTCTCTCCTTTCTTATATGTTAGAAGATAGGACAATGTCGGAGGCATTAATATAATCCTTATTAGGGTGAAAATGGTTTTTAGGTTTTAAACCTTGGATTTTAATAAGATACTTAAACTCACAATTATCTGAGTTTCAGTACTTTTTTGATTTTGTGAAAGAATCAGCAATGAGGAAGATTTATTCGGTTCTAGTTATTTAACATCTGTAAGGATTAAGTTGACAGAGTCGTTGTGATAGAATTAATATCCTTTATTCCTTGGCATAGGCATTAAATTATGAATAATTTGTAGTCTGATCCTCATTCCTCCTTTTCAGTACACACATCTTGTGCCTGTTCAAAAGATCTTATTTCAGAGTTTATAAATCTGTCTTTGGAGTATGATTGGAGCATTATTTATGTAATAGCTTTAGAATAAATAGTTTGTAGAAACTTTGGTGAAGAATCATGATCAAGTTAAAAGCATCCAGATGCTGGATCAGGAAAAATGGTGTGGATTTAAATCCTGGCTTTGCTTCTCATTAACTTTGTAGCTAGGAACCCACTTCACACTCTCTCTTAGGGAAAATTCCTTAATTTAAAATAATGGGATTTCTGTTAACATTAACTGAAATAAGCTTATTAAAGTGGCAACCAAAATGCCTGCCATTTAAAAGGTGCTGAAAAATGGTGATGTACTTCTTCCTTTATTCTTCTTAACAGTATCAAAGAAAAACTTATTTTTTATCAAAAGGTATTCTTTTGTGGAGCACCACTCCTGTAACATACTAGAGATGTTTCATTTTACCTGCACCTCATATACAAATACAGTATTTAACATATATTTAAAATGTTTGAAAACTTCTTTAGAGGTATTTGCATTTACAGTGCTTCATTTAATTTTCTCCTTCATATGCTAGTAATAGCAGGTATTAAATTTAGTTGGGGAGGCAAAATGTTGAAAAGCTATTCAATATGTGAACACACCTCAAATATATTTAGCTGCAAAAAAATGAGTAGTGAAAATGTACACTGAACATTTTTATGGAAAATGATTTGTATGCATAAAATATAAATTATACATATATACATATATACATTAACATATGCAGATATATATTTTTTTCTTCTAATTTAGGAAACATTTAGAGAGGACTTGTATTAGAAATCTCATAGTTAAAGTTTTGGAATATAATCACAGAAATGAAAAAACGAGAGAGAAAGCGTCTGAATTGCTAGTAGGCTAATAGACTTAATAGCCAAGCTTAACTGGCATTCCTGAGGTCACCTTGTCCACAATTTTGTCCCCCTGACAGTACTTTGCCTTTCTTATGTCCTTTTTGTCCTGAGGACATAGATAAAAAGTAAGTGTTATATCAGTGTGAAGGGAGAACTTTAGGAAGACAGGAAATCTGAGCTCTCTGAGGCAAGCTGGAATGGTGTCCACATAAAGCACCACAGAGGACCTTGGGGAACTGTTGGATCAGCTCAGGCTAACTTTGCCCTGATGTCTTGTCTCATATAAGCAGTTCTCATTTTTATCTGTACCCATGCTCCAGGCTTTGATTCTGGATCTCCCGAATCACTTCATAGGGTTTTCAGAGCACGGATTCGAGTAGGAGCATGCTCCTGAGTGCTGAGTAGAGGCCCTTGATAGCAGGAAGGGTAACAAGGTTATGTGGATATATTCAATAACAAATTACAAGGAAGATGCTGGAAGCCTGAGATCTAAGAACAAAGCTACCCTGTGTTTGGAAGAATGAGTTTGAATTTTAATTCTGTCACTTACAGTCTGGTACTTTTGGTCAAGTTATCATACTTTGCTAATCCTATGTCCTCATCACTAAAAACAAGTACGATTATCATAGGATGGATAATATTTTTCCTGCAAATTGCATAATTTTACTGATATGAAATACACTTTGATAACTATAGTTGTAAAATATTTTCATTTAAATAACCTTAAGACTATAAATGTATGCTTTAATATATGCAATTTGGAATTATATTCAAGGAGCAAATGTTGGAAATATCTATTTAAATGTATTTTTAAATACAGGCACAATGTTAATACACATTTGAGGTATTTATTTTTATTTTATTTTATTTATATATTTAGTGGTACCAGGGATTGAACTCAGGACCCTGAGCTTGTTAGGCAAGTCCTTATTCTACTGAGCTGCCTCCCTGGCACATATCTGACATATTAGAACATTCTGTATCATTAATTATTTGTTCTTTCTATTTTAAATTTTAGAATATCAGGTTATATCATTAATAATGTATTTTCTGTATATAACCCCTCAAATTTGAATTATTATAATTAGGGTGTTTTGTTTAAACATTTTAGCTTTTTTTATTTTTCTTTTCTTCTGTTATTTCTTGCATATAAGGTTATCCAGAGAACTGAGGAAACAGTAGAATATTCTTCATTATTATTTTGTTTTATTTTTATTAAATTGGGGATTGAACTCAGGCCCTTGCATTTGCCAGGTACTTAATCTACTGAACTATCTCCCCAATCCGATTATTATTATTTTAATCTGTATTGAAACTTTAATTTGTACAGGATCTCACTATGCAACCTGAACTCAAAATCTTCCTGTGTCAGCCCCTCAGCACTGGGATTACAGGCGAGCACCACCGGGTCTGGTTTTTGGGCCAATGTAGTATGCCCAGGAATCTGAGGGCAGCAGGGCATATGGTATCAAGGATTGAATCTGGGTCCTTGTGCTTGTGAGGCAGGCACTTAAACTCCCATGTAATGTCCCCAGCCCAATTCTTTATTGAATTGATGAATCAATAAACGAATTACAAAAATATAACAATTGATCATATAAAGAAGTATGAAAAGGAGTATTCGGACAAATTAACAGTATAAATAATTTGCATGAAATTGAATATATAGGAAACTATTCTATTTTCAGACTTCTCACATCCTATATCCTACATAATCCTATCCACTTTATAGGATCATGTACAAATGGATTCATACAATTCACCTTATTTTTTAATTTATTGTAATTTCATTTGAAAAGTAAAAACAAAAGCAAGAACAAAAATTAGAAACAAAGACAGACGGTAACATACAACAGCACATATGTTACAGATTTTCACAAGAATAGCTGATTAATGACAGTTGATATATTATTTATTCTTATTGTCAAATCTATTTCTCAGATTAACAGAGATAGTTATGTAAGATTGGACATATAATTGAATATTACCACTTGCTTTCAAGAAACCTTAAATTTTTGTCGTCGTCTCTCTCTCTTACACTTTTTAAAATTTAAACAGAGTATAGTACTAATTTATGTGACATTAGAAATGGTACAGAATTAGAAAATCGCACTGAGGTGATTGTACTAACAGTTTCCATTTTCATTAGCTTTTCAAAATGGCAGTTAAGGTGTGGAGTTTTCACCTTGACTAGCTGTATGCTGATATTTGCATCTAAGCAACTACATTGTGGAAAGCAATGTATAGAACAAAAGCCATTTTTGTATCCTGTCACCCTATTATTTTCTGCCAAACAGTACTTCCCAATACAAGTAATTATGAAAACTGAACATATTGCAGCATATGTTATGTCAGGTCAATTAAAATAGAAGTAATTCTCTAGTCGTTTCTATGTCATACTAAACAACTTTTACGTTTTATGCATCATGTTTAAAATTTTCTGCTGGGCAATTAAGGTCAAGTTAAAGCAAGACCTGTATAACAAAACTTGCAGTTTTTGTATCTCCCAAGGTCAGTCAAATTCCCTCAGGTTTCATTTTGGAAACTTGTACAGTGCTTTGTAAAACTGTTGTCAGTGTCAGCCATCTGGATGACTTATGGCAATTGCTTGACCAGTTTGCTCTCTGTGAAAGCCTGAGAGAATGTTTTCTCTCTAGGTGACTCTCCTTAGGCACACTATATATACCTTCAATCCCTTTCCTCTGTGGTTTCTTAATCTCCTTGAACGGAAAATTTGGGAAACCACTGAGTTGTAAGATGTTACAGTTCAGGTTCTGTTCTGTCCTGAGACCTCACTAACCTTGAAGGGACAGGTCCAAAATATTGGCTATCCTTATAGCCTTTCTTTTTCTCTAATTTTTGGTCCATAAAGTTATATTCTTAGTCCTCCAGAAGAAAAGATTAGTTATACTATTACTCTAAAACATAGGTGCTTAAGCATAATATCACTGTCTTTCTGAATATCAAACATCTTATACATAACTTGGAATTGGTATTTTCCATCAATCATTGATATTGTAATAAATCCCTATACAATGTGATAAAAGCAGTTACATATTTGTACACAGATTTTTAGAAATATAAGCATGTACCAAATTTTAGCCGTTGATCCTTTGACATTTTCCTATTCTCTTACTCTCATTTAATACTACTGTTTGTTTTCTTGTAAACCAACCTTTTACTTGAGAAAGAGTGTAACAGTAACTGAAATTACATTGGAAGCAGCACAGATCTAAAAGGCCAGAATGGCAGGCATTTCAAGTATAGTTTTAGTGTTACATGTTGCTATCATCAGTGTCAAAAAGCTTTTGAGGTTTCTTAGGACCACTGTCTAATTCATCCTATGCATATAAGTGCACGGTTTTGCTCCTGCTATGTTTCCTCTCTTTTCTGTTTCCAGTCACTTTGTTGTTTAACATTAAGCGTTTGATTTCCTTTCAGCTGTGTTATGTCTCTCCATTTTTCATTCTTCTTTTGAGTTCTTACACTAGGGAGGCTATAAGATATTTAGAAATATAGGTCTGGCTTATTTCACTTATGAGTATGGTTCAAGATACATTCACTTACATATGAGGTCTTCTAGTTTGTCATTCCTTATAGCTGAGTAATACTCCATTTTATGAAAACAAGATGTCTTTTTCAGTCATTCTTCAGATGATGGGCATTTTGGTTGTTTCCAAGATTTGGCTATTACAAATTGGGCAGTTATAAATATAGGTGCACAGATATCACTATGGTATGATGTTTTCTGTTCTGGGAAAATTCCCAGTAGGGGGATAGCTGGAACGAATGGAATTTCCAGATCTAATTTTTTAAGGAACCTCCACACTGCTTTCCATAATAGTTACACCAATTTGCATTCCCACCAGCAGTGCAGAAGGGTTCCTTTTCTCCCACAGCCTCCTCAACATTTGTTGCTTATAGATTTCGTTATGATAGCCATTGTTCCTTGGATGAGATGATATCTAGCTGCTGTTCTAATTTGCATTTCACGAATGGCTAGTGATGTGGAGCATTTCTCCATGTATTGGTGGGCTTCCTGAATTTTTTTCTCTCATAAATGTGTGTTCATCTCAGATGCCCATTTCTGTATTGGATCTTTGAATTGTTGGATCCTAATGGTTTTTAGTGCTTTATAAATTGTAGAGAGAAGACCGTTGTCTGAATATTTATTAGTTAAAATCTTTTCAAAATTTGTGGACTGTCTTTTCACTGTGCTGAAAAAACGTCTCAGCCACAGGAGGCCCCAGTTGTTGATTTTTTTAAGTGTAAAACGTGCATTTTGATTTTTGTCCATGTACACTGACTACCCAGATGTCTTCACGATTTCCCCCCACTTTCTATTCAATGAGATTTAATGTTTTACTCTTAATATTTAGATCTTTCATCCAGTTTGACTTTAGTTTAGTGCCTGGTGATAGACCTGGGTCAAGCCGAAGTTTTTGGCATGTAGAGTGCCAGATTTTCCAGCACGGTTTTTGAAAAAGGATATCTTACTTCCAATAAACATGTTTGGTCCATTTGTCGAATAAAGTGGCTGAGTATGTTTGTATTTGCTTCTGCATCTTCTAATCTATTCCACTGATACTCATGTTTATTTTTTGCCAAAACTATACTGATTTTATCACTGTAGCTTTGTAGTATAATTCTAGGTCAGGAATTGTAATGCCTCCTACCTTACCTTTGTTGCTTAGGATTGTCTTTGCAATTCTGGGCCATTTTGGTTTCAAATAAATTTTACGAATGACTTCTCCAGGTCTGTGAAGTATGTTAATAGTATTTTGATACGGACTGCACTAAATTTGTATAATAGTTTAGGGAGGATGACCATCTTGCCAATGTTGTTACTTCCTATCCAGGTGCAGGGAATATCTTCCCATTTTCTGTAATCCTCTAGGATCTATTTTTTCAGAGTACTGTACTTTTCATTGAAAAGCTCTTTTACTTCTTTAGTTAGGTTAATCCCGAAGTGTTCCATTTCCATCGGTGCTAATCTAAAAGGTATTGGTTCTCTAATTTCTCTCTCAGTGTGTTTGTTTATCTGTATAGAGGAATGCCATTGACTTTTGTGTGTTGACATTGTAACCTGCTATGCTACTGAATTTGTATGTTAATTCTAGCAGCTTGTTGGTGAATATTTTGGGTCTTCCAAATAAATTATCATGTCATCTGCAAATAACGATAATTTAACTTCTTCTTTACCTATTTTTATTCCTCTTATTTCTCTATCTTGTCCAATGGCTGTAGCTAATTATTCCAGAACTATATTGAAAAGGAGTGGTGATAGAGGACATACTTGTCTTGTACCAGATTTGAAAGTAAAAGGCTTCAATTTTTCCCCATTTAGAATTTTGTTAGCCGTTAGATTCCAATTCATGGTTTTGATCAGCTTGGAGTAGCGGCCCTCTACTGCAAGTTTCTGCAGGACTTTGAACATGCATGAATGTTAGACTTTGTCAAAAGCCTTTTCTGCATCAACTGAGATAATCATGTGATTCTTGGCTTTGGCTCTATTTATATAGTGTATCACATTTATAGATTTGTATATATTGAACCATCATCATCTCATCCCTGTGGTGAATCCTATCTCGTCAAGGTGTATAAACTTATTGATGATTTATTTTATTCTATTGGCAAGGAGTTTATTGAGAATTCTTGCATCTATGCCTATGAGAGTAATTGGCCTGTACTTCTTCTTTTTTTTATTTGAATCTCTTTCTGGTTTTGCAATCAGTGTAAAGCTTGTTTCTAGGAATGATTTTCGAAGGATTTCTCCCTTTTAAACTTTACTGAAGAGTTTGATGAGTGTTGGGCTTATGTCTTCTATAAATTTCTTGTAAAATTCAGTGGTGCATCTATCAGGTCCTGGACTTTCCTTTGTCGGCAGACTTTTTATTACATTTTGTATTTCATTGGCTGCTATTGGGTTGTTGAGAGTTTTTATATATTCTTGATTCAGTTTTGGTAATTTATAATTTTCTAGGAATCTGTCTGTTTCTTCTGTGTCTTCAATTCTGTGAGAGTAAAGATTCTCAAAATAGCTATTTATGATTCTCTAAATCTCTGCTGAATCTTAGTAATTTCACCCTTTACATTTCTTATTGCTGGAATTTGTGTCCTTTCTTTCCTCTTTTTGATGAGGTTAGCTAGGAGCTTATCAACTTTATTTAATATTTCAAAGAACCATATTTTCTTTAATTCTTTGTGTCAACTGAATTGATTTCTGCTCTAATCTTTATAATTTTCTCCCTTCTTTGGGCTTTGGATTTTGTTGGTTCTTCCATTTCCAGCTTTGGTGTTGCATAGAGTATTTGTTTGTTCCCATTCTATCTTCTTGAAGTATGAGTTCAAAGCTATAAATTTCCTTCTAAGAAGTGCTTTCATTGTATCACATAAAATCTGGTAAGTTGTGTTGGTATTTTCATTTAAATTTTAGAGATTTCTTAATTCATTGTTTAATTTCATCTGTATCCTACTGGTTGCTGAGAAAGGTGCTGTTTAATTTCCATGTATTTCTGGGGTTCTTGTGGTTTCTTCTGTCATTTATTTCCAATTGCATTTCACTGTGGTCAGATAGTATGCATGGGATAATTTCTGTTTTCTTGCATATAGTTAAGCATGAGCTATGGATTAAGATGTGCTCTATTTTTAAAAATGTCCCATGTGCAGCTGAAAAGAATGTGTGTTCTTTTTTTTATCTATTTATTTGTTTCTTGTTTCAGAACCTTTATTTGTTTATTCACTCATTTTTATGGCCAGCTCACCCTGCCCCGAGGGCAGGGCTGGCACAGCATGTGGTGCAGGGAATCGAGCTGGGGTCTCTGAAGCCGCCCAAGCTTTCCCAAGCAGGAGCTTTAGACCACTGAGCCATCCCGCCGGGCCCCAAGAATCTGTATTCTGAAGTGCTTGGGTAGAACACTCTGTGTATGTCTGCTAAGTCCAGTTGTTCCAGATTCTGGTTCATATCTGCTACTTTTTTGCTAATTTTTTTGCCTGCTTCACCTATCTTTTTTGGGTTAGGTCTCTTGTTAAGATTGTGGTATTGGATATGAGATTTTTCAAGTTCATTAAGGTTTGTCTTACATAACTTGTTGCTCCCATGTTGGGTGAATACATATTTATGAATATTGTCTCTTTGTCTTGAATTTTTCCCCTAACCAGTAAATAGTGTCCTTTCATTTGACCAATCTTGGTTTGAAGTTTAGAGAGTCTGCAAAACACGATTGGTACCCCTGCTTTTTTCTGAGATGCAGAAGCATGTACTATGGTTTTCCGTCCTTTAACTTACAGCCTATGAGTTTCTTTATGAGTTAAGTGTGTTTCTTGTATATAGCATATGGTTAGATTTTGTTTCCTTTTCCACTCTGCCAGTCTATTTCTTTTAATTGGAGAGTTGAGTCCATTTACATTGATGGTTATAATTGAAATGTATTGTCTTATGATTAACATGACATTACTTACTTCTCTTTACCCCTTTTTCTCCTGTGTTTAATTGGTTGCCTTATTTGGTGGGTTCTTTCTGTTCTCATTTGTTGAGTTCAGGTCATATTGATCCCTCTCTTAAATTTTTTTTAGTATACTTTGCAGGGTGGGCTGTGACATTATGAAATTGTTTAATTGTTCCTTGTCATGGAAGTATTTCACTTCTCCCTCATATTTTAAAGAAAGTTTTGCCGAGTATAGCAGTCTAAGCTGGAATTTGTTTTCATGGAGGACTTGAAGCACTTTGCTCCATGCTCTTCTTGACTTCATGGTTTGTGAATTGAAATCTGCCGTTATTCTGATGAGTTTTCCTTTAAATGTGATCTGTTTCTTTTCTCTAGAAGATTTTAGTATATTATTATTATTCTGGATTTCTGGGATCTTTATTATTTTGTGTCTAGGTGTGTTTTTAGTTGGGTTGATGTTATTTGGAGTTCCATATGGTTCATTTACTGAATGTCTGATTGTTTTCTCAAATTTGGGAAATTTTCTGCTATGACTTTTGCCCATATACTTTTTATATCATTTGTGTTGACTCCTTCTTTCTTGATTCCTATTAATCTCACGTTGTTTAGTTGCTCATTTTTGCATCATCTTGCAGATGTTGAACTATTTTTTCCAGCATCCTAGTTGTTTCTAAGAGTTCCTTTCTTACCTTTTCACTAGCTGTGATGGCGTCTTCAAGATCTGATATGCTATCTTCACTTTAATTCATATGGTTTTGCCAGCTTGTGATTGAGATTTTATTTTCTTGTATATCTCTTCGAAACTGTTTCATGTGATCTATTTTTCCTATATTGCTAAATCAGGAAATGTATCATTTTTCTATTCTCCTCTAATTTTTATCAATGTCTTCTTTAGTAGTACTGGAGTCTCTCATTATAGTTATCCTTTCTCTCCCTAGTTCAGAGGTTATTTCTACTCTGTTCTCCTCTCTACCTTTCTTTCTAAGTTGATCCCTTATTTTGGATGGTATTAGTTTGTAGATGTCTTTTTCAACTCCAGAAGTTATTTCTGGCCTGGTTTCCTCTGTACTTTTCTACAGTTGTTTTTCCACTTGAAAGTCTATTAATTGATGTATTTCTATTTTTACTTCACATTTTATCTCTGGTCTGAGTTGCTCTGTACATTTCTGCACTTGTCTGTCTACTTCAGATGCTACTGAGTCAGATATTTTATCTGCATGAATTACATTTTCTTCCATGTTAGTGTCTCCTGTATTTATTTTGGGCTGACTTGGTACTTCAGACTACATCTTGCTCCTTGTCTTTATAGCAGTTATCTCTGGTCTTTGGTGAAGTTATGAAGTTAGTACCGACGGAAATTTGAATCTGGTTCCCCTTGTTCCCCTCTAGACCTGCCTAGCTTCAAGTTGTCTGGTTGCCATGAGAACCTGTGGGTTGCAACCATGGTTGGCTGTGTGGGGAGGACAGTGGTGGTGTAGGACTTCAGGCTGTTTCGGACTCAGGGGATGAACGCTGGCCAAAAGAGTTCTTACCTGGCCATCCTGAGGCCAATTTTTGGAGGTTGATGGAATTGGAGCTTGGGCTGTTGACGAATCAGGGTATGGATGCAGGCTGAGGCCGCTGTGCTGCTGGTCAGGACTGTGGGCGGGGTCCAAGCTGGAGTCCTTGGTCGGGATGGTGGGCGAGCACAAGCCCCACAGGTGGAATCCTAAGAAAAATTTCTTACATAGAAATACGATGTTTAAGGGCAGGCCAAAGAGCTCAGTGGATTAAAGAGCCTGCCATGCCAGCCCCATCTTTGGGGCATGCTGAAATGTCAACTGAGCCTGGGTGTGTTGGTGTGTGCCTGTAATCCTGGCTCTTTGGAGGCTGTAAACAGGAAGATCCCTTTGAGTCTGATCTAGCAGTGAGATCCTGAGCATCCTTTAGACTCTCCCCCAGAAAGAAGGAAGAAAGGAAGGTAGGAAGGAAGGAAGGAAGGAAGGAAGGAAGGAAGAAAGAAAGAAAGAAAGAAAGAAAGAAAGAAAGAATTTGAAAAGTTGATACATGTGGAGGACAAGAGTAGATGTTGGTGAAAGGTTATAGTGTAGCAGTTATATAAGGTCAATTAGTGAGCTCTCACTGCACACCAGATATAGCCAACACTTTCTGGCCCTCATATCAGTCTGGGAAGTTTGCATTTGTAATCTCATGAATAAGTTATTATAATTCCATCAAGTTGATTCCATTTTACCACTTCCAGTGCAAACCATGGTGAGAATAAAGACACTAAGGCATTTTTATAGTTATGTGGAGACAAGGGGCCCTAAATCCAGCCATGGTGATGACTGTGTGGAACAAAGGTTTCAACCTAGGACCAAACTCAGGTTGTATTCAGTCAAGAAAAAGGAGTGTTTGAAGATGAATTACTGAGAATTGCAGGAAGTAGGTAAATACTTTGAGCATTATGCTATTTTTTCTGTATTTTTTAGGGAAGAGTCTACAGGGTGTTCAGGATATCACTACTACATCAGATTTGTAGTAATCTATCTGTTTACAGCTTCCCAAGAGCTGGCATTACAGGCAGGTGCCATGAAACCTAGTCTCAATTCCTGTCTCAGCACACCTTGGAGGTGGGGCTGGCATGGCAGAGCTGGAGAACGAACCCCCTCCACCCCCCGCCCCTGTGCCTGCTTGCAGATACTTTAATCTAATGAGCTATTTGGACAGCCCATGCATTATTCTATTGAGACAGTATGTAATGTTTTGGGATCCAGTGCTTCAGCTCTGACATATAGTCTTCAAGGCCCACAAAGGCATAGCTTCTGTCTTGAACCTTGATGCCAACCTACAGTATGGAGTCTTGGCTCTTCATCCAGTCTCAACCTGACTCATATTAAAGAGAAGTAGGTATGGATTATCAGGGAAAAACGGATGCTCTCTTCAGTCTTCAAAGACCACCACCCGCACTTTGGCTAGACCAATATGCATTGCTTAAAGCCAAATGATGGGATGAGGAAAAGTTCTAGCCAGCTCTGTACATATCAATTGATGGAAACAGAGTCAGGCACAGCCAAAATGGAGACAGTTGCTTTTCTTTCAAGGAGAGCTGCTCAAGTGGACCTCCACAACCAGAAGCTTGCTAAAGAAGGTTTTGTGAGCATTTACTTAAAAATGAGAGACATAAACGTGTGGATGTGAATCATCCAAGGGAAAGCGCAAGGAGGCACCAAAGTGAGTGTGAAAGAGGAATGACAGGAGATACCACTGAGAGTGCCATAGAGTGGAGCCTCATGGAACTCACAATTTGCCACTGGTTGCTTCAGAGGTTCCACATGGAACTCCAGGGTTTAATTTTTGCCCTGCTGGATTTTGAACCTGTGTTTATCCCAGTGCTTTGCATTCACCTGTTATTTGCAACTTTTGGAATGGTGATGTTCATCTTGTGCCACTGAATGTTGGAAGTGCTTAACTTACTTTTGATTTGTACCGGGGCTCCCAGCTAAGAGATGGCTCTTGATTTTGGAAGAAACCTGGGACTTACACTTTTCAGCAGTGCTTAAACTGTTGGAAATTTGGCAACTCTTAGGGACAGACTAAAATGTCTTTTGCGTAAAGGAAGCCGTGTGTGAGTCTTAGGGGATCCAGGAGTGGAGTGTTATGGCTTGTGTGTAGGTGTGCTCCCAAAGCCTCATGAAGTCATGGGGTGACTTCTGAAATTTGTGGTGGATTACCGTGGATTTGGATGCTGCACCTTCCCGGAAAGGTAATTTGCATTACCATGTAAAAAGTCAGGAGTTGCTAGCTTGCTGCCTGAGCTGCTGTCACTCCTTTTGTTACTCTTGCCCTGTGTTGCTATGAAAGGTTGTTCTCTGCCAGGTACTGCTCTGCCTTGGAGCCAGTTGAGAACAGACTGAAACCTCTAGCAACTGGAAGTGAAATAAATTTGTTTCCTTCCTTTATGTTGAATGTTGGGTATTTGTCTCAGTAATGAGAGAAGAGTAACAGGGGCAGCTTGGTAACATGCATCATCTAATAGATTTATGATTTTTGCGGTAATAAATATTTGACATCTATGTTTAGCATTTTCTTTTGTGGGACCAGGGTTCGAACTCACGACCTTGCACTTGTCCAGCAGGCACTTGTGCCTCGGAGCTATCTCCCTAGCCCCGTGTTTAGCATTTTTAAAGAACAGAACACAGCTTTAGCTATGGTCATCACATTGCACATTACACTCTTGAATTTAGTCTTCCTGTCTATGTAAACTGTTCTATTCTTTGACAACTATCTTATCAAAGTCACCCTACCTCCATCAATAGCTACAGATCCTGAACTCTATCATTGTACTCTGTTATATCAGATCATCTTTTAGAATTGGAATGCGATTATGCAGTCTTCATTCTATATGTGTGTCTAACTTCACTCAACATAATGCCTTCAAGTGTATCCATAATATAGGAAATGCCAGCATTTCTTCCTCTTTATGACTGAGTGGTGTTCCATTTTGTATATGTCTCATATTTCCTTTGTGATTTCATTATTAATGGATATTTAGATTAATTTGATATCTTGGCTATTGTAGATAATGTCTACATTATCTTGGCTATAAACAAAGAATGCATATATAAGTCTTTGTAATGTTGACTTGATTCCCTTTGAATATATACCAGATATAGAACTACTGGATCATACACTAGTTTTATTTTTAATTTTTGAGGAAACACAATACTATTTTACACAATGACTGCACATCATAATTGACACTACACAGTTTCCCCTTACTCTAAGGGCTTGTTAACTCATATCTTTTTTGATGATAATCACCCTCAGACATAGTTGTTGAATAACATTTTTAGCATGTATATAGAGGAGTATTCAGGATAATTTTTATACCTAAATTTAAAAAAAAAATCTAAATTCAGTTTCTTCTTAAAGTTCAATAAAATAATATCTTCGATAACTTCACTTTTAAGTTTGTGATATAGAAAACAAGTGTATCTTAATCAGGTCTTTTACAGGACCTCATAGTTGATTAGCCCTGTAAATTCCTAAGAAAACAAGATACTACAAGCCACTGTACAACATGAAAATCTTCAATGACTTTGCTGGTAGAAGGGAACATAATTGCAGGCCTTTATGTTCAACCAAAATTAGCAGTTGCTATTTTTCTACTTCAGAAAAAAGCCTCTAAATAGCAGTTTACTGAAACTCCATCATTGCAAAATGTCACTAGGAGAGAGGAAAAAAGTATTCATGTAATCAGAGAAAAAAACTATGTTTAGCTTATTTTTACAACTTAGTAACTCCACATTTTAAATACCTTAAATATAACTACAACAATAAATTACATCATTATGGACAAATGTTTTACTGCTAAGTCTTTTGTTCATTGATGGTTACTAATTATTTTAGCTTCCACATGATATATCTTTAATGTAAATTTTGGACAAATAGGATCAATGAATATCATAATATGTACTATTTCATAAAAAGGAAAGAAATGCTCACTTGATTCAAAATTAAATTGACAAACGTATAACTGAAGACTTAAGCAACTTAAAGTACCACCTGTACTATTTGTGTAGTATAATTTAAGTGAGATATTTAGTAGTGTTTTTAGAATGTTTGTAGTGAACACTTACTATTCCAACTGTCAATTTGTTTTCCAGTCAATGTCCATCTATTATTGCTTTGGGTTATGATACTGGAGCTGTCTCTCCTCCAAATACTGCTTTTTTCTTTGATAACTACTGCACTGCATATTCAATAAATTTCTAATGAATATATCTTTAGAAGGCATTGACTCTGGAAGGCCAAGTATAGTGGACAATTTTGTTTTCTGTTTCTAATGTATTTTATTCTGATTCACAGGAGTTTGAAGAAAACCTATTGACCTTCACTACCCCCTTAGCAACTTTTGCCAGCATCCTAGTTGCAGCTTTTCCCTAAGCACTGTGTAGAAACATTGTCAGTGCACATCTTCCAGCAAGTTCCATAGTATGGCATCTGCTATTTGCAAAGGAAGATACAAAAAATCCACTTAAACTTGAATTTCATATAAACTTTTTGTTTTTTTAACATTTGGTGCATGTTTATACTCGTGTCCATTCTTTGTCTCACATTGATTTACTGTCGACAGTCCTACACTCACAAATGGATGTTACCCATGATCATGTCAGTGTTCTTCTAGTAAGGCCTCAGCAGTCAGTAACCTCTGTGATTGGCTGTGTGCTGCTCAATAGGTCTGTGCTGGAATAACCCTTCCAATGTTTCTCATCACTGAATGGCCTTCTCTCAAAAATGTACATTTCTGCACAGGATTAGGTATGAGCAGGTTCTTCCAAAATGCTTTATTCATTCTATATTCTCTTTTGGTCATTTTTCACTGCTGCATTTTTGAGTTACCTTCAACATGGCAAATAATTCTTTGTTTAAAATTTTCTCTTGTTGTTTCAATCACTGTCTCAGTGTGTCCCAGGGGCGGGGCTGGCATGGGATAGAACCCTGGCCCGCCTCTGCATCTTCCCAAGCAGTCGTTTTAATTCGTTGAGTTATTTGACCAGCCTTATTTCCCCTGTTCTTTTTAGTTTATTTATTTTTTATTACTTTTAATAAATAACAATGTGACAGTTTCAAAACATGTTAGTAGTACATTTCCAACATTTGATACAATGCGTATTGTTGTCCTCCTAGTAGTTATACAGAGCACAGAGTGGTGCACTCCTGTAATTCCAGCTCTTGGGAGGTTGAACACAGGCGGATCACTGTGAATCTGATCTCTGTAGTGAAAGCCTGTACACCCTGTAGCAGACTCTGTCCTAAAAATACACACATTCACACACACACACACACACACACAAAGAATGAAAGAAAGAAAAAGAATAAGTGAAATTGGGAGAGCCGTGTACAAAAATTGTCCATACTACTTTCAAATCTCTGCAATTCTGAATTCATTCTAAATAAAAAGTTTATTTAAAAATATTTTAAAAAAGAAATTTTGGGGGAAAGTTTCTGTTCATAGACATAATATACTCTAAACTGCAATCACTTAATGAAATGCTCAGAATTTAAGTCTGGATTTCCTTAGAGAACACAGACGTTTCCTAATTTAACTATGTAAGCTTTCCAGGTATGATTATATAGTAAATATATTTGATTATGGTATTAATCAAAAGCATCACAAATTTATATTTATTTAGCAAATGGCTATAAATTATCTTTTCTAACAAAAATCAGTACATCCTAATAATTTTCTGACAAATAAAAGAAAAGCTATTTAAAGAAAGTTTTCTCTTTGTTATTTCCTTGCATAATTTTGATGTCTCTTTTTATGCTGACTTATGTTAGGAGAATTGGTATTCTAAGAATTGGTGTTAGAAGGGGCTGTGGGAAGTGAACTTTTAATGATGTGGACTCATTTGACATCTTGAACACAATGCTGGTGGAACAAGATGTCAGCCACTCAAGACATAAGGTGGTACCACATTTAGTCTCACAACCACTGTGTTTGATTTTGATGAAGTGCCACCTGAAGTGCATGTCTTGGGAGTGTAAGTGACAGTAGCATTTGCCCATAGTGGCTGTGATGATACTCACAGAGATTATGATGTGAGAAGAGTCAGCTGAACACAATACGGTAAAATACACAAAATAAATGCAAGCTTAGATCCATGTACAGGAGTTCAAATGATGAGAAAACCAGACAGCTTCTGTAGAAGACTTCAAAAAGTCTCTTACACTTTTAGCTCTAGAACTGATGTTACTAAAATATCTAGCAAAGTCAGTGCTTAGGTTGCTTCATGACACTGATGAAATTCTCAGTGTTATTTCATTTTGCATGTGAGTATTGCATTGCTTGGGAAAAAAAAAAGATGGATTCTGAAGCTTGGAATGAAAGCTTATGTAGGGCTCAGTGACAGACATCTGAATCTCCAAAGCCAACCTGAGTTTCTTGGTCCAGCGGAAGACTTTCCTCTTGTTACTTAGACTAGCTGTCCTTCACTTAAGAACACTTGATAGCTTCATGTTGTCTTGGATGATGTGCTTATTCTCCTAGAAACTCATCACTTCCACCCATTTTTGTGACAAGTCAGCACTAGCATTAAATCCTAGCATCATGTCCTTCCCAGGAAGGAGAGTCTGCAGTCTTCACCCTCCCATGTATCTCCAGGCTTTGAACCAGCAACTTCAAGGTTAGTGGTGTGAGGAGGACACAGTGGTGTTCACCTCCCAGACGGTTTTACTAGTACTCTTTAGTATTAATGGCACTTCCCTGATATGCTGCCACAGAAAAATGCTACAGAGCTGGTGCCTCTCATCCTTGCTTCACACACTAGATTTTGCTGCTCGCTCCCCCCCAGCACATGGCTTCCCTACTCTTGCTGTTCACATATGCCCAGGCTCTGAGACTACCAGTGACCTCCACAGCAGCAGAGTGAGCAATTTCTTACTGTGTAGATTTGGCCTGTCACCACCAGTGTAATTTCACTAACTGCTCTTCTATCCAGGAGACCATAGTTACACTGAGCTCTGTATCTCAACTTTGGTTGGGAAAGATTCTTCTAAAGATGTTTTCACTTTCTACATTCTCAACCTTGAACATCGTAAGTAGTCCCATCATATATGTACTATTCATATAACCAAAAGAATTCTTTCTTCATTCATTTTGATAGTTGATCACTTTTCTCCACTGCTGATATTTTTATACAATACTATATTTTTGTTAAGATAATTGATGTGTTTTCTTACTCTTGATTAGACTCTTACTGATACATTTGCAATTATTTTGAAACTAGATTTAAGCATCCTCGAGATTTGTATATACTATGAGCAACTTTATATTCCACTAGAAACCCATGATGTTCACTGTCTGATATCTTATAATATGGCTGTGATATTCAAGGTTTGGTACACACCACAGAAGACTTGCTGCAGTAAGGTCAGAAGATCTGCTTTTAAGTCAGTTTTAGAAGCATGAAGAGATACTCCAGAGACTCTTTTCTGGCAAAGTTTCTGCCCCACTTTATTTTTTTCAGCCTCTCAATGAACGTATGGCATTTTGACATTAGGTATTTTAATTTCTCTACTTTTACATGAAAAAAATAGCTTTCATTGTTTGATAACAAAACCCTTATTGGTACAGCAGCATGGTAGCAATGTACATTGCTGGGTGTTTAAAATATGTTTAGTACAAGGTATTACATAGTATCACTACATAGATCGGACTCATAGTGATCCTCCTGTTCTCAGCCTTCCACTGCTGGGATTACAGGCCTGTGCCAGCATTCCCAGTTGCCCCGGCATAACAAGACAGAGATCAAACTCCAGTCCCTGTGTCTGCCTAAGTAAGTGCTTTAGTTCAATGAGCTATCTGGTTGTCCCATCCTTTTTTAAATATAATAATTAGTTTGGAAACTTCTGTTAGATCAATGATTTAAATCTACCTTTGATTATGGCAAGCAATTAAAACCTTGATTCATATGACTGATCAAATCTATTGGAATGAGCTAAATGAAAAACAAAAGTTGAACATTGGGTCTGCTGCAAAACTTTTAGTGTAAAGATAGACATGTATAAAGTGGAAGGATTTAAACATGTGGCCATCTGATATATCTCATAATGGAGAGGAGCCAGGATTACAATTGGCTCTTTCCTACAAAATTTCCACTAACAAAGACCATTTTGATTCTCACATGAACATATTTAGTAAATGGCCATTTACTTTCCAATTTTTTTCAGTGTTCTTGTCAATAGATTGTCTCCATTTTTTTAGGATGATGGAAGTAAACATTTGGATACAGAGAAGAATTTTAATAAATATAGACATTCATTAACATTGTATTTATGTTCCAAAACTTGGACTAATTAGCATGTTTATAGATTTGGCACTAAAAATCTTTCCAATTGCCAAGAAAACGACACCATAGATCTAGAGTCAAATTAACCTCACTGCTTACTCCATTACATACTCTGAATTTGTTTCAAAAACAACTCTTCAATAACCAGTGTGGGGAATTCAATGCGAGTGTTGTCCAAGAAGCAAGTGTAAAATCTTTTGTATAATATGAGAAGGCTTTCAAAATAAACACTAACTCCTAGATATATATGACAAATAATTTCACTATTTTGTTTGTAAAATGAGATTATGTGCCCAAAGTGTATAAATAATCTATTTGAATGTTGTAAATCGAGGACAGATTGTGAAATGAAACTACGCTTTTCCAATAACATTGAAAAATTATTGATAAAGTTATAAACAGAGTAGAGGCAGAATTTTAGAAAACATATGATGAATGCCATGCATAAAAATCTTTCAGTAATATTTTTTAGATAAATGTAGAAGTCAGTTAATCAATTTTATGAGGCTTAGGTGGTAAAATCAAGAACAATAAAAAGTTGTATCTCTTAGCCAAATATTGAGAAACTTTTACTTTGTTAAGAGATGAGCAGTAGTGAATATGGGGCAGTAATAATTTTGTTTGCATGATGTACAAGAAAAATGTTCTCTGTGAATTAATCCAAAGGTATAAATGCATAATGATGCAGTCAAGTTTATTGTATCCAAAGACATCTTGAAAAGCCTGTGTCAATCTCGATCTAAGCAACTTACTTGAGATCATCTGTCTATAAAAAAATTGAAACTCCAAATGGCAACTTGGTTAGAGGGAAGATAAAAGTATACCAGTAAAGTGCTGACCAAAGCCCTTTTGTTAAAATCATAGCTTGAGCTAGTGTGCAGTTACATATCCCAGAACACATGCTTGTGTTACATACATACTGTACATACAACCAGTTTTGGAAAGTAAAACAGGAACATATGGCTATTTATGTGACTCTGATGCCCAATACTGACATAACTATATATTTAGGAAGTATAATTGAATATATATATTTAAATAGATTAATCAATTGAGTAAATGTGTTAATAGTTTTTTTTTGTCAAATAGTTACACTTACTCTGTGCCTATAAATGTAATCTAACATAGAAAATGCTTACAGAGAATTTGCTATGTAAAGAAGAAAACTTTTATGTTTTCCTATTACTATTAGACCTATCTTTATTTTAAAGAAATATTTCAATAAGAACTAACCATGTCCAAGAAACACTCACTTTATGCCAGTAATAAAAAGAAAACCATTGCAAAGTAGGACATTTACCATATGTGTGTCGTTTAATGAAAAACAAAACCCTGCAGATGCTTGAATACATCAGCAAAGTCCAAAGTTAAAGTTACATTCTTTCTTATAGGCTATAGTTAGAAATTTGATTAGATATTAAAATAACTTAATACAAATGCTAAACTCTCTGAGTCAATGAAACTCTACAGAAATAACTGCCTTGAAAGTCACTCTAGTTCAAGACTCAATTGAGAATAAGATGTAACAAATGTGAATGGCATCATTCTAGGTGAAGGAGAAGGGAGTCTCCAATAGTGGAGGACCACTTGACCTACTCTCCTTGAAAGAAGAGCAACTGTCTCTAATTTGACTAAGTGTGGCCCTATTTCCTTGTATTGATATGTAAGAGCTGGCTAGGACTTTTGTTTATTCTCTCAATTGGCCTTAAGCAATGTATATTGGCCTAGCTGAGGTGTTGGTGATAGTCTTTGAAGGTGGTATGCGTGTCTCCCTGGTAACTTATACGTGCTGCTCCTTAATGTGAGCTGGGTCAGGACAGGTTGAAGAGCTGCTCTGTCCTGCCAGCTGGGAAAGAACCTCAAGACAGAGGCTATGACTTCCTGGGACTTGAAAGATTACATCAAAGCTGAAGCACCAGACTACCCAAAACGTTAGATACTATCCAAATAGCATTATGCAGATTACTCTCTCTGCATATCCTCTGCAGGTGGCAGACCTCCACCTAGCTCAGCTCACAGTATTCACTACCTCCCACAATTCTCAGTCATTCCTCCTCAAGCCACTCCTCCACTGAATAAAGCCTGGTGAGGCCTTGGATCTCTTTCTTTGTTTCAGAGAACCATCTTTGTGGCTGAATTTAGAATTCCTTGAGTCCCCAGTAATTATGAATATGTTTTAGTGTCTATGTTCACTGTGGGTTACATGGGAAGTGGTAAATTGGAATCACCTTGGTGAGAGTCCAATAACATATTTTTGGGTTACAAACACTGACTTCTCGGATCAAAAAGAGACCTAGAAGAGACTTCTACATCCAATTCCTCACAACTCTGCACCTAAAAAAACAAATCTATATTTACATTTTTTAAAACAATTGATGAAAGTAGACTCTCAGATAAATAGACAGCACAACAATTTTGCTCTTGTTAATATTTGGATTTGAGAGGTTAGCACATTTTTTTTTAACAAATACAAAATGAAAAGTTCTACTTCAAAAAACTAACAGCTCAAGAAAAGCCTATCAAAATCTATCTTACAATTGAATTTTCAAGAGAAAACACTATAGGCTTTAGAATTGTTCTTGAAAGCAATATAAAAAGTTCTATTAATAACTTTTAATCAGTTTTTAATTATATCAGTGAGAATAGTTTACCAATTTCCAATACAACCATTTTTTGATATCAGAAGCAAGTCATGCTTCTAAAAGAAGAAACAATTTAGATTTTTTTCCTACCTGCATAACGTTTATCAAATCCTGTACTTCTCACAGGTTTTCCAACCATGAGAAAGAAGAAAGAAAGAAAAGAAGAAAGAAAGAAAGAAAGAAAGAAAGAAAGAAAGAAAGAAAGAAAGAAGACAGAGAGAAGGAAAGAAAGACAGACGAAAGAAAGAAAGAAAGAAAGAAAGAAAGAAAGAAAGAAAGAAAGAAAGAAAGAAAGAAAGAAAGAAATATTGCAATAAATGAAGCATACCAAATACCATTTTGGGGAAGTGGCTGCTTAAAATAACAACCCCGTCTGTATATACAAAAAAAGCAAAGGAAGCAAGAAAATTCAGCCTTTTTCTATTCTTTCAAAATCTGTTCTTTCTAAAATATTGTTCCACGAAATTGGAAGCAAAGGATTGAGAGCCCAAGAGCAAGAGGAGATGGGAAGCACACACTTTTGCGCACCAGAAGTAAAGTTATCAGAACTGCCGCAGCTGATAACAGCCTGGGCTCACACTCCTGGACTCTGAAGAAACTCACTGCTGTGCAGGAGCTGCGGTTTTGTGCTTGATGGCAATGAGGGAAGAACCATTCACCGACCTGGCCAGACTTCTGGATCATTCCTCTAGCGGGAGGACCTCTCATGCCATCCTGTATCCACCAGAATTATTATTTTACAGATGATGAATATTCAAAGGCCATTGTACATTTTATCCAAAAGAAACTTCATGAATAGTACACTATTATTATTATTCACTCAGTTATAATATGACAAGAAACACAATCACCAGCATATACATTAGGAATCATGAGTTGCATCAAATATATTTGGTGTACCAAATATATTTGAATGAATATGAAAGAAGAATTCTTTCTTCAACCTCCTTCAGCCTCCTTCAGCTAAAATGCTCAGCGTGGGTTTGAATTTGTAATCTCACCTTTGCTAGGACTATAGACATGTGCTAAGTAATTGTATGTGTTTAAGTGAAATGAGTTAAGAACATTACACAATTAAGCATATCTATAATATTTGCTAGCTCTTTCTAAATGCCTGATTGTCTAAATATTGTGAGTCCTTTATGGTTCTGTGTCAATTTTCTTAACTGAGGAACATTTACTGACATAGACAAAACTGCTGTTCAAAATGGCATTGACTATAAGATTAAGTCTCTAATCAAATTTATTTATTTATTTATTTTTGTCTTTTTGAGACAGGGTCACACTATGCAGTTGAGGCTGGCCTTGAGCTCACTTTTGTAGCCCAGGCTGGTCTCGAACTCACACCGATCCTCCTGCCTCAGCCTCCCAAGTGCTGGGATTACAGGCGTGTGCCACCACGCCTGGCTCTAATCAAATTTAGTAACATTTATCTATCATTATTCATTAACTCCCAGAATGTTTTCTGGTATTTTTAATTATAAATGGCATGAAAATAATTTTTAAAACTGCTTTTTGAGCTTACATTTTATACTTACTAAATATTTTTAATATATTTATAAATGAATTTGAAAAATTTCCTTTTTCTGTCTACGTCTCCACAATGCAGAGCATATTGAATTCAGGCTTGCATTCAAAATTTTCCTTCTTTAGGCATTGCATGACTTACCTATTTATATTCTCATATAGAAATTCTAGAATATTCTAATCAGAAATATTTTTAGACATATGCTCTAACACAAACTAATAGAAATATTATATGAGCTCTAGTACTTCAAGAAAATGCCAAATATAGAATGAAGGATTGATGAGTGGAATAAAAAACAATTTTCATATTCTATGGGGATATGAAAGATGCTATGGGTATATAGAGAGAAACTCCAAATTAACAATTTGACAGGACCATGCTGAAACTTGTAGAGTAATTTTCCCCTTGTTCTCTTTGCTTCCCTTGCTGTAGGAGTCTTGCTGATTCTTTTTTGGTGTTGTTTTGCTTGAAATTGTATATTTTCAACTTGTGCCTTTGTCCACACTTGAAATTCCCTTGGCCTATCTCCGTACCCAAGTCTTACTGGATTAGGATTTTCTTAATTCAATTAGCCCCTTATTTCTATTTAACTAAATCTGTTAAGATCTTGTTTCCACATACGATCACATTCTGAGGTAATGTGGTGAGGATTTGTCTTAGTTACTATTATCTCATTGCTTGGACAAATACCTGACACTCAAATGAGGGAAGGAAAGACTTACTTAGCTCACAGTTGCTGGAGGTTACAGTCCATATTCAGCAGGCTCCAAGGCAGAGTGACACAGGGCAGAGAGCAATCTTTCAGGGTGGCAGCATAAAGAGCCAGAGAGAAGGGAGGAGCAACTTCTCTTCCTTGCTTACATTGAGATGAAAATTACCTAACCCAGGAGAGGTTCAGCATCCACACCCACAGTAATCACAAATTCCAGAAGCTACCCCATGACTGCATGAGGCTTTCAGGGGACACCTATATACAAACCATAACATTCTAACCCTGGACCTTGAAAGACTCATGCGTATCCCTTTATGCAAAAGACATTCTAGTCTATCTCTAAGAGTTGGAAAAGTCCCAACAATTTCAGAATTCCTTCAAAGTCTAAGTCCCAAGTCTCTCCAAGATTCAAGGCAAACTCTTAGCTCTGAGCCTCTATACAAATGAAAAGTTAAACACATCCCACATTCAAGGCACAAGATAAACATTACCATTCCAAAAGATATACACAGCAAGATACCAAGCATTGAGACAAATACAAGTCCAAAATCCAGAACGGCAAACATTAAATCTTAGAAGTCCTTGTGGAACATTTGGAGCAATCTGTAGCAAATTAGAAGCTCTATGTGGCTCTGCCTCTGTGGTAGCTCCCATGGCCCCTCTCTTAGGCCAGCTTTGCCCCCTCTTTGCAGTTGACCTTAGATGATCCACATTCCTGGCTTTTCCAAACTTCTAGGATTTCCACTGAATAAGCTTCTCATTCATATCTTTACACAGTTCCCTCTCAGAGTCACACTGCCTGGCCTCCCATGCCTTATTCTGAAATCTAGGTAGGAACCTTCTTAACCTCAGAACTCCTGCATTCTCAATGCATTTAAAATCTCTGCCACATGGATGATGTCAAGGTCTGCTACCACATGGAGCAGCAGCCAGGCTTTCTTCTCTCTTGGATGTAGAGGTTGGCTGCATGGATCACTAAGCACTCTGACTCTGATTTTGAGGAATAAATTCTCCATGCTGGCATCATTCTGGAACAAGAGGCTTATCAGCTTTCCCCTCAAGGCAAAGTCCATGACTTTGCAATTCTGAGACTGCAAAGGGTGGAGACCTGCATCCTCTTGTGATGCCCTCAGGCCATCTTTTCCATTTTTCTGGTTCCTTCTCAGATATGGAGATCCTTTCAGCTGTATGTTTACATTCCACAGCTTTATTTGTGATAGCTTTCTGGCCAAGCTCACAACATTTTAAATCCTCCTGCTGGGCTCCTTGCTCTAGATTCTCAACATACATCTGACTAAAAGCCACCAGTAACAGCCATGCCACTGCCCCAACATTTGGCTGCTTTGAAATATCTTTTGAAAACTTAATCAGTCTGACATGCTTAAACTCACTCTCAAGCATAGTCTCTGGACATGAGAAAATACAGACAACCTCTCTGCCAAGTCAAAACACAAATGATTCAGAGTCCAAGAACCAGTGCATTCCTTCTTCCCGGTAGAAACTGCCAGCTTTCTGTCAGCCTTCTGGTCTCCTGAGCTCTGGCCAGAATCTTCCCCACAGAAAAGCTGAAGGTGTTCTAGTTCTTTACAAGTGCTAAACATCTCTAGACCTTTCCTGCATCTTCCCATAGGCCATTTTCAAAATCTCATTGTCCATATTGTCAGGTTTGGCCACACCGACGACCCCACTCCTGTGTTACCAAATTCTGTCTTAGTTGTTCTTCTGTCATTGCTAGGACAAACACCTGACACCCTGACAAAATGGTGAAAGGAAAGGTTTATTTAGCTCACAGTTACTGGAAGTTTTAGTCTACATTCAGCTGGCTCCAAGACAGAGCAACATATGGCAGAAAACAACCGTTTAGTCAGCTACAAAGAGCAAGGTCCAGAGAGAAAGGAAGATTAGCAACAGCTCAAGCAGTTAACTAGTCTTCCTTCCTTACAATGATATACAAATTACCTACACAATGGGAAGTGCAGACATCCATACTCACAATAATCAGTCACAAATCAATCCTGGGTTCTGCAAAACAAACAAACATACAACCTCCAGAAACCGTTCCATGACTGTATAAGGCTCTGGAGGGACACATATACACAAACCATAGCAGGATTGTAGCACATTTTTAAGGGTTATTGAACTGTAACACTGGCTGGTGGAAATTATGTATAAAAGTGCATTCATTGAATGAAAGATCACATGACTGTAGAAGTACAATGAAAACCTTTTCAATGATAGACTATTCAGATGTAGCTTGAAAAACATAATAATGACAATTGACGTAATGCTGATTTTGTATGAGCACTTGTGAATTCAAGAGTTAGACTGGATAGAGAGTTGTGCATGAATAAACAGAAAAACAATTGAAGACTGAATTAGGTCCATTATTTAAAGTGACTTGGCTCTAAGAAGAACATATTTGTGCTCAGTTCTCTAGGTAACACATATTTAACACAAGTCACATCAGTGGCTGGTATGTAGTTACTTGTCTGTGTAGATTAAAGAAATATACATCTCCAAAGGTCAGCTACATCCCCTCAGGATTTACTTTGGAATCATGTAGAGTGCCTTGTACAATTGTTGTCGGTGTGACTCATCTGGAAGAGTCCACAGCCATTGCTTCACCATTCTGCTCTCTGTGAAAGCCTGAGAGAATGTTTTCTCTCTAGGTGACCCTCCTTTCCCACACTATGTATCTTCAATCACTTTAAATAGTGCCATAATCTCCTTGAACAGAAAATTTGGGAAACAACTGAGTTATAGGATGTTATAGCACAGGTTCACTTATACAGAGTCCTCTGAGAGAGAAAAAAGTTACATGTTTTGCTATACAGGTCTTGCTTAAACTTGCGCTTAACCATCAAGCAGCAAAGTTTAACCACAAGGTATAAAATGTAAAGTTATATTAGAATATTGAGCTGTAAAAGGCTTAAATCAACAGCTTCCCACATTGCCAGTTTTACCAATAACCCACTGCAATTACTGAACATTAGATTATGCATTCACCTACTTTCTCTTAATTCAATGAGAAGAAATTTTGTTGTAGCAATAATGATTTGAAAAATTATAACATCCACATCCTGTGCTCTGTATAACTAAAAGGAGGACAACAATATGCTATATATCAAATAATGAAATGTACTACTAACATATTTTGAAACTGTCATTTTGTTGTATATTTTCATTTCTTATTAAAAGTAATAAAAATGCTTGTTAGACAACAATATAAAGAAATACGGAGATTGGTTCACTAGATTAGACTGCAATGAACAGAGAAAGTTGTAACATTCCAGCTTAAAGAATGCAAAGAACTACTTTGATGATAACAATATAAAATGTACTAACCATTGTTACTCTTAAAACAAGATTCTACAATCTTGTTTTGAAATTTGAAAGCATTTTTATTTTAAGTCTTGCATCCATTTTAGGTTGGTTCTTGTATATGATGAGAGATGGGATCTAACATCACCTTTCTATATGTTATGTTGATAAAATTTTAAATAAAAATGAAAAGGAATGAATTACACCCAGTATTAAAATGGGCAAAAATGGTAATGAAAAGGAGGTGTTAGAATTTTTACATCCACATTTGAAGGACTTTGTAACTAACACAAAAACTGACATTCATTATTATTCCAAGCACATTATTCTCCTTTTGTTTGAAGACAAACGAAAAAAGCCAAAAGTCATTTATAACAGTTGGTGTTTGTTTTTGCAATGAAAATTTTTTAACAAATTGTGTCAAAGCAGTTAACTTAATATTATTACAGATTTAGTGTATTTAAAAATCATATCATTAAAATTAACCAACTGCAATAATTATTTATAATGTTAGGTTTCATTTTGTAGAATTGTTTAAAAATGTCCTTCAATTTTTTAGAAGACAAAAACTATAATTTCACTTTTCTTACAACTAAAGGATATTCCTCTAGAAGTTCATTCCAAAAATACAGATGTGGATATATTTTGTCAAGTTAAAAAAAAAAAATATATATATATATATATGTATATATATATATATATATATATATATTCAAGCCTAAGAATTCATGGGTATAAAATAGAATAGTAAGCCAGACAAATAATACCTTACAAATTTACTCATTAATGGAAAAAAGTTTTATTGACTACCTGATATATTTAAGCTACTACAATAAATCTGATTACATGTTACTTTGTTATTCAGTTATGTTGGATTTTTTCTATATTCTGGATATTATTAATCTTGATCAGATACATTTTATAAACATTACCCACTCTATTATTTCCTGACTTTATTCTGTTTTGGCCCAGTGTTTGTATAGTTAGATATATTTTTGTTTGTCCATTCTTCCTTTTGTTGCCTATACTTTGAATTTTCATCCAAAATATCCAGGCCCACATAGATATTATGAAGGGTTGTCTCTTTTCTGATTTTGTGTTGTAACCTTCCTGTTTCAGGGCTTACATGTAAGTCTTTCATCCATTTTGAATTGTTTATTATTATGATGAAATCCAGGGTATGATATCATTCTTCTGTATGATGATAACCCATTTCTCAAGTTTCATTTGTTGAAGGGAAAACCCATTCTCTAATGTTCTTCTTTGCATCTGTATTCAAAATCAACTGGCAAAGTATATAGATTAATTTCTGAATTTTTATTCTGTTCTACAGCTGTATGTGTGGTTTTTAATCCAGTACTATGTATTAGAGCCTTCTGATGTATTTTGACATCAAAAACGGTAATGTTTCTGATATAGGCCTTTGTACTAAAAATTGTTTTAATTCAGCAAGGTCTTATGATCACTTAAATACGAGGAGGTGACAGGAAATATGAGATGGTCAATGGGGCCCAGCACAGCCAAAGTTCACTCTAGGCTATATTTTAGAAGTCTTGTAAATGTTAATTTTTTAAAAAATGTGTTTATTTTGTTTAATGTATTTAGTATAGAGTTTTGCTATGCAGCTCAGACTTGTACTGATCCTCCTGTTTGCAGACTCCCCAGCAGTGGGATTTCAGGGATGCAACATCACTCCTGGTCTCAGTAGCTGGTTCAGCACTCTGAGAAGTGGCATAGCCTGTGGTGCCAGAGATCAAACCCTGGTTCCTGCGCATGCCTAAGAAGGCACTTAGTCTGCTGACCTATTTCGCTGCTCCATCAATTTGTTCTTTATATCAAAATATTATCCATCTCATCCATCTCATTTGTACAGTTAGCTTCAATTAATGGAAATAATTTGTATCTTTATACTGTATTTTCTGTTTTTTTTTTTTTTTTATGAGAATAAACTTAAAACCAAGCACAAAACAACAGAAACAATAAAAGCAACACAGAATTTCAAAAACAATGACAAGAAATTAACAGTGGTTGTTATATTACCCAGTATTATCTTCAAAGTAATTCCTCAGATCACTAGATATGAGTATGCAAGTTTGATCAAACAATTAAGCATTAACTGTTCCTTTCAGTAAATCAATAGAAATTAGTAGTACCATGATCTTAGCTTTCTCGTCTATCAATCATCTATTTATCTATCTATCTATCTACCTATCTATTAACTGTTTTTTTTGTTCTTGCTTCCTTTCCTCTATCATAGTTGTTCATTCTTTCTTTAAAAAATGATAAATATAGCAAGGAAATGAGTCTAAAAATAGGTTATTGGGACAGTTACAATGGTTGATACATTTTCTAGCACGCCTTCCATAGCTGTCCTCCTAGCGGTTACTCAGAGTAGAAGATGCATGCTCATACTGGACTTTAATCTAAATTTTCTAATTTATGTAGATTTGAAAACCAAGAATGTGCTTACATATGTTGTTTTCATAATAAACTATATGCATTTATTTAAATATCTTTCATCTTATTCTTTTTCATTTGCAATTCAAGACCTATACTTTTGAGCATCATAGAATGTATCCAAAGTTACACAGAACTATCATATACCAATTAATTCAAATATAAATTCTCTTTGTTATAAAATCAAATAAAAAAGAACCATTCCCTGCCCATAACCTGGACCAGTGGGTACACAGGTAGAAACTCTTGGCCTGCAGCACTGTGCCACCAGAACTTCTTCCTTGCCCAGAACCCAGAACCAGCGTCTGCTGTGGAACCCTGCAGCAAAATTCCCTACAGAGAGGCTAGGGGTGAGACCCTCACAGCTAAACTAGGAGCGAAACATCTTGCCAGAGGAGCACAGCAGGCCCACTTAAGTGTGCAACACGAAGAAGCTGAGCACAGCAGCCAGACACAGCCAGGTCCATCTGGACAAGATCAAACTTGGTAGATATGGACCCAAATTTCAGTAGGTACTAATCGCATAATTTCATCAACATTTTCCACCACAGGTCAGAGGACAGTGCTATACAAAACAACAAAGAAAAGGAGAAAGATACAATCTCAGGCCCCAAACCACCCAGAACAAAGAAAGGAAACAATAGCATAGAAGAAAGTAGGAATTACACAGCTGAAATCTCTGAGTTAATAGTACATAAAATAAAGAAACAAATGCAGAAATGCATTGAGAAATTCAGATCAGAAATAATCTCTGAAGTAGAATAAGAAATCTCTGAATTAATAGTATCTAAAGTAAAAGGACAACTTCAGAAAAGTAGAGAGGAAATCAGATCAGAAGTAACCTTCAAAGCAAAATAGACATCTCTGATTAAATAAGGTTTGAAGTAAAGGAACAACTACAGAAATGTAGAGAGGAAACCATATCGGAAATAATCTCTGAAGTAGAAAATTAAAGGGAAAATATAATGAAAAATTTAATAAATGCTTCTAAATAAGACATTGATGAAAAAATTAGAGGAGAATAAAAATGATGGAGTCCTTTTTTTAAAAAAATGTATTTATTTTTTTTCTTGTTTCAGAACCTTTGTTTATTCACTCATTTTTACAGCCAGCTCAGCCCTCTCTGAGGGCAGGGCTAGCACAGCATGTGGTGCCGGGGATCGAACCGCAGTCCCTGAAGCTACCCAAGCTTTCGCAGTAGCTTTAGACCACTGAGCCATTCCGCCGGGCCCCTGATGGAGACCTTGAATGAGCAATGTAAGAAAGAAATCGATCACAAGAAGCAGTTTCAAAGAGATATATAGGAAAATAAAATCTCAATCACAAGCTGGCAAAATTGTATGAACGAAAGTGAAGATAGTTTCAGATCTTGAAGACACAGTCACAGCTAGTGAAAAGTTAACAAAGGATGTCTTAAAAATAATCAGGATGCAGGAAAAAATAATTCAACATCTGCAAGATGATGCAATGATGAACATCAGACTAATAGGCAACAATGAGAAAGAAGGAGTCAATACAAATGGTACAAAAAGAATTATGTGTACAAGTAATAGCAGAAACCTTCCGAAATATGAGAAAACAATCTGGTATTCAGTTAGCTGAAGCATACAGTACTACAAATAATATCAAATGAACTAAAATCATACTCAGATATATAATCATCAAGATCCCAGAAATCCAGAAGAAGAATATTATACTAAAAACTGCTAGAGAAAAGAAACAGATCACATTTAAAGGCAAATCCATCAGAATAATGGCAGATTTCTCTTCACAAACCATAAGGTCAAGAAGAGCATGGAGCAGAGTGCTTCAAGTCCTCCATACAAATCAGTTTCAGCCCAGACTGTCATACCCTGCAAAACTGTCTTTCATGTTTGATAGAAAAGTGAAATATTTCTATGACAGAGCACAACTAAACAAACTCTCAATGACAAAGCCAACCCTACATTCACTAATAAAAAATATTTTAGAGGGGTCCAAAATGGCCCAAACTCCATGAATGAGAACAGAAAAACCTACCAAAAAGGACAACCAATTAAACACAGAAGAAAAGGGTGTAAACAATAGTTGGTTAAAAAAAATGTCCATCATAAATCAATACATTTCAGCTATAACCATCAACATAAACAGTCTTAATTTTACAATTAAAAGAAATAACTGGTACAGTGGATTAGGAAGGAAAATCCAATAATATGTTGGATGCAAGGAACACCCTGAACTCATAATGAAAGTCATAGCTTGAAAATCAAATGATGGAAAACAATACTACATGCCTTAGTAGCTCAGAAAAGAGCACAGGTAGCAATCCTGCTTGCAGATAGTCTCAACTTCAAACCAAGAGTGATCAAATGAAATAAAGAAGGCTATTAGAGAATGGTTAGGAGAAAAATTCAAGACAAAATGTAATATTCATAAACATATATACACCCAACACAGGAGCAACCAGGTATATAAAACAAGTCGTAAAGAACATGAAAAATCTAATATCTAATACAACAGTCTTAACAGGAAACCTTAACACCCCTTTATCCCAAAAGGATAGGTCAAGCAGACAAAAAGTTAGCAAAGTAGCAGATGTGAACAGGAACTTTGAACAAATGGACTAAGTGAACATATACAGTGTGTTCCATTCAACTACTTTTTTTTTTCAGCTGTAATGAATTATTTTCTAAAGTAGAACACATACTACTCCATAGGTTATGCTTAAGTATTTGCAAGAAAGCAAATTATCTGGCCACATTGTGATTAACCTGGAAACAAATGACAAAAGAAACCACAAAATGACAGAAATACTGGAAATTAAATAATATCCTCCTCAGCAACCAGTGGGTTATGGATGAAATTAAACAAGAAATTAAACAATATTTACATTTTAATGAAAAAATCAATTGCAACCTACCAGAATTTATGAGATGCTATGAAAGTAGTTATCAGAGTGATATTTATAACTGTGAACTCACACACTAAAAGAACAGAATGGGATTGAGTATATACTCTCACGCAGCACCTAAACCGACTAGAAAACAAAACCATAAGCCCAAAGATGGGAGGAAATTATAAAGATTAGACCGGAAATTAATTCAATTGAGACAAACAAAACAATACAAAGAATTAATGAATCAAAAAATATTTGAAAGCTTAAATAAAATGGATAAGCCTCTAGCTAACCTCATTAAAGAGGAACTAAAAAGACCCAGATTCAAGCAATAAGGAATGAGAAAGGAGAAATTACCACAGACCCAGTGAAGATTCAGAAGATCATAAATAGCTACTTTGAGAATCTATATTCTCACAGAATTGAAGACACAGATGAAATGGACAGATGTCTAGAAAGGTACAATTTACCAAAACTAAATCGAGAAGATAGAAGAACTCTCAATAACTCAATAACAGCCAATGAAATACAAAATGTAATAAAAAAACAAATCCTACCGACCGAGAAAAGTCCATATCCTAATGGACTCAATGTTGAATTCTACAAGAAATTTATGGAAAATTTAATCATAATATTCTTTAAACTCTTCAATGAAATTGAAAAGGAAAGAATTCTCCCCAAATCATTCTTGGATTTAATTACTATATTGATACCAAAACCAGAGAATGATGCAACTGAAAAGAGACATGTACAGGCCAATCTCTCTCATGAACATAGATGCAAAAAACTTCAATAAAATGCTAGCAAATAGAATACAGCAAATCATTAAGAGGATGATACATCAAGACCAGACAGGAGTCATCCCAGGAATGCAAATCTACAAATATAATATCCTATATCAGTATATCCAAGTGCAAAAACCACACAATAATTTCAATTGACTCAGAAAAGGATTTTGGCAAATTTCAATACTCATTCATGTCCAAGGAACTACACAAAAATTGAATAGATGGACTCTACCTCAAATTGATAAAAACCATCTATGACAACACAATGACTAACATAATTCTAAGTGGGGAAAAACTGAAATCTTTTACTGTCAGATCTGGTACAAGACAATGATGTCCTCTATCACTCTATTCAACATCCTGTTGGAATCATTAGCTAGAGCCCTTAGACAAGAGAAAGAAATAAAAGGAATAAGAATAGGTAAAGAAGAAGATAAGCAATAATTATTTGCAGATGACATAAGGGTCTACTTGGAAGACAGAAAAAAAAAACCACTGAGAAGCTACTAGAATTAATATGCAAATTCAGTAGCATATCAGGATTCGAAGTCAACCCTCAAAAGTCAATAGAATTCCTCTACACAGAAAACACATTGAGAGGAAAATCAGAGAAACAATAACTTTTACAATAGCACTGCAGAAAGTAAAATACTTAGGAATTAACCTAACTAAAAAAGTAAAAGATATATTCAATGAAAACTACAACACTCTGAAAAGAAAAATCTTAGAATTTCAGAAAATTGAAAGACATTCCCTGCTCCTGGATAGGAAGAACCAACATTGTGAAGATGGCCATCATCTCAGAACTGTTAAACAGATTTAAAACAATCTCTACCAAAATACCATCAACATACCTCACAGACCTGAAAAAAAATATTGTTAAAATTTATTTGGAACCAGAAAAGACCTACAAGGCAAATACAATCTTGGGCAACAAAGACAAGACAGGAAGCATTACAATTCCTGACCTGAAGTTATACTGTAAAGCTACAGTTATAAAATCATCATGATTTTGGCAAAAATATAAATAAATAAAAAATAAAAAGACCTGAGGATCAGTGGAATAGATTAGAAGATATAGAAGCAAATAAAAACACAATCAGCCACCTTGTCTTGGACAAAGAGTCCAAACATGCTTACTGGAAGAAATAACCTCTTTAATAAATGGTACTGGGCAAGCTGGCTCTCTCCATGCCATTAAAACTGACCCAAACCTATCACCATGCACTAAAATAAAGTCAAAATGTATTAAAGATCTAAATATTAAAACAGAAACCCTGAATCTCCTGGAAGAGAACATGGGGGGATATCTTGAAGATATCAGGGTAGAGAAACAGTAGGGGCCCAGCAGGATGGCTCAGTGGTCTAAAGCCCCTGCTTGGGAAAGCTTGGGCGGCTTCAGGGACCTCGGTTCCATCCCCGGCACCACATGCTGCGCCAGCCCTGCCCCCAGGGAAGGCTGAGCCAGCCATGAAAAAATGAGTGAATAAACAAATAAAGGTTCTGAAACAAGAAAAAATAAATAAATAAAATTTTTAAAAATGTACGTGTGGCACTTGAAAGAATTAGCAGCTGGGACCTTCTCTTCATGAAAAGCTTTTGCACATCAAAAGAAATTACAACAAAGTAAAAAGATAACCCACAAACTTCAAAAAAATTAACTAATAAGTACTCAGACAAACATCTTCTACCTAGAATTTATGAAGAATTCAAAACATTAGGGTCATAAAATTCAATGACCCTATCGAGAAATGGGTATCCTAGATGAACTTACACTTCTCAGAGGAAGAAATACTAGGTTATAAATACATGAAGAAATGCTCCACATCACTAGCCATTCATGAAATGCAAATTAAAACAATATTTAGATACCATCTCACCCTGAAAAGAATGGCTATCATAAAGAAATCAACCAACAACAAATGTTAGAAAGGTTGTGGGGAAAAAGGCACACTTTTCCACTGCAGGTGGAAATGTAGACTGGTGCAACCACTGTGAAAATCAGTGTGGACACTCTTTAAAAAACTAGGAACAGAAATTCCATTCAAACCAGCTGTCCCCCTACTGGAAATTTTCCCAAAACTGAAAACATCATATCCTAGTGATGTTTGTCCTCCTATGTTTATAGCAGCACAAACTGTGATAGCCAAATCTTGGAAGCAACCAAAAAGCCCATCATCTGAAGAATAGGTGAAAAAGATGTGGTGCTCTCATACAATAGAATATTACTCAGCTCTAAAGAATGATGAACTTTAAGCCTTCATATATAAATGGTTGTGTCTTAAAGATATACTCATAAGTGAAATGAAACAGACCAAAATGTGTAAACATCATATAGTCTCCCTAGTGTAAGAACTCAAAAGAAGAAATAAAAATGGAAAGGCATAACATAGCTAAATGGAAATCAAAAACTTAAGGATTAAACAATGAAGAGACAGCAAGCAGAAAAGTTAGGAAACTTGTCAGGGGAAACCATGCACTAAAATACACAGGATAAATTAGACCATGGTTCTAAGAATCTCCAACAGGTTTTTCACACCGAGGATAGCAATGTGTAATATGAAAACCATGCATGGAATGCCTGTCATTCTGATATTTTAGATGTGTGCTGCTTCCAGTGTCACTTGAATTATTGCTTTACTCTCATGTAAATGTTTTTTTAAAGGTATTGAAATGAATAAGAGACAAGGAACAATGCCATAGGCTGGACCTGTTACAATTTTGTATATGGTTAGGTTTCTAAATTGCTGTTTTAAAATGTGCAACTGTTTTTTATCACTCTCTGTAGGGATTTATTAGAATATCAATGATTGATGGAATATAACAGTTCCATGTTAAGTCTAAGGAATTTGATATTCAGAAAGACAGCGATATTTAGCTCAAGTATCCATGTAACATAGTATCACTAAGCTTCTCTTCTGCCGGGTTAACAACTTAAGTTTGCAGACTAAAAAAACAGAGAAAAAGAAGGGCTCCAAGGGTAGCCCATATTTTGGCCATAGCCCTTCACATCAGTGAGGAGTCAGGACCTAAGAGAACCTATAATGTAACACCCTATAACTTAGTGGTATCCCAAATTTTCTGTTCAAGGAGATTAAGGGGCCACAGAAGAATGGGATTGACAATGTATACTGGACCTAACGAGAGTCCTAGAGATAAAACATTCTCTTAGGCTTTCATAAAGAGCACACTACTCAACCAATGGCTGTGACTCATCCAGACGGCTGACACTGACAACAGTGTACAAAGCACTGTACATGGTTTCAAATGAAATCCTGAGGGGATTAGACTGACCTTGTCAAACACAAAAGTTACATGCTTGGTTGCATAGGTCTTGCTTTAACTTGGCCTTAACTACCCAGCAGAAATGTATAGCCATGAAGCATAAAAAGTAAAGCCAGTATAGTACGCTGAGCTGTAAAAGGTTCAAGTCAGCAGCTTCCAACATGGCCAGTTCTGCTGATATCCCACTATTATTATGGGATGTTAGACTATGTATACAACTACTTTCTGTTAGTTCAGTATGAAGAAAAATTTGTACCAATAATGTTTAGAAAAATTATCATGACACAATACTACTATGAAGACAATGTGCATTGTAGACATAAATAAATAAACAAACAAACAAAAAAAAAACAAGGGACAGGATTTATGTTTCTGTAAATACTTTCCAATCACATTTACCCTGTAAAAAGTGAAATAAACATTTGTATGTTGTGGGTAAGAGGTTGGAGGAGGGAGAGGTGGGCCACCGGGAGAACAGCCACACTGAGGACACTGCATCAAAGTTGCTGATTATTTCTGTGGGCTTTTCAGAGTCTCTCTTGTTTTTAGTAAAGCCATGTGTGCCTGCAAACGATGTATAATATGTGTTATTTCTGGATGAATGCACTTAATTATCTCTAAAAATCATTTCACCAACAGATGTCTCCTCCTCCTTTTCCTTGTACTAATCATTCTCTGCAGTTTCAAACTTTTTTTTTCAGGAGTCCTTGTGTTCCCTCTTCTTCTTTCTGAAGGATTTCTCCTCCAGGGCAATTTTCCCTCTCAAAATCAGAATGTTGAGCAGCATAAAAGACACCATAAAGCTTTGAAAATGTTCCCTAGTGCATATTTTAATATAACCACTAGATTCATCCAAAGGAAGAAAATGAATTTTCATCATTTTAGTAAATTTTTCAATAATGTTATAATTCCAATGTATTAATTTATTTATCCATTAATTATTTATCTTTATAATTGTGGTTATAAAGTATAATTTAGGAGAAACTTGAAAGCTAAAAGGCCAAACAAAATTGGTCATTCATGTTCATGTTTTTGTCTCATTTTGAAGATGAGACTTATTCAGTTGTTTATGTATTAAGATCACATGGGGCACACTGGATAGATCTTCAGTCCAAGTTCCAAGTGTCAAGAAAAATAAGCAAACAGCATTTTGAATGAAATAATTCCAATGAAAATAAGTTCAATTAGTTTGCACAAATATTCAAGATTTATTAGATTTTAAGCTGATATTACTATCATATGTTGGATTTCAAAACATTGTGATTCATTTAAGTGCCTGTGGTAGATATGTTTGCAATCTTACTTATTATTCAATATGCATTTGTTGTGGTACACTCGAGTCAAAACCACTTTAATGGTCCAAATTGTCAGAATGATTTAGAGTTCTTTATGCATGAAGACAACTTAAATGGACCAGTTTTTACGATTGTTTTAAATGAGAATAAGCTTTCAAATGGTACTACTTCGGTTCGACCCTGTTTGTATGGTATCAGGGATTCCCTCAGTTGTTTCTTATGTTGAGATGCACATGCCTTGCTTGAATTCCCTTATACCTCCTTGTCTTTCTCTATTCCTTTCTGTCTTCCCTTGTTGAAAGACTACAGTGAATCATATCCTAGAAAACATCCAGGAAATTTTAGTTTGACACCTTTTATAAGCAGTTCAGTAAAAAAAAAAAAAAAAAAAAAACATCATTAAATTACATGGTTATAATACAGTGTGGCCTCAGAAAGTTAAAACAAGGTACATTTATATTTTCTGAACAAAATATTTTCTAATTTCCCACAGATTTTAGAAAAGATACAGTCTTCTCAAATTTGAACGTATCTTTAAAAAAACATTAACTAGAGCTGGTGAGATAGCTCAGCAGACTCAGTGCCTGTTTTGGCAAGGTCAAAGGTTTGATGCCAGGTCCAAAATGCTGTGCCAGCCCCACCCCAGAAGCATGCTGAGCTTGAGACCATGATCAGTCATGGTGGAGCACACCTGAAATCCCAGTGCTGGGGAGACTGAAAACAGGAGGATCACTACAATTCCAAGTTGTGTGTTGAGACCCTGTACCAAATACACAAATGAAAATATGAAAAAAGTTAACTACGTTTCCCTGAAATTAATGTAATAGTTGTGACAAAAAAATATTTTTATAAATTAATACTTGATAATCCTTAAGAAAATAGTTCAAGCTTCACTTGCTATACTTGGAGACAGACTAAAAAATTCATATGTGAGAAAGAAAAATAAGATAACCATGTATTAGTACTTTAAAATATTTCCTTAGGAATGTTTTAATGAAAGAAATTCAAGGTAATAAGTTTTGAATAAAGCCACATCACTCTCTATTGGAAAAATGAAGATTTGTTGGAGTCACCACAGAGAATTCTACAGGTAGTCACCCATAGCTAATTGTGTGCTCTGGGTTTAATAAGGTTGTTGCCTAATAGACTTTATCATGGGAAGGGCTTTATTGCCCAGGAGACCTTGACATCAGGAGCATTATTGGAGAGTTTCTGCTCCACATGTGTTTGGTTATTTGCCTGTCCAGAGTTAACATAAGACTTTTTCAAAATGTTGATTGGTTCAGTCATCACTTTGATTTCCTGTCTCCTGTCACCTTTTGCAGTAATCACTTAAGTAGTTCTGTTGTTTTTAAAGCAACCTGGATTACGAAAATAGTTTTCCACTTGTTCTAAGAGGTGTTTTTCATTAAACAACCTGAACCAAGGTTGCTATTTTCAATTTATATGCTAATAAAGTATACTTTAGAACTTATAAACATGCCTGTATCCAGTGGGATTTTTTTTTTTCCTGGATCCCACTTAATCTATGGCCTCTAAGGATCTCTTCAGGTTATAAAAAAGAAGAAAAGTGGCTGTCAGTTGAAAAATATGAGGTTATATTAAACAGGAGGTGGAAGTTTAGAGAAATAGATGATAAATTTAGGAAAGGTTAAACATAATTAAGATATAATAAACATATATACTCTTGACATTACTTTTTCAGGAATTTCTTTGAGGTCAGTTTTCCTCTTATAAACATTTGCACTATTGAATGATACTCAATTTTCCTTTTCTAGAAAGTTGTACTTATCCATCTAGTTAAGAGCAAAAAATCATTATGACAGCCCATGACAGTGATAGTTGTGGTAAGCTACAACGTCATTAATCACGTATCAATGTTAGGTGAAAGTGCTTTACTGTTAAATATGCACTCTTCAATGTTTTATATTAGTGTGTGTGTGCAGGTTGTCTTAGTGGCTTTTCTTGTTGCTGTAATAAAGTGCCCCACACTTCCAATTAAAGGTACAAAGTTTCACTGAGCTCATAGTTTGTAGCAGTTTCAGTTCATAATCTGCTGGCCCTAAGACAGCCCAGCCAAATGAAGGGGATGACATGGCAATGGGACAACAAAAGCAACAAGGACTCTGTAAGGGCTGTCTCTGTCCCTTACACTGTATCCCATATGCGGGGATCATGGTGGTCCCAATCTAACCAGTGGGCTCATCCTGCAGTCACCCACACTTAATCTGAGTTTTGCACTGCCAATCAATCACACACTCTAGATTCTGAAAAACTCTATGCAAAACTACACGAGGATTTGAGGCAACGCCTAGACACAAACAGTAGCACTGCTCACGAATTCCTTTTGATTCTCTTCTCCTCCACCCCCTTGCACCCCTCATCAGAAGTATTCTTCCCATTTGTGAAAAAACAACCTTCATCTCATACTATCATTTATTCTGTTCTGTAAACCATTTACAGAACAGAAACTTTGAGTTTCTCATATAAAAGAAATGTGATGTTTAGATTTTTGTGTTTGATTTATTTAACTTAACATATTGGTCTCAAGGGTTATCTACTTTCCTAAAAATGATTCAGATCTGTAAGTGGTTTCATAAATTATCCAGTAGAACTGATTGATTTTTAATATCTTTGTAAAATATTTTTTGGCATCAGAGATATACAGTGATTGTAATGAATGGATAAAATAATAATTTTGTATTTTCTTTGCTCTGAAATAATTTATATGACCTGAAAATTCCCTATCTATTGAAAATATAAATGAAATTTGAATCAATACTTTGAGATCACAGCCATTTTAGAGGTAGTTTTTGTCATGTCTTTAATTTCAGCCATTGTTACTAGCACAGGTATATTTTCATTCTAATTCTTGGTGAGTTATTGTTACATTTGGGGAAAGGCTTTCTTTTGTGGCTCATATCAGTATCTCCTACTTTGACAAAACATTACCGTATAGCATCTGGTGCACTACTGACCTTTGAAGCGATGTGATATAATGATAATTTTTAAAAATAGAGATATTTTATTGTACAATAACACAACATGTAGACTTAAAAATGCATACCGACATGTATTTTCCCAGACATGTCGCTCACATATTGAGCAACAAAATTTTAATAAGAATAACAACATGTTTGACTTAGTCATTAAATTAAATCCTCTTGGCTAATTCCTGTATCTCAGATAGCAGAGTGGTGATCCTATGTCAGTGGAGGCAAATCTTTCAGAGACCGAGTTCCCAAACTCCAACTCAGAGCCAGTGACATGGCATCAGGTGCAAGCTATAATTACATCTTATAGTTTAATTGAGTTTTAGGGCTTCAGTTGAGCAAAAACAGGTCATGCAATTGGACATCATCAGAAAAACGGCTCTAGGTGCCATAGATTTGCCATCAGAGTCCTATGCAGATTTCCCCCTTGCAGTTGCTTAAGAAGTTTGCTCAGGTCTGGAGGCTTCCTGAAGATGTGAGGACCACATTAACCAACCTTTGAAGTAAAGCAGTCGGGATTGCATCATTGCCATTTATCACTGGACTTGAATAGGGACCATGACTGAGATAAAAGAACTTTGAAAATAATTAGTTTCCTTTTTTCTCCTGTTAGATCTTGAATGCTGCGACCCCTCTAGGGTGCTTGCCTTCACAAGTTATTTGGGTCATCTCGTCTAGAGATACCAGGCTAAGCCGGCTGTACAGGGTTCTTCTTTTTGTTGGCTGTTTCCCTTTTCCAACCTTTTGCATCTCTGTTGAGCAATGAAATTATTTTTTTAAATCTGCAATTTGAATTCAATTGCAGTAGTGATAAACATTTTTATGTGTTTTGAGACTAGCATATTTAATTTCTGTCAATTTTCAAAGCATAACAGGAAAAGAAAATGTGTTTACCTCTTTACAAAATAGTGTGAAAATACATTTATGCACTTACCTCCTTTCCCCAAATCTTTCTAATTTAAATGAAAAATACTGTTTATAAGATTGTTTTAGATTGATAAATCACCATTTAGATTTAAAATATAAAATTTATTTATAAGATGCATCATTTAGGGAGACAAAACTGTAAATACAAAAGTAAAAACATCTTTGTAGAATAGTTACAATAGAGAGAGACATAAGACTCCTGCTTTTAAACCATTAAATGTTAAAAAAGAAAATATAGCATCACAGAAAATGTTCCCAGAAGAAAATTTTGTTCTTTACCTTGTCACATATAGGCATTTATTTTACATCTGTGAATATTTATCCTTAATATATGAGTAAGATTATTCTTTTCTTCCATCTTCACTAGTAGTGTTCTAAAACATGACTAACTACAAAGCAAAACTCCCAGTGCATGTGTCAAAACAATGTGATACATGCCTGAGTGCGGTACCAGAAGCAAAGCTCTGGTGGTGCAGCTAAAGCATCACTTAATTAAGTTGTTGTTCATGCAGTAAATACAACATCAGACTCTGGGGTCCAGCACTGTGAACTGAGGGACAGCGCAGCAGCTTCACAGATTCTAATAAAAGAATGTGCTTCAAGTCGGGAAGAAGCATTTGTGCCAAAGGAAAAACGGATATTTTTACAGTAGGTTGTTGGATTAAACACTACTTCTGTAAACTAATTATGTTGTAGAGACAGGTATAGCCAATAGAATGGCACTGTAAAATGCAAAGAGATATCAGATTTAGCAAAATAATGATATGGAGGAATATTTTCATGTTTAGTTTTAAAAGTTAAGAGAAAAGTGTGTTGAAATTGTAGCTAGAGTAGACAATCACATTTCATCTTGAAAATCAAGCTTTTATAATAAAATAGATTGATCTCAGCCAATATATATTAAAGTATATTCAGAGTTTATAATAACTTTTCAAGTGACTAGAACAATGCAAAAGGTTCTTGCTGATTGATCTTTTATGCTTTATTTTAAAACATATTTTGCTGCTTTGTAAAGAGCTAAGGCAATTAAGTCGGTGGCATTACATATATGAGAGAAATTTTGTCTGAATAATAGCTATCATCTCTTACTTTATGAAAGTAAACCTGATGTGGTGGCTTCAGCCTGTAATTCCAGCCCTCAGGAGACTGAGGCAGGAAGATGGCTGTAAATTTGAGGCCGACTACATAGGGAGTTCAAGATCAGCCAGAACTACACAGAGGGAGCAGGTCTCAAAATTAAAAGTAGTTTAGCAGTAAGTATAAAATTCAAAGGCGTATCTTTATATTGTATCTTGGTTCATATTAATCATTCAGTAATTAGACATTTGGGAATAACCTTTTTATGTATTTAGTTCAGGGTCTACAGTATCTCACTACACAGATAAGACTGTTTTTCAGTCTCCCAAATACCGGGTTACAGGTGTGAGCCAGCATGTCCAGTCTCACTTGCTGTCTCAGCAACATCGGGAGTACGTCATCAGGCCGGCGGGGAAGGGCATCAAACCCTGTTCCCTGTGTCTGCCCAAGCAGGTGCTTTAGTCTGCTGAGCTATCTGGCCAGCCCAGTAGTTACATATTTTGAGTCAACATTAACTTTACTAAAAATGTATCATTTTGAGAGAAATATTTTATAAAATTTGTGCAACTATTAGTTTTGATCCATAGTACATAATTCTTTAGTTGCTGAAATTAATACTTAAGGGCATTTATTGCCTAAATTTAAAAAAATATTAAGTTGATCAAATTGAAAAATACAGACATTGAGTTTAATGATAAAGAGCTTATGAGAACACAAATTTGATCAATGTCCTTACATAAAAGTAGTGACTAAGATTTTGCTGCTATTAAGGGTGCTATTGAGAAAAACAAAACTTGAGTTTAATGGCTGGATTAATATAAAGAGCAAAGAATAAGGAACAGTAAAGAGACCGACGTGAATCGGTACAACAGCGTATCGGAGCTGTTTGATTGCTTTCTCTTAACCTCCAGTCCAGCTCCTTTCAATGTCAGTTTTTAGAATGCTGAAAATCATCTTCCCCTCACTTAGTGGTTGTGACTAGATATAAGTGGAGCTCCCTCCTTCTTATGGACTTGCAAACCTTGGAATGCTGAAAGGAGACAGCTGTCATGCCCTACAGATATTTCTTGATGTGACCACTCTCAAGAATCCACATTTAGCTCACAGATTCCAGTGTGCCTATCCGTGCCTGCAGTGGCAGTAGCATCCTCCTGCATCCTCACCTGAAGCGAGACAGAGGTACCTTGCCTCATTAGTAAAATGATGGCTTCCTGAATGTGGGATCTCCAGCCTACCAGAGATTTGTGAACCTCTTAATTCTCCACATTAAATTTAATTATGCTTAAAATAAGTGGAAGGGTTGTTATTTTTTCATTACACCTTAAGATACATACACGGTTTAAGAATGTGACTAGAATCATTAGCAGTAATAAGGAATTCAAGGAGAAGATACGTTCTAGAGAACAAGATAAAAAGGGAAGGAAAGGAAGTTCATTGATTATTTATCACATGCAATAAGTTGATAAAGTCACTTTCACATATTTTAACTATTCAGATAACACATGGTCTTAAAACCAATGAAAATAATGAGTAACCTATATATAATAATATGGAGATTATGCTTATATAATAACTGGGGCATATTTCATACTACAGACACTTTATCTCCATCAAAAGACAAACTCTTGCAAAGCTTGGGAGTTTGAGCAAGTTTAAAATAATGAGCTCAGAAAGCCGGAAAGCTCAGAGCTCTCCTCATCGATAATTTCCACATCCATGTCTATGTCTAATTTCCAATATCTCAGGATATTCTGAAATATCCCATAATGATAAATTTGACACTTTTAGAAAAGTTTGAAGTATTTTTTAAAATGTCTTTATCGAAATCTTGAAGTTCTTGGGACAGGGTAGGTAGCTCAGCAGCATAAGTGCTGCCTGGCAAGCGCTAGGACTTAGGTTTGAGCCTCAGTACCACATGCTGTGTGGGTCCAGGAGCCCTGGGCATGCCCTGCTGGCCACTGAAATGGGGCATGGTGGTACACCCCTATAATCCAGAACTGGGTAGACTGAGACAGGAGGATCACTGAGAGTGTGAGCTGTGTAGGAGGTCCTGTACTAAATAAAAAAGGAAATAAATGATATTTTTTTAAAAACCTTAAAGTCCCATTTTTAATGTCCTGGAAATGCAGGCATTCCTAGTAGTCTACAACTACTCCTTACCGCTGACCCTTCTTGTTCCTAGTAAGCATGGCCTACTTGATCTGAATACCAACCACATTCAGAATCCTTTCTTCTGTGGAGAATTCACCTTTGCTATGGAGTCAGCCAGAGTCTGCCTTGCCCCCCGAGGTTCTCCATGCTGCTTCTTCTGCAAGCTCCTGTCATGCTGGAGTCCTATCACTGCGATACGTTACCCCTCACTTGGGTCAGTTCCACTTCCTTTGGAAAACTTCGTCCTGTGGATTATTGAGTACTGACTGATTTTTTATTAAACTTTGTATGAGTCAAATGCTGCCCACCTGTCTTTCCTATTCATTCTCCTTAAGGATTTGTTAGTGCTGCACTCTGGATAAAAATCTTCAAAACCTTTCCTATTTGATAATGGTATACATCACCACCTGGAGATGTCTATTTTCAGAGCTAGTTAGGAATGATCCTGACATAGATAGATTCTCCTATGTGACCTGATCTATAATCATGTTTCCTGTACAGTGATACACTATATTGACCCACTTCTCTCTCTCTCTTTTTATTTATTTTTTTTTGATGCTTTATTTATTTGGTACAGGATCTCCCTATGCATCACAGACTTATAGTGATCCAACTGTCTGAGCCTCTGCAGCACTGGGATTACAGGTGTGTACCACTACTGCTAGTTCTGGTGGCTGATGTGGCGTATGGTACTGTGGATCAAACCCAGAAGCTTGTGCTTGCCAGACAGGAGCTTAGACCACTGAGCTATCTCCCCAACCCCCTGATCTGCTTCTAATCTGCACTATCAACATTCTTCTGCTCTAATAGATGTATGGTTTTTGTTCTAAATGAAGTAAAGAGTAATTTATTTTCACATGAGAATAAACAAGGTATGGAGTGCTATTGGGTATGATTTAGTCAAGTTTTATTTTTCTAAACATGGTACTGTATTCTCCAGCTCTCTGTATAATACTTTGTACAAGTTAACACTTATATAACAGTTCTATAAGAAAAATGAATGAAAATGGTTTCATTTAATGATAATTATCACTGCCAATAGATGCACATAAAATTTACTTATTTATTATTGAACTTTAGTACCTTAAGGCACATCTTCAGTTTTTCCACTGAAAATGTAAAGTTGTTGCTCAATCCTGCAGAATAAAAAAATAAAATAAAATTTCTGCCTTTGAACACATGAAGTATTCACACTGAAATAATTACAAAAGAAAGTGAATTATTATATTATATGAAAAATCTGACCAGATCTAGAAAAGAGAGATGCCTCTAATAAAATGAGATAATAGCACATATTAGCACACTTCTTACCTATTCATTCATTTTTCTTCCTTCCTCAAGCCCATATATTTCTTACTAATTAGCCTTCCAGCTCGCTTGGTAATCATTTCCCATGCACACAGGAAATGTAACCTTTGAGTTTTTGCTGAAGTAATATGCAATTAAAGTGTTTCTGTTGCTAAAAGCTACATCCTGAAACTGGGCACAAACACTTCTGGATTATTTATAGTTTGGATAATCCATGCTGCTTTTCTTTTATAGCAGAAAATTATCTGTAATACATTCCACAAATGTGATAATTACTTAAAATAAAAATAAATCTTCTCTATACTTGTAAGCATCATTTTGATATTTATACCCTGGATATTTATGTTATAACATCTGTCCAAAATTCCATAAACTATTTAAGTCAACTATGATAAATTGAGTAAACTTGTAGAAGGATTTTTTTGTTAAACTATAATAAAAAAAACTAAATGCTTAGTATTTCTACATTTTTTATTATATCCTTGAGATGACACTGCATAAAGATATTTTTGTTATTTTTATCTCCAAAAAGTCTTCTGAGAAAACATTTGAACTCTATGGACAGCTCAAATTAGTATTTTAGCCTTTTCAAATAAAATGATATGCTTTTGTCCGACATTTGTTGATTTACTTGCAATAAGTAGACAGTCTAATATATGATGGCATACATTAACCTGGAAAGTAAAAGAATGATTCAGTGTTTCTTTAGAATGTCTATCCTTTACAAATAGCAGGCTGGGCTTCCTAGAAAACAAAGTGGGATGAGATAAACATTTTCTATAGAAAATTAAGTAGTTTTATAGCTAAATCAATTCCAGTGTGATTTAGCATAATATGAAAGTTAAATATATAAAGCATGTAGTCATTGCTAGGAGTCTGCACAGCTCTCCTACCAGGAAAACATTCTCAGTATAAATGTTCATAATTAGTAACATTAACCCATTCCTCTTAATTCTCTCCATCTTCTAATATAATTATTGCAGAGCTGTCAAAGGTAGCTACATAGCAGGTTATTATTTTTTCAAATTAATGCTTTAGTCATTCTTCCATATGGGATATTTTAATTCACCTTTTAAAATCTTACTGGTGTTTCTAAAATCATTGTGAGGATTAATCCTGTTGCATTAACTTCATTTCATTAATAAACACCTAGGAAATTACCAGATCTCATTCCTGTGTGTGGAGCACTGGGGAAGTGGCCTCTAGTACCATATACAATTCCTTCCTGGTCTTCTCTTGCAGTCTTCATTCCCTTGCTCGGCTCCCTGACCACCAAGAACTAAGGAGGTTTCCTTCCCCTTTTTTCTGTCTGTCTGTCTGTCTGTTCTTTCTTTCTTTCTTTCTTTCTTTCTTTCTTTCTTTCTTTCTTTTTTTATTTCTTTCTTTTGTATTTTAAGGAAGGATCTAAATAGTGCTCAGGGTCTCACTACTAGATTGGACTCATAGTAATCCACCTGTTTACAGCCTTCCAGGAGCCCTCATATTTTTTCAATAATGTTTTGCTTTGGAAGCTGACTGTGGACTGAGTTCTCCAGTTAAGGTTAACCTTTTCTCTTCTAAACTGCATTAAGTATTTTGTCAAGTAATGAAAATGTTAACATAATTATTTCACATCTTTTCCCAAATGAAATGCCTTTTCATGGCACTCATTTTATCTATCATCTTATACAGAATATTTCCATCATACTGCAACATAAACCTAAGGCAGACTGGAATGGGATATTTTGGCTACAAAAATAAACTGATAAGGTCTACATCCCAGTTTACTACAATGTCTGACATGCAGGGGCCAGTCAATGAAAGTTTCTTAAATAAACAATACTTGACTATAAATCACAACTAAACTACTGTTTGTCATATCCCATTATAGCAATTCACACTAGGAAAACCAGAATGATAATTTCTAAGTTTGGGGAATTACTATGTAAACATTTTCTCACTTTCTAAGTGATATGCTCATTCTGAGTTTTGCTTTCATTAAACTCATTATATTAAGAACTCTTCCATTGTACACTTTTAATACCTAAGATGATCCTAAGGGAAACTTTTATATGTACACATATACATATTCATATGTATTCCATGTAGCATTTAAAAGTTCAAAATACAGTAGAGTGCCTAAAGCATATTTTCAGTATTTTCTCACCTATTTAACCATTTAAGAAGTGTTTATTTTAAAGTTTTATTAAGTGAAGAATATGTGAAAAATTATTGTCATAGTATTTGCAACATTGCAGTATTGTATAGAATGCAGAAAGAACAGGATCTTAGAGGCATAAGTAAGACAGATACCAGACCTAAACCAGATATAAGAAAAGTTTCTTTGACAGTATATGGGGAAATATACATACTGATCTGAAGGTAGCTACAAAAAGCTGTATAGATAGAAAGGAATTCCCAAAGAACAACAATTTTCAAAGAGACAAAGGTGAGAAGCATAGTTTATGATTAAAGACTGAAAACAATTACAGAATGTTAGCATGTAATGTGAGGCCAAATTGAAGAGCTGACTTAATAGACAACAAATTGTTGGGTAAGGATTTGTATTTTTCCAAGAATTATTTAAAAGCAATTAACAGTTCTCAAACAGGAGATTATATAATATTTCTGATGAAAATAAATTAAAGGAGCAGAAATAATACCTTGAGGTTATAACAAATACAGAAAGACTAGCAGTCTAAAGATGAGGTGAAGTAGTGAAACTAGAATGGAAATAATGCAGATAATGATAAGGAAATAGATACTGGTAAGTGAATGCTTTAATGATAGAATATGAGAAGATACTAGGGCACTTTCTAAGACACTATAACCAGAAAAAGAACATAGACATGAGTGAATGATATTACAAAATATGAGGGGTCCATTATGATGTTAAGCATAATAGAATAAAATATTTGAAAAGAAATTTTAAGTTGAAGAAGTCAAGTCTAATGTGAAGATGTTTGATAAAAGGGGATTCATAACATTGCTTGAAAAATGTAATGTCATTCTCAGTCATCATTATAAAGGGGAAATTCTATTTATATTTTTTTGGCATTTGAACTGCATAATGGGATGAGGAAGACACATGTAACAACTTTCAAAGGGACCTAGGATGAAATAAAGCTAAACGTCACTTGATAAAAAATGTTGGAATTGGGTGATAACAATGACTGGGTCGAGGTATTCCATGAATCACTGACTTTTTCAAATTAAGAAGAAATAAATGATTAAACATGAAGATAGGAAGAAGTGAGACAGGTGTGAAAGCCATCGGTGGAAGTGGAAGAATTGTGCTGATCATTTGGAAAAAACGTAAAGTGATATGGCATGATTTCAAATAAATGCTCCTAGCTAAGCGGAACACAGGATCATGATGGAGGGCTCAGTAATTGGTAGAGTAGAACTTGAGCAGCAACACAGAAGCGATGTGATTCTAACTCACCCTTCAGTGGAGTTTGAGGTAGTGGGAAATGGGAACATTACTACCTGTGCAACTTTACCAACATCTTCAGTTTATAATTCCTTTGATTGAAGTGAAGAGTCTATCATACATATTAAGTGCTTTTCAAGCGGAATCCATGGACAGCTGTTACTAAATTACATTTTGTATAAGTCTTCATGCAGGAGTTCATGGGAAATATCCGTCCCTGTCGGTCTCTTCTTTATGGTACAAAATGTCAATGTCAAACAGATGCTAGGAAAATGAAGGCACGGAAATTTTGCCAATTTAACATCTACGTGATAGCTTGTTTTCATCTCATTTATTCTTTTCAGATAGTATAAAACAAAAATGAAAGAAAAAGGTTGTACAGACTATTTTGTATTACACACTATCCTCAAATAAGTCTTAGGTTGGAGAAACGTTCATTGTGTCTGCTGAGACCTTACTCATATAGCTATGCTTTCTTTTTCTTTTAATCTAACTTTATTTAAGTTATTTAATCTTTTTTTTTTCTTTTTTAAATTTTATTTATTTATTTTTTCTTGTTTCAGAACCTTTATTTGCTTATTCACTCACTTTTATGGCGGGCCCAGCCCACCCCGAGGGCAGGCCTGGCCCAGCATGTGGTGCTGGGGATCGAACCACGGTCCCTGAAGCCACCCAAGCCTTCCCAAGCAGGCGCCCCAGACCACTGAGCCATCCTGCCGGGCCCAAGTTATTTAATCTTTATTTAATCTAACTTTTAATAAGAAACAACAATGCAACTGTTTCAAAACATGCTAGTAGTACATTCCCAATAATTGATACAATGCATATTGCTGTCCTAGTAATTATTCAGAGTACAGGATGCAAACATGATAATTGTATTGTTGGTAAGAAAATTTCTTCTCATTGAACTAAGAGAAAGTAGTTGTATACACAATCCAATATTCCTTCATCATAGTGGGTTATTGGCAGAACTGGCAATGTTGGAAACTATTCACTTAAGCCTTTTACAGATAAAACATACTAATAAAGCTCTGTTTTTTATGCCTCGTGGTTAAACTTTTCTGCTGGGTGGTTCAGGGCTAGTTAAAGCAAGGCCTGTATAGCAAAACATGTAACTTTTGTATCTCCCAGGGCATAGCAATCCTTTCTCAAGGATCCTGAAGGAATGACAAATGAATATTTGTCTTAATGATGTTTTCAATTTAAGTTAGCTTTCTTGAAATATAACCTCACCATCATTCATCCTCTCTATAGAAGTACTGCCAAGATAGTTTATTTATTAAACTATATCCTGATGTTAGACAATTTTCTACTTCTGTACAATGGAGACACTTACAGAACCTTCCTCACTGACATTATGTAAGAATAAAATTAATGCATATAATTTTTACTCTGTGATGATTGCTTCATAGATTATGCTTGATGAATGGGAAGTATTACATTATTACAAATTATCTTTCCCTTGAGATTTGGCCTTTTCTCTTTGTTATGGCTTTCAAACTAGGGTACAATATTACCCTTAATTCTTCTGAAAAATAGCATGTATCTCTATATGAATGGCTTCATAGTACATAAGAGTACAGATTTCCAATTGAATTTTTAACATGCAGGTAATGCATTGATCAATATTGGTAGCTGATGGATTTTATGAAGACAATGAAGCAATAGAGAAGGAAAACTTATCTGACATTCTACTGTGCAGTAAAACATCATGTACATTACATTATATAGGCCTGGAGGGAAGAAAGCAAAATCCACAACTATTTATAACTAAAAGGTACCTTACAAACGCATATAATTTAAGTAGTGATTTTAAAATCTACCTTTAATATTGCTTCCCACAACGGAATCTAATTTTAGTAGGAATTCAAACAAATCAGGCTATTTGTCCTCTTTTTCTGCTTCTCCTTTTTGTGTAATTTTATATATATATTTATTGGGAATCAAATCAGGACCTTGCCCTTGCCAGACAGATGCTTGTACTGTTCAGCTATCTCCATGACTCTATGTTTAGTTTTAATAGTAGCACTAATTAAGTGTATCTGAGACATGGTTGTTAGCAGTCAAATCCCTATCAGTTGTTTAATCAATGAAGCAAATATATCTTCTGGAAAAACTATGTTAGTTTTGCCTTACTTTCCTCTAAGAAAAGATTATATGTGATTCATGTATAGCTTAAAGAGATAACATAGAAAAAATAAGCATTGAAATTGTCACTGCTTTCTTGTATGATCAATCTAAGTGCAAATAAAGACATACTTCAAGGATGAGTTATCCATGTATATATTGCAAAGTTTCCTCTGTATTATCATGGTCACATAGTGAAAGAATTCATTTGGAAAACATTTTAAAAAATCACATGTAGGTAGGTGCTAGAATGAGAAAACAGTGTTTTTTTTCTCACTTCACAAAGAAATATAATTAATTGCCTTCTCTATTGTGTGCCATTAAAATTAGAAAGCCACACCTTGCTCTTTTCTGCATTTTAGACTGTTTAACTTACATTAAATAGATATGTTGAAGATTATAGAATCACATTTTTCGCTGTTAAAATTACTCTAAGATCTGGCTTAGGAATGCAAAATTAGGCTGAGTGATACATTCAATTTCTTGAGATAACAGTCTTCAGAATGTTGGTTCCCAAATATGGAAAGCTCCTCACCATTCAAAGGACATTTGACATTGCCTAGAGAAATTATGGTTTTCACTAAGTAATAAAGTGATACTAAAAAATAGCTGGTATAGGCAAGAAATGTTGCTATATATCACACAGTGCATAGAAATATCACATAATGAAGAATTTTTGTGCTCCAAAATGTTAATAATGTGATGAGCACAATAGAGAAGTTGCTTAGAGAAGTTCAAGAACAGAGCAGAATGAGTTCTCTCTGGAAAGAGAACATATCCACAGAGAAAGTGGCTGGAAGAGATCTCATTTACTAACCTATTACTTCAAAATTTATTACTTTCATTATTTGCTCATATTGTCCTTGTGACAAAGAGGGGAAGAAGACAACATGGCTAACAAAAACATTATTGTCCTTAAACATAAATAAATAATTTAGAGAAAAGGCTGACTGTTCATTCTATTACCTATTTCCATGAAATGATAGTTCATATTTTCCAAATTGATTGTCATATTATGTGACCATTAGATGTGAGGAAAGTTTGCATTAAACACTTATTCAGTTTTGAACTTATGATGTACTCATTCAACCTTCGATAACTTTGTAGTATGCACTGAATTCATACTTTGTATATGGTCGTATTTATTCTTAATAAGTAGACTGTAAGTTTAGATATAAACTAAGATGGAAAGTTTTTGGAAGGACATAAAACATGTACAGAAAAAAAAGGAATCTATTTTCTTAGTCTCAATTTGCCTGCTAAACACTTCTCCTGCTGTTGATAAAAGTGATCTTTTGACAGGCAGAAGTATATGTTCTGGTGTCAAATAAGGCAGTGATTCATTAGCTCTGTAATTGTTTTTAATGTTAATTTTTTTTCCCTAATGGTGTATTCTCATCTTTAAAAGAGACTAACTTTAGTACCATGATCATCCTTTTTTATTTTTGAAGAATGCATTACATAATACAAGTTAAGTGTGTATCGCAATATCTGGCACATACGAAGCAATAGTAATTATGGTTATTCCAGTTCACAAGGAAGAGATGATAATAGCAGGACCGGTATCTATTCATGATGTGTTTCTACAAAAAGTAGAAGGATCGCTGATACTCGGGGGTCAGCAGGGATGAGAGGGCTGACCTGGGATACAAGAGTGGAAGCCATATGGTTGCTAGGCAAACTTTGAAAAAGGTGCCATAGAGTGACTGCAGACTGTAGCTACAGTACATGTGGCATCTGAATAGAGCCAGATAAACATAATGTATAGGACAAAGGTTGGCTAGACATTAAAGACAAGAGAAGAAATGGAAGAACATCAATATCAATTTTTATTTCAATTGGGAGGAAAGCATTAAGTTTAGTACATGAGAAGGTGATACCTTGCAGGCCTTCAGGTAACACACTTCTGAAGGATTTTCTCTACTACATCAGAAGATAACTAGGGGAACAAGAGAATATGGTGGGAGAAAACAGACAACCAGTGTTGATACTGACATATTTATATTAACCACACAAGATTTAGAATCTCAGTCATTTGGAAATAATGATACGTAAAAATCAGAATTATTGTATCCAATAAACTTACCAGCCTATAGAACACATTAACTTTTTATCAGTGGTTTTATGGCTTTCAGTCAGATACTTTCCAAATATTCAATGAAAGCATCTGATGAAGTGTCATCAAGATTGAAACCAATGAATCCTATGTAAACCCAGGAGCCCAGGGACATGCTTGGGAAAAAGGTCACACACTCATCTCTCACAGCTGTATCGATTCTGTCTACACTAGTATTAACTGAGCAGGTTGGTTAACCAGATAGCATCCTGCAGGAGCAGCTAGAGGCAGTTCTGGTTGTGTTACATAGGAGCAGTGGCCTGTGAGGTACAGCCTTTTCCCTTTCCTCCTGCTCAGCTCACTAGTAAGTCATTGATATAAAGATGGATGACAAGCATTAATCAAGTGGAGACATGAAATGAAAGTGCCAACATCCTGCTTTTTTCTTTTCTGTCCATATAGAGTTTAAACTCCAAACCCATTTGGCATGTCTTATTGCTAGAACAGTAGAGTATACATCATGGAGAAAAATCTAAAAGAAAAGAAATTACACACTTAAGATATTTCCTTGTATGCTTGATTCTTTGGAATATTTTGTAAGAACTGTTAGAGAGTGGTATCTTACATACATTTCAATTTTCATAATTATTTCAATTATGCAGTTCAATAACCACGCACAAAAAATTAGATTATACCTCGCACTCTGTGAAAAAGTAACTCTATTATCATTTTTTTCTTTCTTAAGGATTCAACCAAAATTTGGGGACTGGGGAAATAGCTCAAAAGAATAAGTGCTCGCCTGACAAGCTCAAGGGCCTGAATTGAATTCCTGGTTCTGAGAAAAAGGAGCATATGAATGAGAATGCAAATGAGAATGGGCATGGGAAGGGGAAGGGGAAGGGGAAAGGGAAGGAGGAGGAGGAACAGGAGTAGGAAGAGGAGGAGGAGGAAGAGGAGAAGAAGAAGAAGAAGAAGAAGAAGAAGAAGAAGAAGAAGAAGAAGAAGAAGAAGAAGAAACAGAATAACTTAAGCTGCAACAATTCAACATTATTTATTTTTTAAGAGCTCAATTTTAAATTTGTTCACCTCTCTATCTTCATAATAAGATGCTAAAATTTAATCTTTGGAAATTTTTGGATCACCCCTTGTCATTTAATCACAACCCATTTATAATACAATATATCAGTAACAGAAAAGTCTTCTATACACCGATTTCATCATTGTCCATGTAAGTATATAATACTGAAGCAAATTACCATATAAACTCAGTCTAAAACTAATTTATTGGACTGTCATTATGATACTTTAACTTTGGTGTGAGAGCCTGAAAGAGAAAAATGGAATCTGAAGTGCGTAATAGATATTGTGAAAAGGGAAGAACTTATTCAAATGGAAAGAGTTACTGAGTTAAGGAGAACAGTAGAGGGAGTAGGGGGAAGAGTTTTGTCTATGAATATAAGTAGAGTAGTTTGGACAACTGCACTGTGCATTTCTGCTGGTCTAAGGAAAGGAGCACCTAATGCTTTAATTTGCTTCAACTTTTTTCCAACTGTTTGTTCTTTTTGTCTTCTTAATGTCTTATACATTTATTTTTTTCTTTATTCTTCAAATTTCACATGCATAAATCTGATAACGAACAACTAACTGGAAACAGCATTATGCATTACAACGAATACTGTGAAGTTCATAGTATTTTATTAAATGAAATTCTGTATCGCTTTTAATTTTTTGTTTTAATTTTAGCTTGTACTCGTTTAATTTTTTTTTTTTTTTTTGTCTTTTTGAGACAGGGTCTCGCTGTACAGTTCAGGCTGGCCTTGAACTCTCACCGATCCTCCTGCCTCAGCCTCCCGAGTGCTGGGATTACAGGCGTGCACCACCACGCCCGGCTCTCGTTTAATTTTTAAAAAAATACTTAAAAAGAATGTAAGTGACAAAATAAAAAAAAATTAAATACTATGTTGTGTAAAGGTAAAATACATTTCTAGACAATCTCAACAATCTTTGTTAAAATGCTCTGACCAATTTTGACAACATGCTATCTTAAATCAATTTGAAAAGAAGCAGTTTGGTATCATAATTGTGATACTTTCTCCAGCGCAGTGTAAAATAGAGAAATATATCTAAAATTAAAACCAAATCATGGCTTATCTTCTTCAACATTTAAAGATGATAATGCAACATAATTTGTTTAGATTCTAGTATTTTTAGATTAATTTATGGATAAAGTAAGACACAGTGGAGCATTGTCTTGCTACCATGAAGAAGGGAGAGAAAGTTGAAAGTGTGGGATGTGGGAATTTCCCTAAATGTAATACAATCTTTCTAATTCCTATGGACTTGCATAGAAAGTTTTCTTTAGGTAGAAAACATACTTTAATTCCTATGTGTTCTTCAACAGTCAATTCAAATGTCAAATTTCCTAGTTTATTTACTTCTGCCTGACTAAAATTTCAGCTCGATGTTAAGTATTTTTATCCTTATTTGTTTTTTGCTGATATTATTTATCTAAAAATATTTGCCAAATGAAAAGTTTATCCATCTTATGTAGCAAAGTTGACAGGTAATCAGATTCAGCTACAAATAATGAAAACAAGTATAGTCTGGAGGATACAGGATGACAAAAAAGAAAAAAAAATCATGATTTATGATGCTACTATTTTTTCAGTCATCTATCTCTAAATGTTGAATTCATCCTATACAACCTTACTTTAATTTGGCTCCTGTTTCCAATCAGTTATACAAATGATAATTCTAGTGTGATAGATTTTTAAATCTCCTCTTAGCATACCAAAGATTATGACCTTAAGTCAGCACCTAATATAATTTTACTAAGAAATTTGTTACAGTTTTGCAGAGCTATGCATCGTGGAAAAATAATGTATATGCTTAGACATAATTGTTTTTAGTTGTAATTTATATATCTATTTTTTCTGCATGTAATTTCCTCCTACCTTATCCGTAACTAAAAAGTTTTCCCTAAATGCTCCTTGCATCCTAAAATATAGTAAACAAAACAAGGAAGCCTAAAACAATTTTTTTTTTTTTTTTTGTCTTTTTGAGACAGGGTCTCGCTGTACAGTTCAGGCTGGCCTTGAGCTCAGTTTTGTAGCCCAGGCTGGTCTCGAACTCTCACCAATCCTCCCACCTCTGCCTCCCGAGTGCTGGGATTTTAGGCATGCGCCACCATGCCCGGCTCCCTAAAACAAATTAAAGTCATCAAAAAACTAATTGTGATGCTTATACCTCTATAGAGAAAAAAGTAAGTATAAGTCAAGGATGCTGGGACATCGTATAAGCATTATACATATTTGTGGAATGACTGAGAAAAGTTTACTTTTCTAAGGCACTCACTGGTGATATAGAAATGAAAAAAAAATAGGGAATACTATAGGAAGGAGATACAAGTAAAATTTCACAAGACATCAAGTGTTGACATACTTTAAGGAATTCTGTAATGGAACACAGACTAAAACAGCAAAAGTGTCCACAGGATGTCAACATGTTTCATACGGAGGCATAAACAGTTAGAGCTAGAAATTTTCAAAGGAAGTTTGCCAAAAAATTAACATAGTGCATGTCGATACTTTGTCGTTCTCTAACTTCACAGAGATGTCAGTTGGCATTGACCTTGAATTAGTAGGCACAGTTACTTCCCGCATATACCACAGCGTTTCCTGCTGTGAATTTTCAACAGGTGACCCCATTTTATTTCTCATGCATCATTATTTTTGCTGTTGATCTTTGTTTGCTTTGTTTTCACTTCTTTTCCCCTACCCTCTGATGTGTTATATACCTTTGGTTAGTGTGGCATAGGTGTTCTAGGAATATAATGTCTAATTTGGTAAGAATACAAAATGTAACATGGACTACAAGTTTGAGGCTCAGTTTAACTAGAAAAAAATCTTGTACAATCAAAGAAGAAATGCTAGCCGGGCATGGTGGCGTATGCCTATAATCCCAGCACTCGGGAGGCGGAGGCAGGAGGATCAGTGTGAGTTCGAGACCAGCCTGGGCTACAAAAGTGAGCTCAAGGCCAGCCTCAACTGCATAGTGAGACCCTGTCTCAAAAAGACAAAAAAAAAAACAAAAAAAGAAAAGAAGAAATGCTTACAACCTGGCCTTAACCATCTAGCAAAAAAGTTTAACCACAAGGCATAAAAAGTAAAGCCAGATAAGTATGTGGAGCTGTAAAAGGCTCTAGTTAACAGCTTCCAACATTGCCAGTTCTGCTGATAGCCTACTACTATGTGGACTATTGGACTATACATACAACTGCTCTTTCTTAGCTCAATGAGAAGAAAAATTTGTACTAACAGTGTTTAGAAAAGTTATGTCTGCATCTTGTATTCTGAACAACTACTATGAAAACAATAATATGCACTATATTAATTATTTTGGCTGTCCTATTAATGTGTTTGGAAACTCTCATTGTTATTTCTTATTCAAAGTAATGAAATTATAATTTTTAAAGTATTCAACATCACAAGAAAAGAAAAATAAAATAAAACAACCGACCTTTCTCAGTGAGATCAGAAAACAGCATCTGCTTCTCTCACCTGAAAGAACTGTCCCTTTTTGTTTACAAGGCAGAATAAGAAATTGCAAAACACAGAGAGCAGAGATCTTCTGGAGAAATGGCAGTAATTAAGGGAATTTGCTTTTGTGCTACAGATGGCAGATGCTGGAGTTGTTTAATGTAAATGAATTTATAGTGCATAGTTGGTTTCTCAGAACAAAAATACTATCACTGTTTCCTGTTCTCGTGGCAGCTCAAGTTCATGTAGTGGTAATAGTTTGTATTCTGATAGAGGGAAGAATAGATGTTTCCATTCATAGATAAGCTGCTTTTTAAACAGGAAAACTGATTTTCCTTTGAGAAGATGTTTCTAAAAGATGCTCATTCTCAGCAACGGAGAGTTTACACATGGTTATGTACTAATACATCACTTAACACTTGTGGGAGGACGTGAGTAGGAAAATTGGCCCAATTACACTGTTTTGTTAAAAATGTAGTCTTCTACACTCCTTTGCCACTGCTAGATTTAACCCTCTATGGCTATGAGTTTGGAATAGGTGAGAGTCAACAATGGAGAAGCAGAGGGAAACAGGGAAAATGCCAGAAACATCATTCCGCATTTTTTTGGTTTATTTCTGAGCCAAGTGCTTTGTGATAGCTTTCATCTGTACGTGATTTGGGCACTCTTCCTCATCCGCTCCTAATTCACATTTTACTTTACAATTATTGACTGATGATAGAAAAACTTTAATCAGAGTTTTATTTCAAACTTAGATTGACATTTGGTTTCTTATCCTATTATACTGCATGGCATTTGTGTACTTGGAAAACAATGTAGATGTTTTGGACCAATGATATTGTTGGAGAGGCTTATCTCACGAGGAGACATAATTAGATATAATGCAGGTACTCCTCATCATGCTCCTCAAACTTAAATTGTAAATTATGCAATCAAATGAAGGAATAGCAGACATAAAGTTTAGTGAGTAAAGATAATAGAACTAGCAGATCCTTAATACTGTCTGACTCACTGATGGAAAATTAGCAACAATTCAGAGTCAGCAGCTGCACACAGAATACAGCAGGCTGTTCTGATGGAGAAGGATGGATTTGTGCATCTGTGTCTGCTCTGGCCACAGTCTGATTCTAGTGCTTATAACTCATATCCCTTAGCCTCTAGGGCAACATTCAAAGGCACAGGTCGAACTGAAACAGAAATGGTTGTGCTTGGAAGAAAGCATTTATGAAAGTATTGCAAACAGCTTGTTTAAGGGGTTTTCAAAATACAGTTGTACTATGTCTCAGCGACTCCATTCTGGAGACTCTTAAAAGCATTCATCTAAAAAATTGTAAGCTCATAAACACAGTTCTTTCTTTTTCATTTCTACACTGTTATTTTCAGCAATAAATGATGGGAGATTGAACAAGAAGTGCTTCAACATAAACTAATTTTCAAATCTAGGAGTCAAAGTCTTTAAATACTAGTAGCTGTTACTTTTAGAATAGAGATTTACGTTTCTGAAATGGTGCCAAAAAGTTGTGTTGATGCTGTGGAGATTATTGCAGTTGTCTCTGGGGTTTGTACCATCACGCACAAGCACATTTCTCTAATTGCTACGTCCCCTTCTGTGCATGTGTTTTGCACTTTCCTTTTCTTCGGCTCTCTTGTGGACCAACACAAGGAAACTTGGAAGCTTAAAGTACTTTCCACTCTTAGAGTGTTTAATAACTGTTACCTTCTTAACACCCCTTTTTTTCCTGGTCTAGTGCTAGCCATTTTGATTTGATGCATTATCACTAATTTTTGAAACAGGTAAAAGTATAGTCTTCAAAGTAAATGCTTTGTGATAGTGCCTCTGTAATCACTGGCAGTTACTTAGCGTGAGGAACATTCTACTCTTAAAATTTAGCAAGAAAGCAGACCCTCCGTGGAGTAGCTACAAGAAGAGAATTCTACCAAGTGTACAGAAATATTTTCAAATCCAGCCACCAGATGAAGATGTAGACTGTCAAACAGTCATTGGAGAGCCCAGTGAAAAGATTCAGCTAAGGCAGGACTGAAATCCTTGTTACAGAAAATGTAAGGTACTAAGTGCATATTGTTTTGAACCTTTGAATCAGTGGTAATAACACAACAACAGGGAAGTGTGTAGTGCAAATTTGTATTTGAGGATTCGCAAGATAGAGACAGCAATGAGACGAGATAACAGCTGAATGAAGATGAGTTTGTGTTAATATGGGAGAAAAATCATGACCTAGGATTTTAGACTACATTAAAAACTGAAATAGTCGAGGGGCCAGCGAGATAGCTCAGTGTCCGAAACACGTACTAAGGCAAGCACAGGGGCCAGAGTTCGATCCCTCGCACTGCATGCCATGCTGGCCCTGCCCCTACACTGAGTTGACAATGGCATCTGTGTGTGGTGGTGCATGCCTGTCATCCCAGGACTAGAGAAGCAGCAAACAGGAAAATCACTATGAACCCAACCTGCATAGTGATACTGTACAAAGAAAGAAACACATTGTTTTCCATACTGTGTGCTCTTCAGTGGCAGGGATGACCTCTTGTGAGCCAGAGAGAAATGGAAGAGTTTACAAGGCTAAGAGTTTTCCAATGATCCCACGAACACGGAAGCAGCAGGACCAACTCAGAAGCAAAAACACTGCGACAACACTGATGGGGAGAGGAACACGAAGACCACTCTGGATGGCAACATTCTGTTATCAGAGAGGGCTGTAAAGGAAGCTACCCTAAAAATCATATAATTGATAATAAAGAAGAATACCACAAGTAGATGTACTAGAGAGACAGGGAGGTGGGAAAATGTGAGAATTACTATAAACAAACCCACTAAAATTTTTGAAAATGTGCTCTGAATTTTTCAAACTGAAAATGTAATACCATCTTTTTCCTTTCTTTTTTTTTTTTTTTTTTAAGAATTTTTTTTTTCTTGTTTCAGAACTTTTGTTTGTTTATTTATTTATTTTTATGGCTGGCTCATCCTGCCCTGAGGGCAGGGCTGGTGCAGCATGTGGTGCTGGGGATCAAACCATGGTCCCTGCAGCCGCCTAAGGTTTCCTAAGCAGGCACTTTAGACCACTAAGTCATCTTGCTGGGCCCCTTTTTTCCTACTTTCCTTCCTTTATTTTTATGTATTTAGTACAGGATATATAGGATCTCACTACACAGATCAGACTCCTAATGATCCTGCTGTTTTCAGCCTCCAACGCGCCGGGATTACAGGCACACACCTCCAGGAGAAGTCAATCCCAGTTTTAGCATGCCTGGGGGTGGAGCCGCACAGCAGGCTGTGAATTCATTTTTGCTGCTCTTCAACCACAAGTTGCTCATTGATATATTATGATGAATAATTGGGGAAAACAAAAAGATAATTTCAATGAAAATGCTTTGTGATATTCCTTCTAGAAAGTACATTTTTTCTTTTTTAATAAAACTTATAATTTTTTTTTTCAGGACTGGGAATTGAACTAGGGACCTTGGGCTTGTCAGGCAGGTGCTTATTTTACTGAGTTATCTCCCCACCCTGCCCCTCTAGAAATTATTGGTTCTGTTATTTTTTGGGGTGGGGGATATGGTCTTACTACATAGCCCAGGTTGGCCTTGAACTCCAATTGATCCTGCTGCCTCCATCTCCCAAGTACTGGAATCCCAGGTATACAACACCATGCCCAGCTGACTCCAGAGATTGCAAGCAGCTTCTCAAGTTGAGAAAACCTTTCACCAACAACCATTTAGAAAATGCCCTGAGCCCCACTCTTATGAGTAATGAGTCTGTTTCACAAATTTGCATGTATATACTCATGAATTTGGTAGAAAATCATGAATTCATGTTATTGCAGAAAAGATGAAATTATACATATCTAGTAAATGTGGCTAATTAATTATGAAATGTCTACCTGTGAATTTAGAGAATTAATGCAATGTCTCAAATATAAACCTCAGCAACATGATCTGCTGTCATGTTTTCTAAAATGTTTAGTTGTAGGAGTGGTTTGAAACCATCTAATGCACAATCTGTTTCTGTTCCTTTATGATTTCCTCATTTTTGTCTTTTCCATTGTCTTTAGGGTAATAAAATTTTCTAATTATTTAATTAGAAGAAATTACAACTGACAGTTTATTCATGTCTGAATGTGAGGGAAAAGCACAGGCTACTTCTGTGATTCTGCATTTGCCCTGATGATTATGATTTGAGAAGCTGAAAAGGTGATTGGGTTAACATCTAAGAAACTTTCTGCTAAATCACTTCTCGACCTCAAACTTCTTTCTTCCATGTGCTGATGGGATTGTTTTCTCAATTGTATGAGTTCAATGCTAGACCTATGCATGCTCAGAAGAAAACATGGGCAACCCTGTGAAGAAGAAAATGTAATGGTCAATAAGACAAAATGCGTGTGTGTTCTATACATTACAGAGTACATTGTTTTTCTTAATATACAAATACCTTCTTAATTATGAGAGCTTCATTAGATATATTATACTTATTAATCAGAGATTATGAATATGATCCGCATGCTTCAGTGTAATTAAATGATCTATAATTCATATGATTTTATAATCTTATCACAAACTAGATATGCCTAGCATAGAAATTCTTAGAGGTGACTTTGAACACTGGATTAGAACAACTTTGATGCATATTATGAATTTAAATACAATTTGATGTATGTGTATACTCAAGTACATAAATATTTTATACTGAAAACATTATAAGCTTTAATCTAAAAAAAAAAAGGTGTGCAATTTCTGCTACCATTGAGTTGATAGATGTCCTCATAAGTTCGAGCACTGGTCCCCAAGTTGAACTATGAGAGTGAGATCCTGGCCCCTTTCTCTGTCTCTGTCTCTGTCTCCATCTCTGTCTCTGTGGCCTCTGTCTCTCTGTCTCTTGTCTCTGTCTCTTTTCTTTATTTCTAAATTTCTTATTTTGTTTGAGAGAGGGTCTTGCTAAGGTGCCCAGGGTCTTTTGTTTCCTTCCTTGGAAGTGAATGGGCTTGCTCCACACTCCTTCTTGTAGTCTGATGATAGATTTCTTGGCAGAAGCCCAAGGCAAGAGGTCAACTGCTCTTGAACTGAAATATCAAAAACTGAACCCAAATGGACTTTCTTTTTGTGTAAGCTGGTGATATCAAGTGTTCCTTATAGGAATGGCTACTAAAACCATTGCCTTTGTTTAGTTTTGTCAGTGTTTCTAAATTTGGATGTTCTAAGATTGAACTTGATAATAGTTACCAATATTAATTATTATTAATATAGTCTCCCTTTGGTTTGTAGAATATAAGTCTATATCTATGCCATTGTAGAACAAGTAATAGTCCTGGGAATAACACACTTAATTCATTGATCATTTTCAAGGGACCACAGATGCATCATATATCTGATAATATGCTTATCTTTTATGAAGCAATAATATGAACACACAAGCTTTAAAATACTTTAGAATAATTAGCCATATCTCATCACACTTTTGTAAAGTACTATGTTGGTTATAGAAAATTAAGTTAGTATAAAACATTTTTCCATGAAGGAACTACTAATTATAAGTTAATATGTTTTTCAAATTATACTTTAATAATTTATAGATATTAAGTTTCATACATTGATTAAATTATGACTATACCACATAGAACTTTGGGGACATGTAGTATTCAAACTATAGTAAAAACACCATGAAATATTATGAAATGTTATTTTTATATCTGTAAAGGTAGATAAGTCCAAAATTACATTTTTATAGTATGCTTTTAAAATTATTATTTAATATTAACATATTGGATATTGTTTGTTATACACAATTCATATATAAACTTAGTAGTTTTATTTCTCCTGAGTTCTAAAGAAAAACGCTTTAGAATTCTAAAGAAAAACGCTTCTGTATATAGTTTTTTAATCTTCTAGCACATATGTTACTTACATAATTTCCTGATGCTTTCATTTATCTCAGAAATTACTTGAGAAATCTCTAATATCTTGCACTGGTAAGCATCCCCAATAAGTTTGCTATCTTTTTAATATGAAACTAACGTCCCTTCATGATACTGCTAGCGCCTCTCAAGTACCTGTCAGTTGCTGGCTAGAAAATTTCTCTGTAACCAAAATAGGATTCCTTGATTGACCCTTCTCTGACTGTGAGACGGCAGGAAAAGAGCAAGCCACGTTTATTAGGAAGGCTCAAAAATGACAAGAGTTTTCACATTAATTTGTACCGTCTCCTTTCCACCTTTCACAAGTAAAAACACTTCCAATGCACAGATCATTTGCTATCTTAATGTGGGCAAAATACCAAAACTACTAACACAATTCATTAACATTATTTTCTAGCAGACTAAGAGCTCTCCCTTAAGGGGAAAAACGAGTGGTAAAGAACTACATTAGAAAACAAAAAGGCAAATGTATGTTTTCGAATTTGGCTTCTTGAATAATGAACTTAAAAGGTATTGGAGGAGTAAATTTCCAGAAAAGCATCTAATTTTTCAGGCAATCAGAAATGTTTGTGTACATGAAGAGTAAAAGATTTCACTTTATTTATTTATTTATATTTATTTGTCTTTTTGAGACAGGGTCTCAGTATGAAGTTCAGGCTGGCCTTGAGCTTACTTTTGTAGCCCAGGCTGGTATCCAACTCACACCAATATTCCTGCCTCAGCCTCCCAAGTACTAGGATTGCAAGTTATGTGCTACCATGCCCGGCTATTTATTTTTCTTTATAGCATAAAATTACTAATTTTTTTTTTTTTTTTTTTTACCTATAGCGAAGTCTATTTTCTTACTAGTTAAAAAGAAGTTTTCTTAGAAGTATATTGAGAATTCTTACTGTCATAAAATTACTATTATTCTTGACAATTTGGCTTCTGTTTTAACAATGACTTTTTCAGGTTGATGATCTTAAGAAATCTACATTTCAAATTGTCATCACCTGTAACATAGGGCTTACTTAGATCCTGAAACTCACTACTTTTCTATTTAAATGTGTTTATTCACGCAGTAAGAATTTGGTGGGTATAGAAATTTTGAATAAGTGAGATCAATTTTTAGTTTTAAATATGCATAAAGATAAAATGAAGCTACAAAATTTAGTTAAGTAAAACAAGGAGTGTATATTCTAACTGATAACTCTTGTATAATAAAATAGCATATTATTTTGTATGATTCATTACAAATGCTATCTTAGTAATTTTACCTTGATAATATTAAAACTATTTCTGCTATAGATGCAGGAAGAAAAACTGATAACCTGAAAAACACTTTGACGAGTTCTTGTTCTCTAAAACCAAAGAATGAATTTTAGGAATGAGATGGAGGTTTAGAATAGAAAATTTATTGGGGCGGGACGTGGTGGCTCACACCTGTATTCCCAGCACTTGGGAAGCTGAGGCAAGAGGATGGATGTGAGTTTGAGACCAGCCTGGGCTACAAGAATGAGCTCAAGGCCAGCCTGAACTACATAGTACGAACTTGTCTCAAAAAAAAAAAAAAAAAGTTTATTGGGAAAGAAAGCTCCTGTCCAAGAGGGGAACAGAAGGGGCACCCGAGCAGGTTGCCCCCGAAATTGTCGTTTTTAGGGATATTATAGGACAAAACCATTGATAAGGCGGACCTAAGGTGAAACTAGGGGAACTTACTTAGGTAGTCATGAGGTGGGACAAAGTCATGGTCGACCAATGAAATTACAAGTATCACTGTCTAGGCAAAATTGATTAAATCGGGAGTAAATTTTTCGGGAAGCAAGTCGTGTAGCAAGCGGGCATGAATACGGAATAAGGGTTGTTTCTGTTGGGGGTTGAGTTTTTGTCTCCTTCAGGCTCTTTTAGGGTGAGGATACTCATTTAGAATATCAATCCCTGATACTTAACTTTAAGTGAGTGGGTGGCTGCATTTCTTTACTCTTTTGTTTCAAGTTCTGGCCCACAGGTGCCTCTCCCTTGCAAAGCTGCATAGTCAAGTTGTTTTCGATATTGTCCTGGAGGGCATGGCCCTGACTGCCTATCCTGTAACACTATAATTCTCTGAATGCAAAGCCGCTTAATTAATATTAATCACATGTTAATCACATTATACCATGTTATTTAGGAAAAAAAAAAAACTTCATTAGATTAAGAATAATTCTTAAACCAGGCATGGTGGCTCATGCCTGTAATCCCAGCACTTGGGAGAACGAGACAGGAGGATTGTTATGATCTCAAGACCAGTTTGAACTCGATAGCCAGATTCTGTCTCAGAGAGGGGTTAGAGAGAGAGACAGAGAGAGAGAGAAGCAAATAGGAGAACTGTTAGTGTTAGTTCTTCTAATTAAAAGCATCTTTTTTTTTCTTTCTTAGAGACAAGGTCTCACCATGTACAACCCAGAACTCCTAGCTATTATCCCTCTTTAGCTTCCTAAATGCTGGGATTGTAGGCATGCACCACCATGCCTGGCTGATTAAGAAATTTAACTCTAAAATATATTTATTATGTAGACATCAATCTACTACCATCATAAAATGATATATATTTAAATTGTTTTATGTAATAATTCATATAAATTCACATTGCATAAGTGTTTAGATTTACTGTGCTGAATTTTTTTTGGTGAAAGTATGATGAAATGCATGAAAATTTGTGTGTTGAATGTTTCATAATGAAGTTGTCCAAGAGTCTTTTGCAAACTCCAGCTGACTAATTCTTTATGTCTTTTAACATGATCTGCAAGAAATTGGATTTTGCATGTATATTCTACCTTAACTCTATTATTTTAAATTAATTTTAACATCTATTAAAGAATAAATTATCCTTGTGATGCAAATGCCCCTGTAGGCAGAACATGATAAAAAAAAAAAAACTAAAACCAGAAGTTGTTGACTCGGAAAGGAGAAAAGAATAGATCATTTAATGGGCTTCGATCTTAAAAATGATGGCAACTGAAGAAATCATAACTTGGAACAAGGCCTGTTGGACACTACAAATTGGCAGGCTTGGAATAGTAGAAAAGTTTTATACTGGTATAAACACCCCTTAAGCACAGTCAGTGTTCTGGATTTCCATTGTTTCCTGGGCTCAGGGCACAGCTACTGCACTGTCTCCAGTGTTCTCCCATGATCCCGGCTCAGTGAAATGCATCTGAGTTGGTCATTTATTGTGTCAGTAGAGAAGCTTGCTCTCTTGGTCTTTATCAAATAGAATTTTGCTTAGATAGTTGCCCTTTCCCTATTTCCCTTACATTACCATGAAAAATTTCAAAATTCAATTGTTCTAATTGCAGTGACTCTAAGCGTGCAGAGCAAGGAGTAGGATCTCAAGCACAGCCTGGGGCAAGGGCTTAGACTCTTATCAGGAGTATTACCAAAGAAGTTACTTTATACTATAGTGGATGAATATAATTTGATTGCATCCTATCCTATGGGAAGTTCACATGATGTTGGACCAAAGACCTTCTAGGTTGTTTTTTTTGGCTGAAAGGCACAGAGTCACTCAAGCTTAGTCCATGAGAGAAGAGTTTATGCTGAAGGAAAGTGGGTGCCAAAAAACAGCGTTATTATGTAGCAAGGAGATAAGAACCACAGGGCTAGAAACAAACAAACAAAAGAACTAATATATATATATATATATATGTAGGCATATATATATATATATATATATATATGCCTATGCTCTTTGCAAATGTAAAATATTACGAACACTACAGAAGATTGAACATAGTCTTCAAATAATATGTACTGTGCTAAATGTGATTCAGATACCCTCCAAATTACTTTTATTTTTGTATGTTGCCACAAGTTCATTTTTTTGTTTTGTTTTTAATTTTATTTTGAAGAGTATACGCAAAAGTAAAAATAAGTAGTAAAAACATAGACAGAAACAAAGTAACATACAGAAATGCATATATTACAGATTTTCAAAACAAGAATAGCTAATTAATACTGATTGTTTTGTTATCAATTTTTTCCTCAAATCTGTAGCATGGATTACTAGATATAGCTAAGCAAAACTGAACAAATAACTGACTATTAATGCTTTCTTTCAATAAATTTCAATTTTTTATTTGTTTTCTACTTTTTAAAAAATGTTATTTCAAAGAGTATCGTAATAATTGATAGGGCATTAGAAAGCAGTACACATTTAGAAGGCAGACATGAGAAGTATTCAATCACAGATTTTGTACTGCACGTTGCTGTTCTTGATGTAGTTGCTTAGATCACAGATTTCAGCATATACGATTAGCTAAGATGAAAATTCTTAAAAATAACTGCTATTTAAAAAATACAGATAGAAATGATTAGTGTAACCATCTCAGCTATCCAGAATATAGACCCTTGTATAATTTTCCCCCTTCCTTTTTTCCTTCTTTTTCTCCTTTCTCGTCTTCGTTGTTTAATCTTTAAGTTTAGTTTCTTTCCCTTTTGCTACATCATTATACTTTTCAGGTTTTATCTATTCTTACAGGTTCTTGTAGTAGGACACAATATAATATTTACACATGTGGGTCTGATTTTTTTTCATTTATTAATATAGCCTCTAGTTATATGCACTTACCTATAAATGCATCGTTTGCCTTTCTTTATAGCTCAGTAATACTCCATTACTAAAAGATGTCTCCTACATCTCTTTCATCCATTCCTCAAGTGATTGGTATTTTGGTTGTTCCCAAGATTTGGCTATGACAAATTGCACTGCCATAAACATGGGTGCACATGTAAGACTAGGATATGACTTTTCAGTTCCTTTGGGAAAATACCCAAAGGAGGAACAGCTATGCTGAATGGCACTTCCAGTGTTAGATTTTTAAGGAGTTTCCACACTGATTTCCATAGTGATTGTACTAGTCTACATTCTAACTAACAGTGGAGAAGGGTTCCTTTTCCCCAAAGCCTCTCCAGGAATTGTTATTAGATGATATCTTTGTTAGCCATTCTTTCTGGGGTGAGATAATATCACATTGTTGTTTTAATCTGTATTTCTCAGATGGCCAGTGCTGTGGAATATTTTTTCATATATTTATTTGGCACTTGTATTTTCTCTTCTCATAAAGTTATATTCATCTCAGATACCCATTTTTGTATTGGGTATTTAAATTGTGGGGACCAAATAACTGGTTGGAAGACAACACTATGCCTTACAAAAAATACTGTGAAATTCATAGTGATTTCTTAAGTAAAATTCTGTATCACTTATAATATTTTTAATGTTATTGGTACAGGGTCCCACTATGTAGATCAAACTGAGTGATCCTAGTACTTGTTTGCATCTTAGACTGGTTACTGGTTAAGATTTTTTGATCAATTTTTAGGTTGTTGTTGTGGTTTGTATCTAGTTGTCCCCCCAAAGCCTCTTGTAAATCATGGGCCTGTCAACCACGGGGCTGGAGGGGTGGGGCTTGAGGCAGTGTGGCCAAGAGAGGAGCAAACTATTAAACTGACAGCATATGCTGTCAGAGCCCCACCCCCCCCCGCAGGCCGCGGTTTCATGTAGAGGTATGGAGCAGATCATCCTGCACAGGGCAGCGCCCCAGCCCCTCCTCCATTCCCTCTAAAGTGGGGGCAGCATCTTCAAGCCTCCAGTAGCTGTGAGCTAAATAAACCTTAGCTCCCCTAAGCTTGTGTGTTAAATATTTGTCCCAGCAATAACAGAAAAGTAACTAAAACAGTTGTGTATTGGTGATTTCTTCTGCCATGCAGAAACTTCTCAGTAAGATGAGATGCCAATTTTTGATTATTTGAGGCATACCCCATGCTGTTTGGTTTTTGTTCATGAACTGTGGCTACCCCTATCCAAGATTTCCACCTAGTTTTGCTGCCAGTAGGTTTAGTATTTCTGTTTTAATGTTTAGATTTTAAACAATTTTGACTTTGGTTTAGTGCGTGGTAATAGAACTGGGTCTAGTTTCAAAATTTGCCAATTTTTCTAGCACCATTTGTTAAAGAGGCTTTCTTCCAATGAACATAAATGGTCCTTTTGTCAATGATAAGAACGAAGAGTGTGTTTGTGGTTGTATGCGCATCTTTTAAACTGTTCCTATGATCTTTGGGTCTGCTTTTTTGTCAATAACATTCCTATTTTATCACAGTGACTTTAGAATATAATTTCAAATTAGGGATTGTAATGTCTCCTCCCTTTCTTTTGTTGCCCAGGAGTGCCTTTGTATTCTAGATCTTTTCTGGTTCCAAATAAACTTTAAGAATGTTTTCTATAGCTCTGTAGAGCTGATGGTGTGTTTTATCAGGGAAACTGTGCCTTCCTCCAAGACTACCACCAGCACCTTAGTTAGATCAATGAGCATTGTTTAAAGTCTATTGAAAGAGCAAAAAAAAATCCTACCAACTCTATCTATATCAGTACAAAGAAATAGTCTCAGCCAAAATGGATACAATTGCTTTTCTTTCAAGGAAAGCTGCTCAGGCGGTCCTCCACACTTCTTATCCTTATTCCTTTTATTTATTGCTCTAGTTAATGATTCTAAAATTGTATTCAATAGGAGTGGTGATAGAGGATATATTTGTCTTGTACGTAATTTGAGTGTAAGACCTTTCGGTTTTTCTCAACTTAGAATTATGTTGGCTGCTGGTTTGTCATAGGTGGCTTTTGTCATATTGAAAGAGAGGCTATCTATTCCATTTATTTGTACGACTTTGATCATGATTGAGTGCTAGACTTTGTCAAACCCTTTTCTGCTTCTATTAAGATGCTTATGTGGTTTTTGGTTTTGGTTCTATTGATACAGTGTGTTACATTGATAGAATTGCATATGTTGAACCATTCTTGCATCCCTGGAATAAAACCTACCTGGTCATGGTGTAGAACCTCCTTGATGATTTGCTGTATTCGATTTACTAGAATTTTATTGAGGATTTTTGCATCTATTTTTCATGAGAGAGTTTGGTCTGTATTTCTCTTTTTTTTTGTTGAATATTTATCAGGATTTGTTGTCAGTATAATACTTGCCTCCCAGAACGATTTTGTTTGTTCCTTTCCCATTTCATTGAAGAGTTTGAGGAGTATTGGTATCAAATTTTCTCTAAATTTCTTATAGAATTCAGCCATAAATCTATCAGAACCTGGGTTTTTCCTTTTTGGAAAATTTTTTATTACATTTTCAATTTCATTGGCAGATATTGTATTTTTCTGTGTTTTTATATTTTCTTGATTCAGTTTTGGTAATTTCTATCTAGAAATCTGCCCATTTTATGTGTCTTTGATTCTCTGATAGTAAAGATTTTCCAAAGAGCTATTCCTCTGTATTGCCACAGGATCTGTAGTAATTCCATGATTTTCTTTCCTAGTTGCTTGAATCTGAGTTTTTTTCTTTTTTCTTTTTCAGGAGCTGGCTAGGGGCATATCAATTTTATTAGATCTTTCAAAGAACTACCTTTTAGACCTACTAATTCTTTATATTGTTTTCTTTGTCTAAATTGCATTAGTTTCTTCTCTAATTTTTATAATTTCCTCCCATCTTTGAGCATTGAGCTTCGTTTGCTGTTCGTCTTCTAACACCCTGAGGTGCAGAGTTAGGACATTTATTCTCAATTTGTTTTCCTAATGTGTATATTCACTGATAAAATTATCCCTCTGAGAACTGCTTCCATTGCATCCCACAGATTTTGGTTAAATCTGAATTTTCTTTGGATTGGAGATATTCTTTAATGTCTTTTTTTAATTAATGGAGGTTTTGTGGCTTTTTGTCATTTATTTCTAGTTTCATTGCACTTTGGCCAGATGATATGCATAGGGTATTTTTAGTTTTGTTGCATTTACATAAGCTTGATCTATGGACTAGTATTTGATTCTATTTTAGACCACTTTGTGCATTTATTCAAAAGTTTAGTTCAGTTCTTCTACCTCTTTCCTATATTTTTGTCTGCTTGACCAAACTTTCTGAGATAAGAGTGTGTTAAGGTCCCCTATTAAGTCCCCAGTTGTGATACTGATTATTAGATTTTTCACATCCTTTAAAATTTGTCTTATATAATTTGGTGTGGTTTTAATTGGATTTATATTGTTTGGAGTTCTATATGCCTTGTCTATCTGAATGTCAGATTGTTCCCCTTATTTTGGAAGTTTTGTGCTATTGCTGCTGTCTATATTTTTTATGTTGTTTGTATTGGCTCCTTCTTTCTTACTGATTTTTATTGTTCTTATGTTATACATCTTTGAATCATCTTGCAGCTATTGAATTATTACTTTCCTGGATCTTTGTGGTTTATAGAAGATCTTTCCTTTCCTGGTCAGCTGCAATATTATCCTTAAGGTCCGAAAGTCTATATTTACTTTCAATCAGATGGTTTTGCCAACTTGTTATTGCGTTTTTAATTTCCTGCATATATCTTTGAATCTGCTTCTTTAATTATATTGCTTCCTATATTGCTTGTTCAAGGTTTCCATTATTTTTCTTTTTCTTTAAAGCATATAGTTAGCTGGACCTGGTGGCGCAGGCCTGTAATCCCAGCACTTGAGAGGCTGAGGCAGGAGGATCGGTGCGAGTTCGAGACCAGCCTGGGCTACCAAAGCGAGCTCAAGGCCAGCCTGAACTGCATAACAAGACCCTGTCTCAAAAAGACACACACACAAAAAAAGGATATAGTGAAATTTATTACTGTTTATATCACAAAATTACCACATTCTTCATTGGTAGGTGCATTATTTTTCTGTTTTCTTTTGTGTCACAATACCTAGTACTTCTTTCATTGTAAGTATCATGTTTTTTAACCTGGGAGATTATTTTTTAATCTGATTTTCCCCATAGTTTTCTGCACTTGTTTCTTAAATTCAGTTATTATTTCAGAAATTTCAATTGTGTGACTTTAATTTTTTCCATGCTGTTGTCTTCTGGATTCCTGGGTGTGCTCAGGACTCAAGATGCATTTTTCTTTTCTTTTCTTTTCTTTTCTTTTCTTTTCTTTTCTTTTCTTTTCTTTCCTTCTTTCTTTCTTTCTTTCTTTCTTTCTTTCTTTCTTTCTTTCTTTCTTTCTTTCTTTCTTGTCACTTTCCATTTAAGAGAGAACTCTTTATTTTGATTTCTTTGATACATTCTTATGAAAGTTTGATAATAGATAGCTGTATCCCTGCAATCAGAACTGTACTTTCTGTGGTATTTTCTTTAGATATCTCTCCCCTATCAAAGATTCTTGTTTTGTGTATGTCCCAAGATTTTGCCTTCTCTATTGATTAAGAGTGAGATACTAGTTTCTGTTTGTCACTGTTTTCTGTGCTTTGATGTTGGGCTTGGTGAGATTATTTGCCAAAAACCTCCCCATATTATTATCTAAGGGACAATGTGTGGTTAAGGAAGATATGGTATCTTATTTATAGTGGAACAATTAGCAATGCTAAGAACAGCTAGGAAAATTCAGAAATTGATAAATGATTGCAACTGATTAGTTTGTAGTTTTGACCATAGGAGCAAGCATTATAGTTATATAACAAAGCAGAGATGAAATGGGGAGTTTGTATTTAAATTAGTTTCCCTGAGCTCTGTCTCAGAATCTCCCCTGCATATCTTTACAACCTTCAAGGCAGACCAGTTCACCCAAAGGAAGATTGTTCCATAGGTCTGAGCTTCACCCTGGGCCCCACTGAACCTAGCAGTGTGCCTCAGGTCACTGGGTCTGTTCTACTGAATTCCAACCTGACTGGATAGACCTGGATGGAGCCTGGCTGCCCTTCTCATCTTCTTTAGGCTCTGTCCCACTAGAGTGACCCTGGTGGCTCCTTCTGTCTCCACAGTTACTTTTGTTTTTCAAATGTGAATTCATTTTTTGTTTGTCATGTAGCTTTTTTTTGTTTGTTTTGTATCTTGTTTACATGTACAATTTTTCCCCCTCAAAACTTTGATGTTCCAGACTTGTTTAAGCATTGGAGATTAAAAAGAAGAAAATAATGAAAAATGATGGAGCACTAACATCTTTTCAATAAACCAGCAGAAACCAACAGTAAAGTTATCCGAACTGTCCTCTATATGTACATGAATATACCTTCTTCCCTTTCTGCTTTGTCCTTTTCATCATCCCAGCTTTTCCTTCCCTTTGAACAAATTCTTTCCCTTTTACAGTATCTAGTCTACCTTTTGGATTTTATTTAGTCTTCCACGTTCTCATAGTAGTGAGACAATCTGATGTTTGCACACATGGGTTTGATTTGTTTCACTTATCAATATAGTCTAGTATCCATTTACATATAAATGTCTTCCATTTATTATTTTATAACTGAATAATATTTCATTATGTAAAACAACACATCTTTTCAATTTCTTGTATTTTTTAAACCAAATCTGCAAGTTTATTTCTGGCCATCTGAATAACTAACTTAAAGATAACCTTATGTGATATAACAACCATTGTCAAATTCTTATCACTTTGGTGAAATTTTGTAGTATTTTTAATTTTTTATTTGTTTTTTGTTTTTTTGAAAAAAAATAGAACTCCTTAAACAACATGAATTACCTCAGGGTTACCTTTTGTGAGACTTTCTAGCTTTATTCCCTGCTGAAAAGGCCTCATTCTACCTATTTATTCCAGTGTAGGTCCTGAGAGTTAAATATGATTACCCAGTTTATCCATGTTTTCTGGCCACTCCATATTCCATTAACTTTAACCTTAGTGCTCATCTAAAATCTAATTCTCCATGGTTGAAAAGAGGGCAGTCCAGTGATTTAAGTATGGTTGTTTAAGCTTTCTTTTGGTATGGATTCAGTGAGGTTGACTGGAGTCAACAGCAGTTATCAGATATTTATGAAACACCATGATCCATGGCTACTAAGAAATGGTGAAAATCAAAATTCCAAACACACTATTGTTAAGTTTCTATCATTTTTAAGTAAAATTCTATACTGTTTATAATGTTTATTTTCTTTACTATTTTTTTTTTTTATTCTCTTAAAAAAAAAATACTCCCAAACATGCGAACATGAAGAAGGGATTTAAAAAGTCTGCCAGGAGAATTCCAGTCTCAGGAGTATTTAGAGAGCATCAGAGCTCCCTCCAGATCCCAATGCCACCTATAGCACAGGACCTACAAAGGGGCCATGAGAAAAGCATGGAATGACCTGATGCCAGAGGCCAAGTGAATGAGCACTAGGGAGACAGAGGTGAATGAGTGAGATGCTCATAGGCAAGGGCTTTCTCAGATTTGGGAACTAAGGAAGGTGTGACCACAAAATGATTCAGAAGGTCGAGTTAGGATTACAGAGCCTTTCCATTGGCTAGAACAAAAGGGCTTGGTCCTACATGGCAATCCAGATCCAGGAATTGGTGATCCATGATACAATGGGTAGCAGAGGTGTACAATGAGTGTCGTCAATGTGGTTGAAAGGTGGAGAAGCAACACCGGGACAGGACCAGAGTAGTCATTCTCAGCACAACCCTCACCAAATACCTCTATGTACTCACTCTGTGTTGCTTGCTTTCCCAATGCTGCAGATATGGAATCCAACCCAGCACACACCAAACTCTGCTGAGTCTATTGCCTGCATGTGGTCTTTCTCATGGACTCAAGAATGCCAATACATTCAAACCAGCAGGCCCATCTCCACTGAGACCTAAACGCCACAGGCTCCGTGGTCTGGATAGAGAATACATGATGGATAAAGTGATCATATGTTTGGATACTAAAAGAGGAATGACAGGGCCAGAAAATATTTCATTGTTTTCTCACCCAGAAGGTCTAGAAAGAGAAGACGTATTCATTTTAGTGGTTTACTATGCAGAAAAAGGGACTGAAATTAAAGAATTTCTCCAGAGGTAAGCAAAAGACCAGATGTGCCATATCTCTCTCACATGGGTGTAGGTAGCTGAATATAAGACAGAGATAAAAATTCCCTTGCTAGTAATGCTTACTTAAGAGTAGCTGAAAGAAAAATGATCTCTCTGTATAAAGGGAATAGGAAGCAGTCTCACAGGTCTCAATGGATTCCCAAATCCCTCCCTTCATTAGTAGACAAAAGAAAAAATCACAGGAAAGGTACTGGCTTAAGCACTGGTGACTGGAAGCACACCTATGTATGCCTGGATTCAGTGCCGCAGGAGTACAATAAACAATGTCTCCACTTTCGATCTAAGATGAAAGAGCACAGTGATCAAATTTAGTGTAAGTTTAAATAAGAGTGAGAACACGCTTTTGTGTATTTTTATGTGTCTTTTCCCCCTTCTCCTTTACTCCATCTATCTGATATTTATGTATTTGAGATATCTGCACATGAGTAATAGAGACTTAGAATTAATCAGTGCTTTTGCTTACATAACATCCTTCAGATATTTCTGATAAGCCCGAACCAAATAATATACAGGGAGGATTCAGTCACTAGTTTTCTATAAGCCTGTTAATTGTGTTTGGTTTTACAGTTTCCTCCAACTCCAAATATACTACTTCTTTCTTTTTCTCTCTGCCTCTTCTTGAAAAATAACGTCTGAACCCTTATCCCTCACTCCATAATAACTGAAAACAATACTGCTGAAATCCCTTAATGCTTCCACGTATTGTTTTTTTATATTCTTTCTGAACGCTTTTCTACATTTTCTTTGTCTCTTCTTCCACCATCTTCTATGTCTTTCTCTAGGTTCTACAAAATTTCCTCGTCTTTGTGGGTTGGATCCATAGATGCTAATAAAACCAGTAGTTCCTTGCCCCTTTTTTCCCCTTGCAATTCAGTGAACCCGACTGATCCTACGTGTTGCCTAGGCAGATGATCACATAGCCAAATCCAAGGTCACTGGGCAGGTCTACAAGATATAAATTTCTACAGTAATAGCAGAGTATTTTTTTTAACCTAAGTGATTTTTTGTTTTAAGAAGAAAAACAATTGAAATATGGAAAAGCTGGAAAATAAGATGCCTCTAAGCACTTGCAGCTCCTCCGAAGCAACAGAAAAATTCTAATTAATAAAACATTGAAGCCGGGCACGGTGGCTCACACCTGTAATCCCAGCACTTGGGAGGCTGAGGCAGGAGGACTGGTGCAAGTTCGAGACCAGCCTGGGCTACAAAAGTGAGCTCAAGGCCAGACTCAACTGCATAGCGAGACCCTGTCTCAAAAAGACAAAAAAAAAAAAAAAAAAAAAAAAAAAAAAAAAAAAAAAAAAAAAAAAAAGGCAAAAAAAAAACATTGAATAAGGTAAAGGAGATAAAAGCAAAAAAAGTTGATTTAATTATAGAATTCAGGGCCATCCAGATAGCTCAGTGTTTTAAGGCACCTACTTTGGCACATGGAAGGGCCAGGGGTTTGACCCCAGGCTGCTGTGCTAGCGCTAGACCTGGGTGTGGCAGTGTGCACCTGTAATCTTGGTGTTTGAGAGGCTGAAAACAGAAGGATCACTATGAGTCCAATCTGTGTAGTGAGACCCTAGTGACCCTGCACTAAATACATTAAAAAATATGTAAAAAGTAAAGAAGTCATACAAGATTTGAACACAATCAAAATTAGGTATTATAAAAATATAGAATTTTAAATATGAAAAATTCAGTGGAAAATATGAACAACAGAAATGATAAATCTGAAGGGAACCTGGGAGAAAAGATAGATTTGACATAATACATTATGTACTCTGTGATAGCCTCATGCTACAAGAGACCATCAGCATGAGAGTGGAATCCATCAACTGCTACGTCATGATGAGAACAAAGAAAACAGATCAAGCAAAGGAAAGTAAAAAAGAAAAAAGTCTAAGTATTATTGGAGTTAAGAAAAAGTTAAAAGATGATTGCAAAGGTAGAAACATTTATTCTCTAGAATTGTGGTTCAAAAGTTTCTAATGTAGGGAAAGACTTCAATATGCAGGTAATTCAGGAATTAAGAATTCCAAATAACCAATGATCAGAAAACAACTTCTCCGCAACATATCATAATGAAAATACCAGAAAAGCAATACAAAAAGAGAAAGAAAAAGTCCTACTTAGAAGAATAAAAGCAGATTTCCCACACAAAAAGTTAAAGGTTAGGACAGCATGGAAAGATATTTTTCAAAATGTAAAAGAAAATAACTAGCAATGTCAATCACTATATTCTGTAAGAATATCTGCTAAAATTGATAGATAAAATTTTCCTTGGGGCTCGACGGGATGGCTCAGTGGTCTAAAGCCCCTGCCTGGGAAAGCTTGGGCAGCTGCAGGGACCGCGGTTCGATCCCCGGCACCACATGCTGTGCCAGCCCTGCCCTCGGGGCAGGCTAAGCCAACCATAAAAATGAGTGAATAAACAAAGGCTCTGAAACAAGAAAAAAAATAAAGAAAGTAAAAAATTCTTTAAAAAAAAAAAAAAAAGATTTTCCTTGATAGAGAGAAACTTAAAATAGTTAAGATCATCAAATAAGAATTGCAGAAAGTATTTAAAAGAATTTGGACAGAGACAGCAACTAACACCACCAATGTACTAAAGTAAAAGAATAAATGTATAGTTAAACAAATTGAAGAAATAAAAAAGCCAGCAATGGAAATAATGGAACAATGGGATTCAAGAACAACTTTGAATAATAATCCTCAGTGCTACTAATATTAATTCCCCCATTAAAAGATACAAACTGACAACTTGACTCAAAAAATAAAATTCAGAAATATGTAGGCAACAAGAAATATGTCACAGCCACAACCATGCAATAACAGAAAGTGAAAGACAGAAAACAATGCTCAGTAAAAGCGGAGCCAGATAGCCAGCTTCTGTATTTTCAGTTTCAATTCAAAACTGATCACAAGTGAAAAAGTAGGTCACTATGCAATTGCCAAATGAAAAGAATCCAGTATGAAGAGATAATTATAAATATATACTTGCACTGAATATAAGGGAACTCAATTTCACAAAATAAACTCCAGATGACATCGAAGGACAAGTAAACATAAAGATAATTATAACAGGAGGCTTCAATATTCTTATCTCACAAGAAGGCATGTCAGTGAGACCAAAAATTAGCAAAAGGATGTCAGAATTGAACCATACTACTGAACAAATTAATTTAATAGGTATCCACACTGTTTTATTCAGCAGTGATATATACATTTTTTTTCTCAGCAGCACATGGAGTATTCTCTAAAATACACAATATATTAGACCATAAAACATGTTTAAATTAGTACAAACAAATTGAAATGCTGCCATTGGGTTATAGCAGAATGAATATTTAAGGACAACCATGGACACTAAAGATGCGAAGATTAATAAACTAGTAAATAAATAATGGGTTTCAGAAGTCAGGGAAGATTTAAAAGCACCTAGAATCAGATGACAAAGGAAGCATTAGATACTAAACCCTATATGACTAATGGAAGCCAATTTTAAGAGATAAGTTTATAGCTTTGAGGTGCACATCTAAAAAGTCAAGTAGCCCTAATTAAGTAACATAAAAATGTAAACAAAGTATGATTAAGTGTAAAGAAATAAAATTGAGACAAAAATACATAGAGTCAAGTGGTTGATTAAAAGTGTAAATGATAGTCTGTGTAAATGTCTCCCTAAGACTCACGTGGTCATAGGTGAGGATTTTTCAGATGTGTCTGGATCCAGAGTAGATGCCCTCAATGATTCACAGAGCAATGCCAAGGTCAAGTCATTAGAGTTAAGGGTCTGTGAGCTACCATCCCTGAGTAGCCTTTATAAATTAAATGGGCAGAAAGATGCTGTAAGGAGCCTTACTTGTTATGTAACCCTGAAAGCTGTTTTTTTCCCATGATGCCTGTCTGTCACAAATCTCCCCCTTGGAGGCAGCAGGTTATAGATTGAAATATCTATGAACTAGTAGCCCAATAAGCCTCCAACTTTGGGTGTTGTTGGGTAGCTGGTCTCAACAGTGAGGAAAAAGTAGTTAAGATAATAAACAAGACCAAAAAGTAATTAAAAAACGTTTTCTTATGAAGTGAAGAATGGGAAAAATAGAAATCACTTGTTTCAAGCAAATAAATAACTTCAAGAGTACTAGTGATGAGATCATATAAAATATATATTGAGAATTCAAGAAAGTAATAAGAAAAAGCACACAAAATTGGAGAAAATTTTCTAAAGAACACCCTCTTGAGTTAAGTGGGAATTTCTCAGATCAATAAAGGAGTGAAAGAGCTTTTGAAAACAAGAGAACATTTGAAAAGGCAGAGGAAAAAAAATCTGTATATGTTAGGAAAATTGTATATAATTCATTCTGATGACAGAGAAGGCAAATTAGAAACATTGTCAACAATCAGTTGCAGTAATAGGCAAGAAACCAGATCATTGAGGCCTTGTAATGGAAATTATTCATTTTATTGGGTAGATGATGTGGAAACAAAAATGTGTTTTAAGTACATGTGTGATCACATTACATATCTGTTTTACTGACTATATGAGATAGAATTGAAGATGAGCTATAAGGGTAATCTAACAGGCATTATTTGCAATAATGACATCAATACCTGTAATGAAATTATACTATTAAATGAAAGACGAGGGTGGGAATAAACATTAAAGGATTTAAAAAAGAATGTGTAGACCTAAGGGTCAATCCCTTGATTTAAGACTAATAAGAAAAATGATAATAATATACTAATGTTTAGATTATCATATATAAATCACCTTAAGAATGGCTCTGGATAGGGGCTGGGGAGATAGCTCCGAGGCACAAGTGCCTGCTGGGCAAGTGCAAGGTCGTGAGTTTGAACCCTGGTCCCACAAAAAAAAAAAAAAAAAAAAAAAAGAATGGCTCTGGAAATGTTACCAGTGATATATAATACATTTAGAACATTTCACAGGAAGTGAGATCAATGAAAGATCATTATCAGTTTGATATATTGGACATATGAGTTTGGAAGGATATTTTAGCATAAAAGAACTTAAAATAAATTGTTTATCATGCCTCTTTAAGACTAGAATTTTCCATACACTATTTAAGCATCTGGAGGTCCTTTCAGAAGAGAATTCTGAGTTAATTTTAATTGTAAGCTCTGGTGAATAAAGAGTAAAGTTATATACAGACATTTAATTAGCTTATTTATTTATAAAATAGTGTCAAACTGTTCTCCCTCTCTCTTGGAGGATGAATTCTAGTGAAGGCAACAAAGACAAAATTAAAGAATTAATAATATATTTTCAGGGAAACCTAATTAGGAATAGAAATGAGAAGGGGTGATGCTATATTCATTCATTGTAGGACTGATGGGATTGAAGGGTTCAAGGAGTGAGGTATGATCTGGAAGCTATGACATTTGACTCATAAAAAAGGGCTTGTGGTTTGGCATTCATAGGCATTTTGGCGAGACTGTGAAATTTGTGTGTGAGATAATAAGATTTTTATTTCTGCAGGAAGAAATTATTTTTTCTCCTGAGTCACTTGTGGCAAAGATGCAGACAGACATCAGAGATGGAATTCTCACCAGGAACACCAGAGTTCCTGGTCTGTCTTTTATCTTCTCCTAACTCCTATGTAGACTGAGGAATAGCGAAGTCATTATCTTATGCTACAAGGAACAAACAGCCATGAATTCAGGCCATTGAATGTTTTGGTTCTGTACTAATGTTTGTTACACACACATTGTGTGGGAAGTTCATGAAAAATGCAGAGGTTGGCCTGTATGATTGATATTCGGGTGTAGTGGAGACTTGATGGAATTCAGAAGTCTGCAGTTTCAGCTTCCAAGTGATTTTTTTTTTTAAATACTAGTGCAACACAATTTTACAAATATCACTGTAGTTGTTACCATTACCAAAACAGGACATTAAAGTTATGTGCATGACGCATGTATGCCATTAGGACTTGCAGCAGAATGAAATTTTGATTTGTCGCAGATTGAAACTGAGTTTAGCTTCTAGGTGAAATACAAGGCCTGGAAATCATGCCAGAATACTGCCAGCATTTCACAGAACTGCTGGAAGAAATGCTTGTCAAATATTTGCCATGGCATGAGCCTATCCTTATTTTAACTCCCTGGAAGCTACCCTAGAGGACAAGGCTTCTTGAAAATCATAACTTTGGGATTAACCAAGCTGCATTAGGAAGTGTTTTCTTGATTCATTTAATTTAGAGTTGGAAAATTTGCTACTTAGAGGGTCACAAACAATGTTCAAGAAATATGGTCTTGCTTAGTTTTAAACAGTTTCAACTAAATTTGAAAAGCTTTAAAATTCTATGGTGAAAAATTTGAAAATTAGGGCCAAAAGACAATACTGACAAATTTAATGATGCACAGTGTTAACTCACATGTTATGTTCTTTCACATATTTTGTTTAAATATATGCATTTGTGTTTATGGTGAGATGAAAAACGTTCATTCTGAAATGTTATCTAGAATAAGAGTGTATCTCAGTCACATCCTTCCATATATATTAAAATAACTAATGCACTAAATATAAATATTTATAAAATATGTATTGTTTGGATATAAGGTGTTTATATTCTTCCTTGTGGTGAGATAGTTACTAGTAACTTCATTCCTTTAGGCAAAATCAACTGTATTTTACTTTTAATATTTTTAATATTGTTTAATTATTTATTGGATACAGAGCCTAATTATCTAATTCAGACTTGTAGTGATATTCCTGTCTCAACCTCCCCAGCCCTGGGATTACAGGTGTGCACCACCATGACTGTTTTTGGGGCTGCCATTGTGTGTTTGGGATTCCAGGGATGGCACAGCCTATGGTACTGGGCATTGAACTCAGGTCCTTGCTCTTGCCAGGCTGGTGCTTAGACCACTAAGTTACCTCCCCAGTCACTACTATTAATATTTGTATAATTAAAAAGTCCTATCTGTGGTATAGAAGAAACTTATTATGAATGTAAAAGCAGCTGGCCAGCTTCAAGAATAATATCTATGATGAATAAGTTTTTATACCTTGAAATATTTTATTTCAAAGTTTTTCTTCGAAATGTGCATGGGATTATGATATATTACAGAGTTTTACTGTTTGGAAACCTTTGGAGTCCTCTTATTTGCCTAGTGAAACCCAGAAAGCTCAAAAATCTTAATCTGCTTTGACTTTTGATTTGAAAAAATGATGAAATCATGGCTAATAAGGTAGATTAATCAAGAAATTTGCTAAGAATACACTGCTGTAACTAACAGACCATAGTACATGCACCCTGGTTTTAGTAGTTCAGTGCACTTAAACAGTGACAACAAAGGATCGTATGTGTCAGTACATTTCAAATTCACTCTATTTGTAATTGTTCCTTGTCTGGAAGCTCAAATTTAAAAGGGAGATTGTTTTAAGCCAACATGTCTAAGCTCAAAGATACTGTACCTAAAAATGAAATTTGATGAAAAAAATTATAATCTTCTAATTACTCACTGGTTAGACATTTATGTATTAATTGGATTAATTTAGCTCATATTATGTATAAAGTTAAAAAAGAAATCAGACAAAAGAAATCCAAAGGTTAAAGAGATAAAATCAAGAAATGAGGTTATTACATAAATACAGACCCTAAATCCTGTGAGCTGTACAGAGTGGGCCAGAAATATGACATGAATTAATAAATATGAAAAGAAAAACCTACCTATTTATCAAATTTACAAGATTTAGGCCCAGGGAAACAACTCCACAGCTTAAACACCCGCCTGCCAAGTGTAACTGTCCACTTCTGATCCCTGGGACAAAGGAAGCCTAGAACTTCAGGTGCAAGGTGCCAAGCCCAAAACTGAGTGTGGTGGTGCACATTTGTAATCCCAGTGCTGGGGAGGCTCACACAGGAGGATTGCTACAAGTCTGAGCTGCATAGCCAGACCCTGTACCAAATGATCAAATTTTTTTTAAATCCAAATTTACTCACCTGTGGGGTGTGCTGAGATGACAGTTGAGATTGGGTGTGGTGGTGTTGCCCTGTAATCCCCGCATTCTGGGAGGCTGAAAACAGGAGAATCACTACAAGTCTGATCTACATAGCGAGACCCTGTAGGGTGGACCTTGTTCTAAATACATACAAAAAAAATCGAATTTACAAAATTTATAATTTACAAAATTTCACTTAAAAATTTTAAGTTATTTAGAGAATAAAGCACATCTGTGATCAAAAGGCAGAGCATGGTTCATTACAGTTAGCGTACTTATTTCTTTCTTTCTTTCTTTTTTTTTTTTCCTTTTTTTTTTTTTTTTTTGAGACAGGGTCTCGTTATGCAGTTCAGGCTGGCCTTGAGCTCACTTTCGTAGCCCAGGCTGGTCTCGAACTTGCACCAATCCTCCTGCTTCAGCCTCCTGAGTGCTGGGATTACAGGCGTGAGCCACCACGCCCGGCTTTTTTTCCTTTTTTTGAGACAGGGTCTCACTATGCAGTTCAGGCTGGCCTTGAGCCCACTTTTGTAGCCCAGGCTGGTCTTGAACTCGCATCGATCCTCCTGCCTCAGTCTCCCAAGTGCTGGTATTGCAGGCATGAGCCGCTACGTCCAGCTAGTGTGCTTATTTCTATGAAAATGTAATATATGTGAAACTCACAAATGTAATATGAAAGTCTAACACAGAAATACACTACACAAAACAAAAATCATGTTCTGAAAGTTAATAAATAATATTCTATTCCAGTACAAATTTGCTAGTATTGTTTGTCATAATATATTTCAACATAAGACCCTGTTTAATATTTTATCCATACTATTCAAAGTATTTTAACTCTTCAATTTGAGATTACAATGGAATGATATGAGTATCATATTTTATATGAAATTTTATTACAGGTAAAACGAACCTACTAAGGCTTAGGTCAAATGTGCAGTTGTGTGGTGGAATGGGTAGGAAAGATTCCCTAGAAGTATTTTGATGGCAAGTTTTAGAGGTTTGCTTGGTTGTGATAGAGATTATAAAGGAATGTATCAAAAATTGAGTACATTTATATATACAAATTATAAGAAAATAAATTAGTTTAAGTTATCATTAAATGTATATTTATTATACATTGCATTTTCCACATGAAAACACTATTGTGTAATTACTGCGTACATACATAAAGGATGTGGTCTATGCTTATCTTACTCATCAGTATATTTCCAACTAATGCATAATTAATATTTAAAATGATGTAGTGTAATAAATTAAAGAATCTTAGAATTCTGTTTCTATTATAAAGCTGAAACATTTGAACTGTTCTTTTTACTGAGAAATAAGGATAGTATAAATGTCCTGCAATTTAACTTCAAGACTCTCTGATCCCAGAGCAAGGAATATGTGTGTTAATGTATCAGGAGTTTTTAATCATACTTATATTGTCTATTAACACTGATTTTACATACTGATAAGCTAGGTTGACTTCATTTAATACATTAAGAGCTAAAAAGTTGCAGTTATATTGTTTTAAAAATATTTGTAACTGTAACATACATTGAAGCAATAAAACTTTTATTATTTAGGATTCATACCCACATACAAATAATTTGCAGGCAAATTTAATCAGAATCTTAAAAATGGGCAGTTCGTATGGCTTTGTGGCATATAAGGAACTGAGTTCCACTCCAAGGGAACAGGAAGGGATTGGTGTGTAGGGTTCTCTGGAGGCTTCCTTGGAACACAGAGTCTCCATCATAAGAGAAACTTCACAGGAATGGATGAAGGGATGAGAAACCAAATGGAATATGACTAACCTGGAAGGGATTGATTAGAATTCTAATCCATCTATTCTTTGTCCTTATTTGAGCAAAGGCAAGTAAATGTATTTAATTCTTTAGTATTCTGTGATTATCATAGATTTTTCAAGCTCTTTTGGAAAATCACAATGTGACATGAAAATGAAGAATGAGGTAAATTTTGAGCTTCCATCATGGTACCATAATGAATTTTCAGCAGATCTTCGTTTCTTATTTTATTTCTCAAAAGTTGTATATGCCTCAATCACACACACAAGTAATGCCCAGAAAAAGTTATCTAGCAGTGATTTTCTCTTGCTCTGACTCCAATTAATATAAAGAATTAGGCTGTTTATTTTAATCTTACATTTCTCCTCTGCTTGTGAAGTAGAGTATGATATGTATGTTTTAAAAAATTGTCAATGCTTACCTCTGTCTTAGAATTCACAATAAAGAAAATATTCATTGTGTTAGGTCATAATTATTTAAGAATTTTAATGACAGAAACATGAAATTTTAAGATAACATGTATATTTTAGTCAATAATACTGTGATTTAAGTCTTCCTTTCTTGCTTTGTGTAAGGATTTCAAACACACACACACACACACACACACACACAAACACACACACACTCCTTAGATGGATATCCAGTGCACTATTGAGTATCTTATTAATTATTCAAAACTTTTTGGTCTTTTTCCTGGATCAAAAAAAGGCATTAATCATTAATACAACTTGCTTAAATGCATTAGAATAAGCATTTACTTCTCAGAATAAAAACATAAATTGTATAGGTTAACCCTGGTTAGAAAATTTTTTCCCATTTCATTCACTTAAAAGTCAGTTCATGTTTAGTTATTAAGTAGTGTTTTTCTAGGGAAAGAAACTTCATTCTAACCTTTAGGTTAATAAATTTAAATAGCTATTTACATTATTTCCTCACTATAAATAGTACTGGAAATTTTGTCTAAGAAAAATGTTAAAATATTTTGTAAAATTAGATTAGGTAAAATTACTTGTATCTTGTAAATCTCTAAACTGATTTAAATAATAAAACTGACAAGTGCAAGGTACCAGGTTTAATCCCTACTACCACCTGCCATGCTAGCGCTAGAATTTTAAGCACACTAATCCAGTGGTGTAAGACAGTAATCTGAGTACTGGGAAGGCTGGGACAGTTAGATCACTATGACTCTGAGTTGCGTAGTGAGACGCTGCACCAAATAAGAGAGAGAGAGAGAGAGAGAGAGAGAGAGAGAGAGAGAGAGAGAGAGAGAGAGAGAGAGAGAGAAAGGAAGGAAGGAAAGAAGGAAGGAAGGAAGGAAGGAAGGAAGGAAGGAAGGAAGGAAGGAAGGAAGGAAGGAAGGAATGTCAGGTGTTTGGAAATTATGATAGGGAAGATAAAATCAACTGTAAGTCAAAGTAAGCATAACATATTAAAGGAAAGAAACACTGACATAATTCAGCCCAGTTATCTAAGTTTTTTAGACAGAGAACGTGAAATAATATGATATTGAGACTATTTAAATTTTTACATGACATAGCCGGGCGTGGTGGCTCATGCCTGTAATCCCAGGACTCGGGAGGCTGAGGCAGGAGGATCGGTGCGAGTTCGAGACCAGCCTGAGCTACAAAAGTGAGCTCAAGGCCAGCCTCAACTGCATACCGAGACCCTATCTCAAAAAAAAAAAAAAAAGGCAAAAAAATAAATAAATAAATAAATAAATAAATAAATTTTTACATGACATAGAAGAAGACCTAACACTAGAAATAAAATTCCAGTCTTCATAACAGTGCATTGTTAAATTGTTGTGCTGTTAGTGAAAGTTTGCAATGTCACATTAAACTGGCTCTGCTTAATTCTATTATTTTCAGTAATTCTAGAATTGAGGGACTTGGGGAAATACTTCTGTGGCACAAGTTCCTGCCTGGAAAGTGCAAGGTTTGAGTTTGGACAAATTTGTACATGCTTAGATTATTACATTTCTGTATAAAAAATGTAACATTTTTTTAAAATCCCATTCTATAAAGATTTATTAAATATTAATGATTGATGGAAAATACTGGTTCCATGTTAAGTCTAAGGCATTTAATATTTAGAAAGACAGTGATGTTAAGGTCAATTATCTGCGTTATAGAGTAATAGTACCACTAAACTTCTCTTCTGGGGGGTTAAGAACCTAAGTTTCCAGATCAAAAATTAGAGAAAAAGAAGGGTTATTAGTGTAGCCAATATTTTGGCACTAGCCCTTCAAAGTCAGTGAGGACTCAGGACATAAGAGAACATGTGCTCTAACATCATATAAATCAATGATGTACCAAATTTTCTGTTCAAAGAGATTATGAGGCCACAGAGGAAAGGGATCAACAATGTATAGTGTGCCTAAGGAGAGTCACCTAGAGAGAAAATATTCTCTTAGGTTTTCACAGAGAGCAAACTGGTCAAGCAATGGCCATGACTCATTCAGACAGTTGACACTGATAAAAGTTCTACAAAATGCTGTATATAGTTTCAAGGTAAATCCTGAGAGAATTTGACTGACCTTGTCAGATGTGAAAGTTACATGTGTTGTTGTATAGTCTTGCTTTAACTTGGACTTAACCATTCAGCAGAAACGTTTAACCATGAGGCATAAAAAGTAAAGCTAAAATAGTGTGTACAGCTATAAAAGGTTCAAGTCAATAGCTTCTGACATTGCCAGTTCCCCAATAACCCACTTGTATTATGGAATGGACTATGTATACAATTACTTTCTGTTAGTTCAATGAGAAGAAATGTTTGTGCCAATAGTGTTTTGAAAATTTGTCATATCTACATCTTGTACTCTGAACAACTACTATGAAGAAAACAATATGAATTGTATCAATTATTGTGGCTATCATACTAAAGTGTTTTGAGATTGTTTCAAAGTTATTTCTTATTAAAAGTAATAAAAATAAAATACGTAGAATAATTCTTTGCTTAACAAGATGTGATCTCAGGGTAAGTTATTATTTTCCTCCACCCCAGGCAGACAAATTTAAAGTGCAACACTTCTATCGTTACCAGAAAATAATCTTGGACAACGTCACAAATTCAAGTTAGTAATTATATTTGCATTTGCATTTCAATATCAAAATGCAACAAATTAAATTTGAATATATATGGACATATATATTTGAATATATATGGACATATATATTCAAATTTAATTTATTGATATAAATATATATACATATATATGACAATTAAAATACTTTCTTAATGGTCCAATAATAACAATGGTAAGTTTTCTGTGGCTTATAGACTTTAACACCTAACAATCATGTGACCTTGATTCTGAGAAAAAATTATTAAAGTTGGTTTCTTTCTTGAGTTTCTTTACCTATTCTGACTTACTGACATTGCCAGTAGGCACGTTTGTCACTACTATAGCCATTCTTTTTGTACTTTAAGCTTAAAAGTGTATTCCTATGTAGCTTCTGATGTCTAAATTACAGGTTGATTGAGAAAGTCAAAAAATGAAGCCATATCCTTAACATTATTGAAATTATATCACAAAAATATGGAAAGATGTAATAATTACAAAAGGATAAATCCTGCACAGAAACAGATAATGTATTTTAGATAGAGTTAAAAATCATGTAACTTAAAAACTTATGAAGAGAAACAAGTGGTTGGACAAAATTTTACTAGCACACAATCAGGCTTCAAAAATATTTTTCTGAGATATTTTTTCCAAGGGAGAGAAATCTGATTTATAGAAAAAGATATGGAGAAACTCAGAAATTGTAAAGTATTATAAAATATGTTTTTCATGAATTTCAGGGCACATATTTAAACCATATCTCAGGATAAGTTTTAAATTGTTATTTATATTTGTTAAATGAAATTTATTTGTTTATTTCCTTAGGAAGTCACTGAGTGAATTTCCTAAGGAAATCATCTCTTTTATATCTGAAATTTCTATCACACACTAGTAAAGGCAATAAAATCTATTTCTGTCTGTGATTAATTAAAAAGTGCGTGGTTCTTTCTTACAGAATTTCTTTTTTATTATTACTTTTAATAAGAAATGACATTATGACAGTTTCAAAACACACACAAGTAGTGCATTCCCAATATTTGGTACATGTTGTTGTCTTCCTTGTAGTTGCACAGAGCACAGGGTGCAGATGTGATAATTTTTCTAATCATTATGGGTACGAATAATTTCTTCTTTTTTTTTTTTTCTTTTTTGGGACCGGGGTTCGAACTCACGACCTTGCACTTGCCAGGCAGGCACTTGTGCCACGGAGCTCTCTCCCCAGCCCCTAATAATTTCTTCTTATTGAACTAAAAGAAATTATTTGTATGTATAATCCAATGTTCTATAATCACAGTGGGTTATTGACAAATATGACAAAGTTGGAGGCTGTTGAGTTAAGCCTTTTACAGCTCATGATACTAATCTATCTCTACGTTTTATGCCTCATGGTTGAACTTTTCTGCTGCATGGATAAGAGCAAGTGAAAGCAAGACCTGTATAAGAAAACATATAACTTTCTTATCTTCTAAGGTCTGTCAAATCCCCTCAGGATTTACTTTGAAACCTTGCACTTTCTTATAAGATTTCAAGCAACCTCAGAGGCTTTAAGTTTTGTAGTAAGTATGATGAGTTCAGGTCTTGATCATTTGTGTTGGAAATCACCCACTGCTATGTTTGCTCTTTATATGTACTCAAATCCTAACATAATCTGCAAAATGTAAACACTTGGGTAATGTATTCCAATTAATTCTAGCTCTATTTTATTTGTAAATCACAAATTACTTTTCTATATATGTGTTTCATAGGAATTTTACATTTTAGTTGAATTTTCAGTTATTTTTAGACCATTATTAGGTCAGTTATTATTATTTAATGTACACATTAAAGTACATATCAAACCTTATCTGCGTGCTTTGTTATAAAATTGCATACAAATACCTGGAATCTAAAAATATTTAGAATCTGAGAATAACTAACAGTGGCAATGAGTAATAACAAAAGGTAATATATGCTGGACTAGGGGATCCCTGAGTCTTAGCTAAGCACCCACAGTATGTGATTGGTGGGTCTTAGTCTTACAGGTATATTAGCCACTGGGTCTAGATAATTGTCAGGGCTGGTTATCTTCAGAGTCACTGTCTGTCAATTTCTATGTCTCAAAGAAGCAGCGACAGTGTTCACTGTACACAACTGTTACCAAACTAGTAAATATAATCTAGAGGGTTGGAAAGCTTTGCTAAATTAAAAACGCCCACAGAGAAAACTCAATACCATGACACATTGTCGTTTTGAATGGAGGAAGGCTTACATCCATAGCATACACCTTGACAAACTCTTCTAGGTGCTCTAGAGAGTTAGCTTGCATACAGCAAAGAAGTAAAGTTACTCAAACTTTTAAAACAATTCTCTCTGAGCTTCCTCTATGTAGGTAATGGAAGAGGGCTTTATTTTGCAATCAATATTCTTGTTGAAAGACATTATGGTTTCATAGAACACAGGTAAAAGTATCCTTCAGAGCAGTAAGTGAACAAGAGCTGATAGCTGACTCCTCTTAATTTAAGACAGAAAACATCAAAGTTATAAGCCCTAAGCTGTAGCAAAATCCAAGTGCAGCCATTACACTACAAAGCAAGCTTTGTAAATTATTAACTTTCCAACTGTAACATCAAGCTAGCTTTGGTGAAAGACTAAAAATCTTAATAAGTAAAATAATGATTTAAAATGTATAAAATTGTTTTTAAATACTACTTTAAGGGACTAAAAAGCATGCATCTTGAGTTTGTCTAATTTAGAGCCATTAACCATTAGAAAAATCTGCTACAAGTAAAGGACAAGTAGAATTATTGCAATAGCCTCTAGCTTTATTGGTAGTTCAGCTTTTCAAAATCTGAGAAATCCTGAAGGCTAGAAAGAGTAGTTCATATTTTTAAAAAAATTTCCAGGACATAAGGACCCATTACATGGATGGGAACACACTACATTGGTAGTAGTGTAAGGGTTTTTGTTTGTTTGTTTGTTTGTTTGTTTGTTTCTGCAGAAATGGAAAAGGAAAACATCTGTATTAGTATCCTGCTATTGGAACTTTTGGAAACCTTTGGAAATTAACCAACTTGTTTTATATTAAATCAAATAACCCAATAGTAGCCGTCTTCAAAACTACCCGAATGAGCCAAATATGATGCAAGTTTCTTTTCTGCCCAAGTCTGATCCTTTGTTCAGATTATAACATACAGTTGATGGTGACAAGGACTAATTTTATCTTCAGTAGTTTTAAACTTTTATAAGAGCATTGCTTTTTATTATTTTATATTCAGAATAGTTTCAGAAGTAAGCATATTATGCATATCTAAATCCATACCAATAAACTTTATTAAAATACCTTCTTACACATTACTTTCCTATTACATTCTTACTTTTTTGAGAGAAGCATGCATGAAAATAGATACAGGCTCTACAGGCTTAGCGATGCTTGATGCTGATGAGTAGTTAATGATTTTTTTTTCCAATTCTTTTATTGTTTAAATTTAACAATGGTTATATTACATATTTTCATCATCGGATCAGTTTAGATTAATACATATAGGTATATAAGATTGATCAAACAACTAAACATTAACCTTTCTAAATCCACATTACTTTTTTTTTTTTT
>PVJA010000197.1:0-113765 GCA_004027025.1 Myocastor coypus
TTTTTTTTTTTTTTTGTCTTGTTATGGTTTAGTTGTCCCCCCCCAAAGCCTCATGCAATCATGGGGCAGGGACTTGTAGAGTTTGAGACTTGACTCATGATCCACTGGGATTATGTGCTTTAGTATTGATGGGGTTATTGGTCTGAGTATGGCTGGGATTATGGGTGTGGCCTAAGGCCGATAGGCTGAGGCAGAGAGCCTGAATGCAATATAAAGAGAGACAGAGAGACAGACTCGTGCTGTGGCTCTCTGCTTCCCTGATTGTTCTGTTGCCTCTGTCACCATGTTGTTGCTGTTTTGCCGCAATGAACTGCTGCTTTCTGCCATGTGCCTGTATGCCTTGGAGCCTGCTGAATATGGACTGAAACCTCCAGTAACTGTGAGCTAAATAAACCTTTCCTTCCTTCATTTTGGGTGTCAGGTATTTGTCCTAACAATGAGAGAAGAGTAATTAAGACATGTCTTTTTGAATCAGGGTCTCTATGTAGAGTGGGCTGCCCTTAAGCTCACCTTCTAGCCAGGTTGGTCTCAAACTCACAGTGATCCTCCTGCCTCAGCCTCCCAAGTGCACCACACCTGGCTCGTCAGCTTGTTTCTTAGGCTATTACTCCTTCCCCCAGCCCTGGGCCTTAGCTCCTTTGAGTGAGTCCTTATGACATGTGCCAGAGAATCATGATCAGTGATTTGGGCTAAACTTCAGTGTCCCCAGGAAGCCTCATGTGTTCACAGGTGGGGCTTTGGGTGAGACTGGATCATAGCGGGGTGATGCTAGATCCATCCGTTGATGGGTTTCCGGCTGCCTATGAGGTTGGAGATGAAGCCTGGTGGGAAGAGGTGAGTCACCATGCCTGGCCTGAGAGGAGGTGCTCCGTGTACTCCCTTGATGGCTCTCAACGTCCTGCCTGCTGAGCCATGAACAGCCCACCTGCCATGCTGCACTGCCTTGAAAGCCTGTGGAGTGAAATATCTTCCAAGTAGGAGCCAACGTAAAACTCTGGGGCAAGATGGAGTCCCAGCACTGCTACAATTTGCATTTCTCCAGTGGCCACTGATGGTGAGCATTCCCTCATGTATTTATTGCCCATTTTTTACTTTTTCTGTGCTGTGTCTCTGGATTTTACTTGCCTCTCTCCTGTTTTTGTATTTTAGTACAGTGTCTGCAGGGGCTGCAGGGTCTTGTACACAGCTTGGACTCCTAGGGATCCTCCTGCTTTCAGCCTCCCAAGTGCTGGGATTATAGGCATATGCTGCCATACCCAATCCACTGCCCAATTTTTGATTGGGTCTTTTATATTGGGGGAGTCTAATTTTTTGAGTTCTTCATATATTCTAGATATTAGTCCTCTACCTGAGGAATCTATGGCAAATCTTTTTCCTATTCTGTTGGCCGTATTTTTTGCTGTGCAGAAGCTTTTGAATTTGACATGATTCCAATTGTTGACTCTCAGTATTATAGAGTGTGAAAGTGGGTTTTACCTTTATTTTTAATTGGTATCATCAATTAGATGGATTGATTTTAAAGCTAGTTTGTAGAATAGCTAATTCTGCCTCCTTATTTGTAGTCCCGTTTTCCTTTCATTTTATAAAGAATTGCTTCCCTATAAATCTGATCCTCTGTTTCCTGCTGTATCTCTGCACTGTGTATCAGGGTCAGCATTTTTACTGGTACTTCAAAGGTAAGCTAAAGCCCAAAAGGGAAATTCTCAATCACACTGCTAGTGTATTGGCAGGTGCTACTGCCTGTGTTTATTTAAACATGAAGACCCACACCTCGCTAAGTACCACCTAAGGTCAGGGAAGGTGTAATGGCTTACCTAAGATAAGAGCAATTATGCACATTAAGTGAAATTGAAATAAAAATTATCCTTGAGTCATGAACATACATTTCAGAAGATCAAGTTTTGGCAACTTCCTCCATGCATACATCTAAAAAATAGACACAAAATTTAACCTATCAACTAGCTGACGTTATTCTTGTCTCTCGTTTAAAATATTTAGTTTTAAACATCTGCAAAACTAAAGCACTGAAAGTTACAGCAGCTATATTTATAACTCTTAGTCTCTGATGTGTGGGAAGCATTAAACTTTCAGAGAACTTAAAAGCTCATTTTGGGTGAGAATTGAATATAATTTTAGATTTTTCTAATGTCTCTGTACATGTGCATTTTTCATTTTACCAATGATCTACTGGCCAGCTAGAGAGGACAATTATTTTTATAAAAACTCTGAGATAAAAAAGTACATATTTCAGGAATATCTATAAATTTTATGACTCCATTTTAGTACTGTTTATATCATTAGCGAACTTGAAAGACAGAGAAAATTCTTTGAAAGTGGAATTTCAGGGTCAGTAGTAAAGTGGGGTCTAAGACTTTCCCATTTTATTTAAAAAGTTGTACTCCAGCATTTCTTATTCCTTCAACCTTAAGAAATGAAAGTGGAATTTAGTCCAGTTTTTGAAATGTTTTACTGTAAAGAAATTCAAGCATACATTCAAGGAGTAGAAGTAGATAATGGATCCTCACAGATTCAATCCTGGGGGTGTTTCACATATTTCTTGTTTAATTTACCAGTCTTCTTTATTTTTTAATTTTTAAAAAGAGAATAAAGAACAGTAAAAACAGTTAGAAATGATATGTCTGATGAAAAATTTGAATACAAATTACAGACATAGTGACAAACAGTTCAATGTGGGTCTCTATACCAATAAAGTACTAGCTTACAAAATTGCAACGCTTTGATGACACTTCACGATAATTTCTAAGAAATTATTACCTTGTCTATATTCAACTTTTTTCACTTGTCTTTCCAGTTTTAATTCTTTGATTTAGCCTGGGCTTCCCCCAAGTTTCTTCCACTTCCTTTGCTGTGTGTGTGTGTGTGTGTGTGTGTGTGTGTGTGTGTGTGTGTGTTCCTGGAGATCGAACTCAGCTCCTTGTGCTTGCCAGGCAGGCATTTATGCCACGGAGCTATCTCCCCAGCCCCTTTGCTTATTTATCTTTTAAGTCTATAAGTCTCAATCAGTTCTCCACTTCCACCCTAAGCCCGTCCTTAGGAGGCCAGCTGTCCTTAAGGATGGGCCACGCTCTGGAGGGGGCTGACGTCGTCCTTATCCTGTCATTGCATTTATCTCTGTGTCATTTGTATTTCTTTCTATTCTAAGAGTTTTAATATTCTTGGGGGCAAGTTTTAAAGACTTTCCGTTGCATCATGGTGGAGGCAAACGCTGCTGGGACCATCTGGGCTCAGCAGTGCCACGGCGAGCCTGCGAGTCCAGCTGGTGATAGCCGGACTCTTCCACTGCGGTGTGGTTTTCTACTTAGGGCTCAAAATTATCCAAGGAAAGCACCTACTGATTTATCAATTTTTTCATTCTTAGCATCTATTGATATTTGTTGCCTTAATTATGACATTAAAGGTTGCAAACCAATGTTTTCTTTTATCATATATCAGCTGGAATTCTATTAGAAGGCTTTCATCAACTAGCGCTGGCTGACTTCTGAATATAGTTCATGTAATAAAAACAGATTAAAAGCTTAAGTCTTTCTTTTATTATAAATTTTCAGAGTAATAATTTGTTGTTTGTAAGCAATGGTCATTGAAATCACTGAAGCAATAGTACCCAAGTTATCATCAAATTGGTGTCAGAGTCCTGACTTCCAGCCAGAATCCTGAACATCAGCAATGGACTCCTCAGGAAGACTGTCTCTACATGATAGGTGAGGGGCTATTTGTAGGTACATGTGCAGTATAGCCTATTCCTTCTGAAAAGTTTTCAAGATAAAATTCTGTGTTTTTATCTCTAAATTCATAGTTATTTAATGTTTTCCTCACCAGTGTTTGACCAATCTTTTAAAATCAATTGATGCTATTCACTGCATATATAAGCTCTATATCTAAGCTGGCGGCACAGCAGGCATGAGGGGATGGTGCAACATGGAAATGGGGAGCCTTATTTTTCTGGAGTCCAGGGGGTTACAATCCATGAGATTCTTTAAAAATGGGCTACATGACATTCCTTTATTATGAATATTTTCTTTCAAAAGAGGATCTAAATTAGGACACTTCTTAAGCCATTGATTGTGGTATCTATGTTGGGCACTAGTGTAGTATTTCTAATTGTTTACTTCCACTGACATCTATAAAGCAATAAGAGTTTGGTATTGCCTTTTACAAAAGCTTGCTGTGTTTTGCCATACAGAAGTGATTTGACAGCTTAGGTGAGTCCAGGAATTGAGGTTTCATGGGGAATCACCCACTGGACAAGAATCTTTCTGGTTCTGGGATATTTGCCAGGAAGTCTATCTATCTCCATGCGCTTTGTTGACAATTGCTTTCTTAGCAGGTAACAGGTGTGGGTCCCTATAAAATTTATTTAAAAACTCTGTGTCCTATCAGTGGCATTGCAGCAAACTTCAAACGTGTCTTGTTGGAAGGAGTAGTATTGGAATGGAATGTGTTGGCTCAAGTTATCACACAGCCAGCTCCTCCCTACTATATTCTCAGAAGGCAAAAATATGTCTTATAGCCTCTTTCTGAGTGTAGGGTTGTGAACAGGAAGCACATCTCTCTCCTTCCTGGGTATCTTAGTTTCTTTTTACTGGTTGCTGGGACAAACACCCAACACTCAAAATGAATGAAGGAAAGGCTTATTTAGCTGGCAGTTTGTGGAGGTTTCAGTCCATATTTGGCTGGCCCAAGGCTGAGTGGAACAGAGCAGAGAGCATCCAATTCATGGCAAGGAACAGCAACAAAATGATGACAGAGGCAGCCAACGAATCAGGGTAGCAAAGAGCAACAGCCCAGCCCTATGTCCGTCTGTATATTACATTCAGGCTCCCTGCCTCAGCCTATCCACTTTAGGCTACATTCATAATCCCAGAAGTACTCAGACCATAATCCCATCAGTATTAAAACACAACCCCAGTGACTCATGAGTCAAGTCTCAATCTTTAGAACTCCTTGCCCCATGACTATTTGAAGCTTTGGGGGGAATTGGCACCAAAGCACACATATGCAGTCTGAAAAGACATGGCAGAAGTTCTGTTCTGTGGCATCAGGACAGAATGCCAATGAAGGACAAGTGGGATCCCTGCTCACCTTTTGCAAATTTTTGGTACTATACTGCGCTTTTAGTTGTAGTGTTGTTACTTTCTTAATAGCAGAGAAATAAGACATTTTAGTGACCTTAGAGGATTTTAAGAGCACTTCAAGTCTGTAATCTCCATGGCAACATAGAGAACAGTATTATTTTGTTGTTTTAATATAGAATATTTCCTGGTATTGTAGAACTCCCAAACTAAGCAGTGACCACAGTTGGGAATCAGGAATGTTCAGGCATTGTTGGTGTTCTGCCATCGCTTCGGTGGCTGCCAGAACTGTGGACTCCAGAGGCAGTGGCTGTGTGGGCCAGAGGTTCTGAGCTTCCCAGCCACAGTGCCTGAGTTTGAAATATGATTTTGTTAATTAAGAGCTATGTGATTTTGGGCAACACCTGACTTTTCTCAACACCAGATTCTTTATTTTGGAAGAAAAGACTGTAACCATTCTTAGTTATCTTGAGGTCTAAATGGCACATTAGCTATAACCTGCTTAGAACAGAGCCTAATAGTCAAGTTTCTGCTCAGCCGGTATTGTCTTCTCTTCCTTCTACAGTTGCTGCTGACTGGTGGGCAGCTGAGCCACAAGGTGAGGTACTTGAGATTGGTTTGGGTTTAGTTCTGGACCTGGCATTTCCTGACTGTACAGCTTCACCCAAGCTCTTTCTTCTTCTTTAGGCTTTAGTTTCCTCATCTGTCCAATGCAGATAATAATAATGAGTCTCCTAGGATTGTGCCCGTGATTATCTGATTAAGTGATAGATATCCTTAGCTGTTACTTAATGATACCAGGGGTTTGGTGTGATATTGAGCTAGAGGGCCAAGGATCGGGATGGTGGCACAGGCAGATATTGCATGGGGGGGCAGGTGACAAAGTACTGCACAAAGGGTGTGGTGCCTGCCTCAGGAATGAGGAGTGACTTTATTGCTTGGAAAAGTACAGGGGCCATCGTGTTGGTTTGGCCTGGGACCGCACAGGTTGTCAGCAATGGTGATAGGGTCTGGTGGGAAGTGGTGACATCTGACAGAAGGAGCTCATGGGAGGGGGCTTATGAGCAGCAGTGGATCAGTTGTGGACATGGAGCTTTGCAAAGGGCAGAGCGCTGCCTGGAGAAGAGCTGGACAGAAGAGGGGAAAAGAAGATGACAGCCACCGCATGGTCACAGGGAGAGCACGATCAGGAGCATAAGGGAGAGACCACCTGAAGGCTTCTAGAACTGAGCTATGAGAAGCTTCAGAGTCTGAGGAAAGGCCAAGAGCCTGTAAAGCTAGGCAGCACTCTTCTGTGGCCTCTCTTGAGCATCTCTTTATTTGCCCATTCACCCAGCCACGTAGCTTCTGGGAGGCCTGTTCTGGGGGCTGTGCAAAACCAGGGGAAGAAAGTGTATTATAAGGAAACCTGATAAATTATTTAAAAACGTCTATCACAGAACCCCTGAAGTTGGTGCATGGTTGATTATGCCAACTTGATTGACTTGAGAGTTGTCCAGAGCAGGGGTAGAGAACACACTTCTGAATGTATCTGTGTGGGTCCTGTAGAATGACCTTGGTACTGTATCTGGACTCCCACCCCTTTCTTCCTTGTGCTGCTTCCCCATTCTGCTTCCTTGAGGCCACACTAAACAGGCTGTTTGTTTGTTTTTGTCTTTTGGAGACAGGGTCTTGCTATGCAGTTCAGGCTGGCCTTGAGCTCACTTTTATAGCCCAGGCTGGCCTCGAACTCGCACTGATCCTCCTGCCTCAGCCTCTCAAGTGCTGGGATTATAGGCGTGCACCACCATCCCTGGCTTAAACAGGTTTGCTCTGCAACCTTCTTCTGCCATGATGTCCCTGCCTTAGAGCTCTGACCATGTACTTAATCCCCCAAAACCATGAGTTAAAGTAAACCCTTCTCTTTATAAGTTTGAGAGGCTGAGTTGTCTCCTAGCAATGACAGAGCTGGCTCATACAGCTGGCAATTGGAAGACTGTAGCCATCAGGATGGTGGGTGAGCCCAGATGGGCCTGGTGGGATTCCCTAAAGGGCGCTCCAAGGCCCTTCCCCTCACTCCTACAGTGGATCTCCACGGAGTGCTGTTGCAGGACCGGCTGTGAGCCACATGAAGCCTGCCTCTCACTCAGTCTATGGAGAATAGAGATTAATAAGCGAATGCAACAGGAAGTGATATATCGATCTGTACTAAACGCTGCTAATAGTTTCTAAAGTCATTATAACAAGTTGCTCCCCTAGTAATTGGCAGGAGTCCTCATAGCTTCACATTCTTGTCAATGCTTGCGAATTTCTGTCTTTTTCATTTTAGGCCTTCCACGCTGTATCATAGTTTTAATGAAGTTATTTCCTTGTTCACTGTATGATGTTCAGTGTATTTCCATATACCTATTTCTCCTGTGTGTGTGTGTGTGTGTGTGTGTGATATGTGCTTTTTCCAGTGCAAATGTCCTTAAGTGGCTGCTTGTCTGGAGGGTTCAATAAAGATCAGGAAGCCCTGGGGCTGAGCAAAGGGAGTGAGGCGGGAGCAGCTTGGAGCAAATGTGACCGGCAGTGGTGAGGAAGTGGAAGCTCTGAGCACGGATCTTTGGGGGGAGGGCGCGGGGGCTGCCTTAGGCCTCGGTGCCTCACTCTGCTAAGCAGAACCATTCCCCTGAGAGATTCATGCTCTTGTTCCTGGATCGTGGAGTAGGTTGTATTATCTTGTAGAGGGCAGTTAAGGCTGCCAGTAGAGTAAGACTCCTAAACAACTGGCCTTGGGATGGGGACAGTCCCCTGCGTTATCAGGGTTTCCCTAGTGCAATCGCAAGGTTCCTTTTAAGTGGAAGAGGCAGGTGAGAGTGAAATGGTGAAGTGGAGAAGGCTCAGTCTGTGTCCCTGGCTTTGATGGTGGAGGAAGGGAACCACTCATCCAGGAGAGCAAAAAGCAATAAAATGGGCTCAGAGCCTCCAGATGGAGCACAGCTCTGCTCACACCTCAGTTTCAGACCAGTGTGATCCATCTGGGATGCGCAACACCCAGAACGACAGGGCAAAAAAGGTGTGTGGGTTCAAGCAGCAAATATTTGGTAATTTTATACAGCAGCAAAAGGAAATGTAGGCAGTCATGGTGGCTGCTCTGCCGAGCAGAGTCCAGGTGATGAATAAAGAAAAACAAAAGGAGAGCGAAGAGCTGTGTTAATAATCCAGGTGAGAACAGACCCAGCTTGGATCACGTGAATAAGAAGAAAAAGGCATGCAGAAGGCAAGCGAAGTCATACAGCTAAAGCTAACAATTTTAGTTCCCCGTATGTGTGAGACTATAGATTAAGCCTTTTGCATGGTTGTTTTGCATTTAATCCCCCTTAAAATGAGAATCAGAGGATTAAGGAACCTACTCAGGGTTTGGAATGAGTAAGCCAAGGTACAAACCAAAGCTCTAGAAGTCAGCTCTCCTACTTCTTGCCCGCCCCCCACCCACCCAAGTTCTTAGCAAATTTGTTCAAATGTTAAGTTGCTTAGCTGTGTTTCAGGAGATTCTGCAAGGGTGGACTGGGGGGACAGTGAGCATCAGGACTCAGAAAGTTTGGGCTCTGCTTGCTCCTAGAGGAGTTCTCCCTCCACCCTAACCCTCCTCCCCTTCCCTAATTGGGGCTTGATTTAGCTAAGGAAGCCCCTGGGCTCCCTGACAGATGTAAACAACTAATTAGAACACAACAAGGTCATTGCTGTAATCGAATCTGGCCCAAAGAGCTAACCTAGGATATTTTTTCTATCCAAGCATCTAATAATAAAAGGATAAGTGGTAAAACAGGCCTCGCATGATTCTTCTTCTGGGGCCTTGTGGAAATTGCTTCATTAAGGCTTATTCTTGGAGACTCACTCTGCAGCCCCGCTGGAGTCAGAGGCTCATGGTTCATCCCACCTCTTCTGATCTGATGGCAGATCTGGCCCCATCCTTGTGCAGATGCCGGGAATGGGTGGTGAGGTTGGGCCACAATGGCTGCCGGCAGACAGGCCTGACCTTGGGGATGGAGAGGAAGCACCTGACCCTTCCTGCTGAGAGTCACGGGCAGCTCCTTTTACGGCTGGTTTGTGGGAGTTGCTTGGGGAAGTCCAGCTTGGTGGGCGCTTTGTCCCCAGCCTCTGAGCTCAGGTCGGTGAGATGCAGGCGCACCACCCGGTCCTCTGGGCTTTTTCTAGTGTCAAGTGACAACGTGATTTTGGACTACAACAAACCTCTAGGCTGGGCCTGCACCAGAGTCATCCTCTAACCTTTCTCATGCTATTTTCACTGTTGGGCAGTGGGCAGCCCACCTCCTTCCAGAGTTAAGAACATTTCTAGCAACTCCTTGCTTCTGTCTTAAATTTTTGCTTGCAGGATAAAGTTCTCAGTGGTATTTTCAGAAAAGATGTTCATGTTTTGTGAACATAATTAGCTGTGTGTTAGGCCTCTCATGGAGTGCACTTTATTTTGTTCGACTCTTTCAAGTCCTGCACAGGTACATAATATTGTTGTAGCTATTTTATGGCTAATGAAATTCATATGCAGAGGGTCGGCCAAATAGCTAAGCAGATTAAAGCACCTACAGACAGGCACAGGGGACATGGGTTTGATCCCTGGGACTGCGGTGCCAGCCCCACTCCCAGGACCACACTGAGAGGGCAGTTGAGACTGGGCATGGTGACGTGCCCTTATAATCCCAGCTCTTGGGAGGCTGTAAACAGGCAGATCACTACAAGTCCAATCTAGTAGTGAGACCTTGAACACCCTGTAGACCCTTCCCTAAGAAAAAAAAAAGAAATTCATATACAGGTAAATTATATATAGAATTTTCCAAAGATCAACAGTAGCCTGGATAAATGGGAAAGTCACTGGATCACAGCACTGAGTTTTCCGAGACATACTGCATGCTTCCTTTCTCCATGGAGCTGGTGTCATTTGACAGTAGTGCCATCCCCTCACTGGTTAAAATGCAAGTAGAGAGGGCGGAAAGGACAGACCAGGACAGAGAGCGAGAACGTTTGTCTCTGAGGGTACTGCTGTCTTCAGAAGGAAGCGTGGTAGTCTTTTGAGCTGTGAATGGCAGGTGTGCCTTGGATCCGATACGGCGATGTAAGCCCACACTAACTCGTGAACACATTGCCGTTTCTATTTCATTTTCTCATTCACAAAATTAAGTAATTACATCCTGGGGGGAAAGAGCTGCAGCATTGGCTATGTAGTATGCAATCGATGTCATGACAGGTAGCAGATTGAGTTTAACAAGCCATATGGGTTGTAATTGTCTAAGTATGATGAATTCATAATGTTTGTTCATTTTATGACTTATGTTATGATTTGTTATCATTGCATTTAATTACAGTCTAAGTCCTTTTTCTAGGAGATATTGGAAGTCCTTAGGGATTTTCTTATCCCCCAAGTGGTAACAAGTGACGCGCTTGAGTCCGGGATTCCATCTGGGAGCTGCCTCCTCAGAGGAAGGCCAGCAAAAGGGTGGCGTGAATGTGAGCAGATGGTACGTTAGTCCACGCTGAACTCAGTTGGTAGCCTGAGGAAAACTTTATACTGAAGGTGGAATAATGGCTTTCTGCTCAGTTTGTTGTAAATTCTAAATGAGGGGATTGAAAGCTGTAATGATCAGTATAGTTGGATGCCTTTGGCTTTAACATCTGGCTAATGCCTTTCCTCACCGATGGCCCTCAGCCCTGGCTCTGTGTGTGGGCTGCTGCCCGGATCTTCATCCCAAGGAGGATGGGAAGGATGCTAGTAGCAAGCATTACTTACTCTGTACCAAGACAAACAAAAACAAAAACAAAAATAACCCCCTAGCCCCTTTATTTTCAGGATTAAGTTCACCGTGGTCCATTTAGTAAACACAGAGTCAGTCTTTTCCATATTGTTATGGAAATGCTTTGCTCTCTGCTGCTCAAAGCTTCAGATTTGTGTTACATTTTTTATCTCCAGAATTTAAACAGACAGTCTAGTTCTGTGTCTATCAGAGACCAATCTAAATTGCTAAAAAGCTTAAGATACTTTCAGGAGGGTTGGCTTCTGTCCTGATACCTGTTTCAACTAGGATTAGTGAAACTGGTACAGTGAAGCAGGTAACAGTTTATATTCTGGAGCTGTACATTGGGATATCAGGTTTGTTCATGGTTTAAAAAGTGCTGGAATTTAAGAAGTAATAAGAATCCAGGCAAGATGTTTCGAGTAAATATTTTGATCACTAAGAACATGCTCAAATACTTTTAATTTAGGCTTTGGGGGATTAATGCATTTCAGCTAAGAGCAAGGGAGGAAACGATCACTTGGGGTTTGTTGAATCTGAAAGAACAGGGTTCTTTCTCTTATTTTTTTCAACAATTAAAAAATCACTCTTAGTTGTCATGCCCATATTTATTTGTGTTTCCATTTTATAAACCTTATTACTGGATTTAGGGACAATATATTTCTGGCTTTTTTTTTTTTTAGATGCAAAACTTGTTTCAGTTAAGAGTTGGAGAGAGAAGGTTGGTGGGCAGGCTTGGATCTGTCGGCTATGGATCTGCTGTTTCCAGAGCTCAGGCTTGGCCGAGTTATAGTCTGTGATGGTCCAGCTTGTACCCAAGTATATCCCATGTAAAAACAAAGTGAGAAGTTGTTTTTTTTTTGTGGGACCAGGAATTGAACTCAGGTCCTTGCACTTGCCATGCAAGTGCTTATTCTATTGAGCTATTTCCCCAGCCCCCAAAGTAAGAAGTTTTGAGATGGAAAGGACAGCATTCCATCAGGAAAATTTCAAAAAAAAAAAAAAAAATCCTTGCTTTTTAAGGCAGCAAGTAGAATCTCCTTGTAGAGTAGAAGTGGAGCGCTTTCTCATATCTGGAAATCTTCCACTATGTTAACATAGAAAAACAAAATAACCCTGTGGTCTTCAGAGTCCCTACGATGTCTACTCTCAGCAATGATGTCAATTTGCACAACATGCCAAACTTTGTCATGGGGGTGGATTCCTAGCTGGTTGTATTGTCAGTGATGGGAATCCAGTGAGTACTCCTGCTGCTGAAGAGGAGGAGGAGGATGTTTCAGATGATGATGGTGAGGTTGAAAAGGCAGAGGAGGCTGGTGGCGAGGTTGAGAATGTAGTAATGAGGTAGAAGAGAGGGATGTTGAGAAAGGCGGTGAGGAGAGCACTGCCAATGATGACATTGATGACGGTAGACGACCTTCACTGACATGGTACCTTAGCCACTTGCCCATGGCTGGAATAATACTTGACTCCCACAGTTTAAAGGAAAAAGGGTTTATCTGGGTTCAGAAGGTCAATTTCTACAGGCTCAAATGTAGGCAAACTGCTTATGTTGTGGTGACCAGAGAGAAGGGAGAGGGGGGAGGAGCCAGGAGAGGGGTACATCCTTCCAGATCACCCCCAGTGATGCCTCTTCCAGCCAGACCGTACCTTCCAACAGCACATGCATCCACCCCTGAGACAATGCTTCCGTGATTCTATGACCCTGCAGAAGCCCCGCCTCTCTGTGCATAAGAAATGGGGAGGGGCACATTCCAGGTCTAAACCATAACGAGTAGGAAGATGGCTATTTGTAAACAGCCCAATGTCTTAGATGCCCTATACATGTTAATACACATTTTAGGAACTCTATCAGTAAGATTGATATTTCAAACCAGCCACCTTCAGAAATCAACTTTGGCAGCATCTAGAATTGCAGCCTAGGTGGATAATGGGTCTTGTTATATAGAAGTATGTTAAAAAGCAGAATCTAAGAAAAATGAATGCCTTACTGGGTAAGCAATCAGCACGTGATAAGCAGCTTTATGGTGACTTATCTTTCAGGGTCTCTGCACAAATCAGAACAGTAAGTGCTACTTTCATCTTTGTTTGCCATAAATAGAAATTGAGGTTGACAAAGATTAAGGAAACTGTCAAGGTCACCCAGCTGTTCAGTGGTGAACCCAGGACTCCAGCACAGACTTTCTAACTATAGAGTCAGTCTTTAACCATGTCAACCCTAGGAACCCTTTCTCTTGTCTCTTTATTTCTGAAGCCAACAGCAGTCTCCTGAGCCAGGCCACCTTTGCCCAGAGCTTGGTCAGAGCACACAGCTGTGTGACAGTACAGCTTGTTGCTTTAGCTAGGATTATATTATGTTACACAGTCACAACTTGGAGATCACTACTTTTATTCTGGGAGCTAATGATGGGTACAAAGTGAACCACTGGGGTAGAGTAGAAGAGAAGAAAGAAAGCTACCTGGAAATCAGGGCAAGAAGAGTTTGGTCCCTAGAATGAGTGACTGCACATTGTGTAACTGCCCTGAGATTCATTTTCCTCTGCTGTAAAAGCATCAGAGTAAATTATGTTACTCTCTTCAAGTCCATCAACCTGAAAGTCTCTTCAAGTTATATCAACCTATAATTTTAAGGAGACGGAAGTCATAGGTCATATGAGGAAACAGTTCCTATTATGCTCATATCATTGTTCATATTCATGTGAAAATACACTTCATTTAGAGCTAAGTATATGATGTTTTGATGTAGCTCAAAACCAGAGACAAATGGCTTCCCTTAAGAAGTTTTCCTTTTCCATAGAAGGTCTAGGATTGGCTGCTTTGGGGAGGGCTAGGGCAGGCTGCCAGTTCTCCTGCAAAAGGGCTGCAGTGCAGTTATGCCAAGAGCTCTGAGTGTCAATCTGGATGCAGTACTGTGCCTCTTGTTACTGTCTGCACCTGCCAACTGCTGCTTTCTGCTCCACCTGCTTGGAGTGCAGGCCTGGCACTGTGAGGTCTGCCTTGGCACACTGTGCCTGTCTGTGCTTAAGGATGTGCTTCCACAGGCCCGTGTATCTGTAGACTCGGCTGTCACAGTGGAAGGAGTGGAAGCGCAGCTGTATGTGGGACTCGATCTCTACCTGCAGGCTGCCAAGCCAGACTTCAGAGCTGGCTCTCCTTTCTCAACACACTTTGCTGCACTGAGCCAGCAGAGGGACGAGTGACAACAAAGCGAAGAGAAGGAGGCTGAGCGGGGGCTGGTCGAGCCAGTGGCCCTGTACATGTGGGAGGGTGCATCTCGGCACAGCTGCAGAAAGACATGGGTCCCCAGGCATTCTGTATGTTGGCATTTTGTCTACCAAGTGTACCACGGGGATTGAGACATTCATGGCTCTACCAGGTGTGCTAGAGGCTCCACCACGGGTTGGGAGGCAGGCCTCTCAGGGGCTCTGAGGACACACCCCTGTCTAGGGAACCAGAGAGGCAGGGCTGGCTCACAGGCCCTGGGGAGCGCTGCCCCAGCTGGAGGTCAGCCCCGGTGATATAGCTGTTGCTGCTGCAGGTGAGCGAACAGCCTTTTTAAAAAAAAAAAAAAAAAAAAATTATTTATTTTAAAAAGAAGAAAAAAGTAAGAGAATTTTATGACAAGATATTATGAGAGAGTAACAATAATTAATAGATTGGATATTGTTATCTTCAGAGCAATTACTCAGGATACAAGACATAGGCATGAGATAGTGTTCAAACAATATTAGCACAAAACTTTTCAATGAACTAAGAGAAACTAGCAGTATGACTGCATTAGCCATCTTATTTATAATATCTATCTGCCTATATAGAGATATATAGATAGACAGATCTTTTCTTTTTCTCTTTCTTCTTCTGCCTTTCGCCATCAGAGTCCTTCTGCTATTTTGAACGGTTTCCTCCAAATTCACTATATTTATTGTACATTTTGGATTTTATTTACTCATTCAGCTTTTCATGCTAGTGAGTATATAAAATGTTTACTTATGTTTTCTGTGGTCTTCAGTTGCATCCATTTACCTACAAAAATCTCCAGTTTACCCTTCTTTATGGCTGAGTAGTACTCTAGTCTATAAAAAAAACTCACATCTTTTCTTTCTTTTTTTTTTTTACTTTTATAATAATTAATACATTGAATATTGTGGTCTTTGTCATAGTTGTTCAGAGTACAAGATAAGGACATGATTTGTACAGCCTTAATGGTAAGCTCTTTGGAACCCTCTGGCTTTCAGATGTCACTGATAACAGATGACCTCTACAACCTCCATGACATGCATGTCAGTCTCAGAGGGTTGTGTAGAGTCCCATGAATGTGGAGATTATTTTTCTTTTATTTTTGTTATCACCTCTTTGTTCTCTTTCTATGGCTTTAAAAACATCATGTATCCTGGTACTATTTTATACATTCTCTACTTAGTTGGATGTTGTTTGGGGGATGGGTGTTTATCCTTTTGGCCAGCTCCTCCCTGGTCACGGGGAACACAGAGACTGGCACGAGGACACCTGCCCTCATGGAGTTTATAATTTACCAGCAGCAGACACGCTGAGTGAGCCCAGTGACACCTGCTAAGCTCCTTGGGAGGGCCTTCATATAATTTCCTTGGGAGTTGGAAGGTCTGGACTTATCCTTTGCCTTCATGGTAGCTATTTCTGTTACTAATGGACTGATGCATCACTGGCATCTGGGGTAAGGTGAGGGAGGGCAACTCCTGCTTGTAAGGTTCTCAGTAGCAGGCGATCCCACAAACATTTGCAGGGATGGCAATGACATTAGACAGATGGGCCCAGTGACAAGTGTGTCCCCTTGTGATGCTCCTGTCACAACGGAATTATCCTTTCATTTGTGCTGTCAGTAAATTAGGCTGCTGTGAGAAGTAGAAAGAAGGCTGCTAATGACTGCTGGTCACAGGGAAGTGGCGCTGTGCTGTGTGTGCTTCCTAGCCCAGGTATGGCTTTGTGACTTTGCAGGTGTAAAAGCGGCCAAAGGAAGCAGGACACAGGAAGTCACTTGCGCGTGCTGGTGTGTTGATTCCGCACCGTATCCCGCGTGTGTCCTCCTCCAGGAGTTGCTCTCTCCCGCGTCCTGCTCACCTCCATTTAGTGAGCTGGTTTGGAGACCCAGGGGTGGTGCTGGACCTCGACCTTCGCCTGCCAGCCACGCTGCCCTGAGGTCAAGGGCACTTTGCTCCTCTTGTACATGGGAGTTGGCCTCCCCTGCCCACCTCCAAATGACCTCACAAGTGGGAACACGCCTGCTCATGCCCAAGAACTGTCCACTTCACACTTGCAGTTCCCCCAGAGCTCTAGGATGCGTTGGGGCTCAAGGGGTTCTTGGAGGAAAGCCGGAGCTGCTGTGGCAATGCCCCACCTCAGACCCGCCTGCCTCATCTGTCTCTGGGACTTGACCCCCATTGTAATTCCAGAGAGTGGGAAAGCCCTGGGAAATGGAGGACTGGAATGTATTGGGAACGCTTCAAAGTCCAGCTCAGAGAAGCAATTTACTAAACACACCTAGAACCACATTTTATTTACGTATCTAAGCAGAGAAGCATGGTCGTTTTTCCATTGCTCATCGTATTTCACATTTTGTTCAAATTGTTTTCAACATTTCTGATAGTTTTCCATCACTCATTTTCTCTTTTATTTATTCATTTATTTTTATTTTTTTGGTAATCCCATGGACCTCCCTTCCTGCATATTTTTTAAAAATAAGTTTTAGGGCCAGTGAGATAGCTCAGTGAACTAAGCACCTGCTTCAGTAGGTGCAGGGACCAGGGTTTGATTCCTGATGCGACATGCCACACTGGTCCTGCCCCTGGAGCACTCTGAGCTGGCGACAGAGTCCGGTGTGGTGGTGGCTGCCGGTAATCCCAGTGCTAGGGAGGCTGAAAACAGGAAGATCACTGTAAGTCCTAGCTTCATAGTGAGACCTGGTACTGAATGCGTCAATGGAAAAAAAAAAAAAAAGAGTTTTACATTTTGCTCATGTAAAAATGGAAATCTATGCAGCGTAAAGGGTAAGGGACTAGGAACATGAATTCTCTTTATCCACCATTAGCCTCCACTACTGTTGCGTCTCTAGGCCTCCCTCCTGTTCCCCTTCTCCCCTCAGCCCCGAAGTGCTTCGAGGCGCATCGTAGAGGCACTGTTGTGGGCCAGCTGCAGATGTTTCTGTGCTCACAGTGTTAGGTGCTGGCTATGCAGCAGAAAGTTGTTGGCCGGCCCCACTCCCTCCCGCGCATCCGCACTGCTGTGCACCTGCCCACCCTCCCTGCTGCGACCTGTAAAGCGCTGGACTCGCAACACCTCACCCCTGCTCACCAAGACACTTTTGCTATGACCTCACTAATCTCTAATGTGAGTGGCTGCCTGTAAGTATTCGAGCCACATCAATAATTGTATCATCATAATAAAATTGCACGATTCGACATTAGCTTAAATTTTATCGATTGACAGAGTGAAGTCCTATTTGCTGGCATAATCTTACATCCCTGATTGGCTAAATGGGTTTCAACGTGCTGGTTCTTTTTACTTTCCCTGGGTGGCTGGATGAAAACAGCTTTCAGGGTTTACCTTGAAATTAGCGATAACACATCAGTTGGAACATCACTTACTTTAGACTTTGCAGCCTTATCCCTGAATTTTGCAAGAGGAATAAAGAATTTATAATAACTCAATGCAGCTGCCTTAATTTAAAACATGACTGTTATGATTCCTGCTGTTATTATTACTAAATTCCATGACCATAAGTCCCTTCTGTCATCGCGAACAACATCTTTTAGGACTGGATAGCTTTTCCCCTGCACTTGGAAAGTGCAGGTGGGACCTGCCACCTTTGGCAGGCCACCTTCCTTAGTGCATGTAGCGAAATCTAAGTGGAGGTTGAGGATATGGGAATCCTGGTGCTCTTTGGCATGAGGATGTAACTGAATAATAAGGTAACCTAGTCATAAGGACACATGTATGTGTTGGGGATGTGTGTACAAACCTGTATACAGCACATGCTATTACACTTGATATTGTTATGTATTATTTTTATAATACATAATAATGTATGTATTTAGAGTGTTATGTGATATATAGTATACTTACAAGTAGAAGCACATTTTGGTAGTTGTTCTATTCAACAGTTATGGAGGATTTTATCATGCCAGTGAAAACATGAAATTGGTCAGAGAATTGTTTTTAAATAGCCAAATGCTGTTGGGCTTTGTTGAGTACTGATGTGTGTTTTAGAGACACTATCACTGCAGTTAATATTTAATACTATTTCAGATCAGCCATCCCCCAAAGCAACTTTGATCCAATCCAGAGATCATATCTGTGTGAGTAATGGGCCTAATAATGTGTGTATGATACAAACCAGATTACAGCGACCGGCACGTGTTCAGGGAGTGCATTAGACGGCAGGGCTGTGTCCCACCTGGAACAGTACGTTAGCTAGGTGAGGGACTTCACGTCTCTTAGTTTTCTTTCTTGGAAAGTGAAACACATGCTAGCTGTGTTTGACCAGCTATTATAGCTATTGCCTGAGCAAAGAGGATAGCCCTGTCTTGCATAGGAATAGAGGTGCTGATATTAGAGGAAACACTACAGATTGTTGTGTGTGGGGGGGTGGTTCTCAATCTTTAATCAGGAATATAATTTTTTAAAAAGCCAAGTAAGGGTCTCACCACACAGCTGTGACTCATAGTGATCTTTCTATTTTCGGCCTCCCCAGTGCTGGGATTACAGACATGTGCCACCAAGCCCAGTATTGGGCCTGGCACAGCACATCCAAATTTCTGGGGGGGCTAGCTGGGCACGCAGTACCAGGGATTGAACTCAGGTCCTTGAGCTTGCCGGGTAGGTGCTTAGACCACTGAGCTATTCAGTGCGGGAATAGAAAATATTTTTTGGCTGGCTGGTTCAGGCTAGCTTTCTGGTGGGTCTGGGGATCAAACTGCCGACCCCTGTGCCTCACTGGGATTGTAGGCACAAGTGCCTAAACCACTGAGCTATCCCAGAAGCCCTCAGGAACAAAATTTTGATTCCTTAAATTCACTGCAAATTTAAGGTCAAGATGTTTTAAACAGTTCTGAAAAAGACCCAAACCTAATACACAATATTATTCTTTGTGAAATCAAGCGTCTACTGAGGTAACTTGGAGATGGTAAGGTGTTGCAGTTGAGTTTGAACTCCAGCCCTGACTGTCTGCACTGACTGTGGGACATTAGCCAGTGACTTCACCATTCTGGATTCGGTCCCTTCTATAAAGTGAAGGGTTGGCTTATGTTCATATGCCCAGGTGGGTTCTTTTTTTTTTTGGTGCCATTGGTGGGGTGGGGAAAGGAATAACTGAGGTGACACATGCAGAAGACTGGAATGCAGTTAGTGCTGGACAATATTAACTAGTTAGGCTTCTTTACACGGCATTTGCTTGGAGAGCTGCTGTGGGCTCTAGTGGACCTGGAGAAATGCTTCCGTTGGTCACTTTGCTCAGAGATAACCTTGAGCCTCACTCTTACCTCCTTCCTAGTTTTTTTGTTGTTTGTTTGTTTTTAATCCAGGGATCAAACTCAGGACCTTGTTCTTGCTGGGCAGATGCTTAAGCCACTGAGCTATCTCCCCAGATGCTTAGTATTTTATAGAAGTACATAGGGTGAGAGAGAGAGAGAGAGAGCGTTTAGATTGCCAACATCTTGATGTTTTAGCTCAGGGCAGCACAGATGCTTAGCTCTGACAGGCCTTATATTCCCTGTCTGCTAGGTCCCTGCTAATGCCCATCTCCTAAAGGCTTGGTTTCAGCATAGAGTTACTGGGAGAGGAATCTTTAGGAAGAAGGGCCTTATTGGGTCTCTGAGGTCTGCTCTCGGAAGGATGAGTGGGACTCTTGGTCTTCCTCTCTCTGTTCACTGCCAGCTGCCACATATAAGCTGCTTTGCTCCACCACATGCTCCCTGCCCTGACTTGTTGCCTTGCTACAGGCCCAAGACCATAGGACCATAGGTGGTAGGTACAAGCCTCCCAAACTATGAGCTGAAATAACATTCCTCTCTTTATAAATGTATTTAGTTCAGATATTTGTTATAATGACACAAAATAGACTTAACATGTTACCCAAAACATCTAACACTCTTTACTGCCCAAAATGACATTCATAGGTATTCATGCACAAAATTGAAAAAATAACACACAATGCCTATTATAAAATAAAGGCCACATGAAGTAAAACACCTTCATTTCAATCTAGACGTACTCCTGTGTGTGCCTAGGATTGTGTGTAACTGTCAGAATGCAGTCAACAGCCATAGAGGCAGACTGACACAGAACTGCTATCTTGAAGTTTCAGATCTCTAGAGCAGGACTCCTGTCATAATTGGACATTCTGAAAAAGTGACAACTCTTAGTAGTCTCAAGGCAGAAGATAATCTGTCCCCCCAAACAACTGGAGAATGCAGAGCACTTATTGCACAAACTGCAAACGAATCTTCTGCATTTATGCATACCATGGAGGCAGGTTCTGAGCTCAGAAACGATAGTCGCCTATCTAGATTTGCAATGAATCATTTGCATGGTGTGAAGGATACAATGGAAGGATGATCCTTCATTGCCTGGGAATGCCTGTAAGCCTCAGCCACTGAAAGCAGGTAGTAACCTCCTCCAGTTCTGTTGACAACGAAAAGCACCCCTACAAAATTTCCAGATACTGCTGCAAAGCCGTTCCAAGTTCCCTGAGAACCAAGGCCCTACATCTTGTCTCTTCAGTGAAAGCACAGGAGATAGTAAACTCAGAGAATGGCACAGGAAACAGAACAAAGACCACACAAAAGCCAGTAATGAGGCCAGTGCTGGCCATGAGGGTGGGCTGCTGAGCAATGTCTGCAATAGTGAGACTGGTACAGTGGAGCTTGGGTGCACTGCCATGACGAGGATAATGCCTGAGGGAAGCCATGTGTTCTGTTGCAGTATGTCACTCTCTTGTCCTTATTCATACCCTACAGGAGGTCTTGTTAACTTTCTCTTCTCATTGGTTGGCTAGTGGTGATTTTTTTGTTATATTCAGAGGACTCATCTAGCACCCCATCTTGAGATTGCAACAAGGGAATCCCTTACAGGAGTGGTGCAGCACCTGATGATACTTGCTGAGAGGTCTTGGTAAGATGACTTTCTGTTCTCAATATTGGTGAAGAGCGGTGAGTCTGTCACTCAAAGGAAAATGAGTGTAAATTTTCAGAATTGAGACATCCAGTCACCTTAGCTAGCTTTCTACCAATACGGTAAGCAATAGATTTTTCAAGAATTTCCACAGCTTCTGCTCCACAGTGCTCTACATGAAATGTGTTTTCTTTCTTCCTTAAGATGTGTGTGTGTGTCTGTGTGTGTGTGTGTGTGTGTGTGTGTGTGCGCGTGCATGTGTGCATGTGTGTATGTGTGCATGCTCTTGCTCACAGTGTGACCCTTTCAAGAGCTTTATGTTTTCATTCTGTAACCAACAAGGTCAGGATGCTGAAAACAACCCACTGAGACCAGGGAGGTTCGGTTGTGTTGGAACCTGAACCTTTCCAGTCATCCTTCCTTCCCAGTGCCTGACAGTCCTTGGGTTTCTCCTGATCCCTGCCAAGCCATTAGCTTTGCAGTGACCTCTACATGGCTAAAAGATGTGAAAATGGCCTACATAATTAGTATAAATGAGTGGTTACTGAAGACAAGCATTACTTCTGCAAAGCAGGAATCCAACATGACTGATGGGACCAAGACCATGCTCCTGTGATGCGTCCTGGTTGCTAAGGGCTGGGAAGGCATCCAGTTCCTGCCGGGCTCTGTACTCCAGAGTTGTGTTTCTGTAGCAGAGTCAAGGTCAACAATCACCAAGCCCAGTCTTTCCTCCATTTATCCCTAGTTCTGTATATTACTAAAAGAATGGTAAATTATCCCAATAAAAAGAATCATTCTGTAAAATAAAATCTTATCCTGTAGCAGGGTTATTTTGACCCAATCAGGTGGCCCTTCTGGAAGGAATGTAGGGGCTGGGGCTTTTTACTTACAAATTGGATCACGTAAATCCAGCTGTAGAAAACAAGTTTTGCTAATTGATCATAGGGATTTTCCAGAGCAATCAGGGCTTCCAGTTGGCACTCTAATTTCTGCAATCTCATTTTCCTTTCAGTACTAGAAATAGTGTCCTATTTCTTTGTCCTTTTTAAACAGAAGTGGGGGAGGGGGGGCCAACTTCATTTGTAAGTATCTAGTTTTTGCTTCCTTAAGTGACTCCTGTCCCTACTTTCTGACTAGGTAAGCCAAATATAGGGCATTGCAAAAGAGCAGATAGGTATTTGTCATGCATCTAAACTGACATATGGTAAAACTCACCATCTCTGCACGCCGTGTGTGATAACTTGAGCTCCTTTTTGTTGCCCTCAAGGATAAAGTTTCTTTTTCCTAAGTGTATGATGCTGGACTGAGGGCATTTATTTATTTTATTTTAAAATTGCATCTTTAGTTCATAATCTTACTAATGAGATAATTAGCTACCCTATTATTTTGAGCGCTTTTGATTAGCAGTCCACAAATCCTCCTAGGAGAGATTTGCTTATCCTTTTTTTTCATCTTGAAAATCTGCTTCCCCTCAAGTAGGCTGTTTGGAAAACTACGATACTTATCACAAAGGAAGGAGAGAGTAAACTTTTTAGTAATTCTTATGCTGATTTGTTATAATTGCATTAATGTTTACTCTATTACAATAGGAAATCAAGGCATTCAAAAAGCTCTCTAAATTTCAGATATTTTACTCTTTAAAATGTAATCTATAACTGCAACAGGAAAATAGTGCATCAACAGGAATAAAACAGTGCTTTTCAATAATAACTCTCAATGTAAGTGGACTTGACTCCCTAATCAAAAGACACAGATTGGCAGATTGAATCAGGAAACAAAATCCAATGGTATGGTGTACAGACGAAACACATTTAATCTGAAAAGAAATTTGTAGACTAAAGTCCGAAGGAGGGAAAATAGCATTTCATGCAACAGAAGCCCTAAAACAAACTGGAGTAGCTATTCCATTTTTTGAACAAAGTAGACTTTAAGCCCAAACTGATCAGAAGAGAGAAAGAAGGTTATGCCATATTGATTAAGGGAGCAATTCAACAGAAGGAGAGAACAACGATAAACATAAGCACTGACCACTGCTGCGCCCAACTTCATAAAACAAACATAGGATTTCCTTCTTTGTACTAACTTTGGGTTTAGATTGTTATTTTTCTAGGACCTTGTGATGTATCTTTCATGTCCTACATAAAGATCAGATAAACAACAACTCAATTATAGTGGGGAACCTCTGTGCCCTATTTGTTTACAAATAGATCAATAAATAAAAAAGAAAAAAAAACAAAGAAATATCAGAGTTGATCAAAATCTTTGAGCAAAAAGACAATAAGTATGTGTAGAGTGTTCCTTTTTATCCAATAACAGAACACGCACTCTCCTCAGCAGCACAAAAAGCTTTCTCTGAAATAAATCACATACTATCCAGTAAAGCAGGCTTAAATGAACACAAAAGAATCAAAATTATCCTGTGCATATTATCAAATCAAAATGAGATGAAGCTATAATTTGTAGCACTATCTCAGTTCAGTCTTGTTCATGAACAGTTTGGTCTTCCAACAGAAGCATTTGGCAAAAGTTTGCTTCTGTTCTCAAACTCCACATCAGGTGACAAACATAGCTTTGTCATCTTCCCAATAATTGTGGAGCAAATTAAAATGGTGAACTGAGGTACCACTGTAATGGTACAAAAGGCCAGAGAAACTATGTAAACATAAGGAGGTTAAATATTATATATTTAAATAGTCAAGGAAGAGAGTAGGTAGTTTCTAGAATCAAATGGCAATGCCAGTAAACGTACCAGGACCTATGGGACTCAATGAAAGGAATTCTAAGAAAAAAAAAAAATGCCCATATTGGAGGGCTGGTGGCCAGATAGTTCAATGGACTAAAGCACCTCCTTAGGTAAGCTCAGGGACCAGGGTTCGATCCCTGGCATGGCATGCTGGGCCCCCCTCCACCACTGCCACTGGGCCTACTGAGATGGTAACTGAGGCTAGGTGTGGTGGTGCATGTCTGTAATCCCAGCATTTGGGAGGCTGAAAACAGGAGAATCACTACGAGCCTGATCTATGTAGTGAGACCCTGTAGGCCCTGTAATAGATACATTTTAAAAAGTCCATATCTGCCGGGCGTGGTGGCTCACGCCTGTAATCCCAGAACTCGGGAGGCTGAGGCAGGAGGATTGGTGCGAGTTCGAGACCAGCTTGGGCTACAAAAGTGAGCTCAAGGCCAGCCTCAACTGCATAGCGAGACCCTGTCTCAAAAAAAGACAAAAACAAAAAAACAAAAAAACAAAACAAAACAAAAAAAGTCCATATCTAAGCCATGAATGCTCATATTAGAAAAGCAGAACAATCCCAAATAAATAACCTAACAATATATCTCAAGGTCCTAGAAAACCAAGAACAATCCAAATACAAAGATAATACAAAGAAGGAAATTATAAGTGCCAGAACATAAAACAATGAAATTCAGGCTAAAACAGTGAAGAATTGAGAATCAAAGAGCTAGTTCTTCAAAAGGATAAACAGAGTAGACAAGCCCTTACTCAATCTTACCAAAAAAGAATACAGAAGAAACTAAAAAAGTGAAATCACAATGGACATCACCAAAATCCAGAAGGTTATCAGTGACTACTTTGAAAACCTGTACTCCACTAAACTGGAGAATCAAGAAGAAACACATAGATTCTTAGATATGCATGAATTATCAAAACTGAGCTAAGAGGATATAAAAACCATGAATAATGTAACAACAGTCAATGAAATTGAGGCAGTAATAAAAACCTAACAACTATGAGAAACGCAGGTTATGATGGATTCACTGCTAAGTTCTACAAGAACTTCAGCAAGGCTCTGACACTCCTCAAACTCTTTGATACATTTGAAAGGAAAAGAGTATCTCTGTCTCATTCCTGGAAGCTACCTTTAGCTTGATACCAAACCGGACAAGGATTCAACTAAAAGAAAATTATAAGCCAATCTCTTTAATGAACACAGATGTGAAGATGCTCAATGAGATGCTGCCAATCAGGATGCAACGAGTCACTAAGAAGTTCACACATTCTGACCAAATAGGCTTCATCCCAAGAAGTAAGGATGGTTCAAAATACATAAATCAATAAATGTGAGATACCACATAAATAGACATACAGACAAAAATCATATTACCATCTCAGCTTTTGAAAAATCCAACATCTGTTTATGACTTTAAAAAGTTGAAGAAAATAGGCATAGAAGGACTTTATCTCAATCTAATAAAAGCCATTTATAACAGAGCTGCCTGTTAAAAGGTAGGAAAACTAAAAACTTTAGTTTTAATATGTAGATTGACATAGATTTATTACAATCCTAATCAAAATATCAAGAGCATACCTCATAGAACTAGACAAAACAATCCTAAAATTTACATGGAATCAGGAGAACCCAAAACAGCAAAAACAGTACTGAGTAAGAATAAAGGAGAGGTCACAACCCCAGACCTGCAGTTATGTTACAAAATCATGTGATAAACACAGCATGGTGCTAGCACATAAACCAACATGTAGAACAGAATAAAGACTTAGAAACAAACCTACTTTTGGAAAATTTGACCGCTTGATTTTGTCAAAGGGGCCCATACACTAGAGGAAAACATAATCTCTTTAACAAATGGTGCTGGGCAAACTGGTTATTCACATGTAGAAGACTGAATCTAGACTCATATCCCTCACCATACACAGAACCAAAATCAAAATGAATCAAAGATTTTTTGTTTTTTGGGTTTTTTTGTCTTTTTGAGACAGGGTCTCAGTATGCAGTTCAGGCTGGCCTTGAGCTCACTTTTGTAGCCCAGGCTGGTCTCAAACTCACACCGATCCTCCTGCCTCAGCCTCCCGAGTGCTGGGATTACAGGCGTGCGCCACCACGCCCGGCTTCTCAAAGATTTAAATAGTAAGACAGAAACACTTAATCTACCAGATGATAAAATAGGCTAAAACCTGAAGGCATAGATATGATAACATGAACAGAACCTGAACTGCATAAGAAATAGCATCAGGAATCAACAAGTGTTTACAATAGCACCGAAAAAAATGAAATACTTAGGAATTAACCTAACCAAAGAAGTAAAAGAGCTTTTCAATGAAAACTACAGTACTCTGAAAAAAGAGATCCTAGAGGATTTCAGAAAATGGAAAGATATTCCCTGCTCCTGGATAGGTAGTACCAACATTGTGAAGATGGCCATACTCCCTAAACTGTTATACAGATTTAATGCAATTCCTATCAAAATATCATTAACATACCTTACAGAACTGGAGAAGTCATTCCTAAAATGTATTTGGAACAAAAAAGACCCAGAATTGCAAAGACAATCCTGAGCAACAAAGGTAAGGCAAGAGGCATTACAATTCCTGACCTAAAATTGTACTATAGAGCTACCATGATAAAATCAACATGATACTGGCAAAAAACAAAACAAAACAAACAAACAAAAAAAAAAAACCCGACCTGAGGATCAGTGGAATAGATTAGAAGATGCAGAAGCAAATATAAACACACTCAGCCACCTTATTTTTGACAAAGGCGCCAAATGTTTACTGGAAGAAAGACAGCCTCTTTAACAAATGGTGCTGGAAAAACTGGCTGTCCACATGTCAAAAACTAAAATTTGACACAGGTCTATCACCATGCACTAAACTAAAATCAAAATGGATTAAAGATCTAAATATTAAAAGAGAAACCCTAAATCTCCTAGAGGAGAGAGTTGGAGGAAATCTTGAAGACATTGGGGAAGGCAAAGAGTTCATGGACAAGAATCAAAATGCACGTTTAACACTTGAAAGAATCAACAAATGGGACCTCCTTCAGCTGAGAAGTTTTTTCATATCAAAGGAAATTACCAATGGAGTGAAAAGACAACCCACAAATTTCGAAAAGACTTTAACTAGTAAGTATTCAGACAAAGGTCTTCTATCTAGAATTTATAAAGAACTAAAAACCATTATAAAGAACTAAAAACCAAAATTCAAAGATCCAATCCAGAAATGGGCATCTGAGATGAACACACACTTCTCAGAGAAAGAAATTCAAGAAGCCTATAAGTACATGAAGAAATGCTCCACATTGCTAGCCATTCGTGAAATGCAAATAAAAATAACACTTAGACACCATCTCACCCCAGAAAGAATGGCAATCATAAAGAAATCAACCAACAACAAATGTTGGAGAGGCTGTGGGGAAAAAGGAACCCTTCTCCACTGCTGATGGGAATGCAGATTGGTGCAACCACTATGGAAAGTGGTATGGAGGCTCCTTAAAAAAATAGAACTGGAAATTCCATTCAATCTAGCTATCCCCCTACTGGAAAATTTCCCAGAAGAACTGAAGACATCATACCATAACAGTATCTGTGCACCTATATTTATAGCAGCCCAATTTGTAATAGCCAAATCCTGGAAATAATCAAAAGGCCCATCAGCTGAAGAATGGTTGAAAAAGATGTGGTATTTTCATAAAATGGAATATTACTCAGGTATAAGGAATGATAAACTAGAAGACTTCATATATCAATGGATATATCTTGAATTTATACTCATAAGTGAAATAAACCAGACCTACATGTGCAGATATCATATAGTCTCCCTATTGTAAGGACTCAAAAGAAGCAATAAATAAATAAATAAATTTTGCATGGTACCAGGAATCAATCTTAGGATCTTGTGTTTTCTGCATTCTTAACCCCTATAATTTTTTTTTAGAAGAGTGACTTAAATACAAAATGCGTTTGGCAGAGTTAAAAAAAATAGTGTTTATTCAAAGTGTTAATATTTAATTGTTTGATCAGTTTTACATACCTATGTCTATTGATCTATACTGATTTGATGATGAAAATATGTAATGCAACCATTGTTAAATTTTCTTGTTTTGAAATTCTGTACTATATATACTCTTGTTACTATTTTTGCTATCTTTATTTCTGCTATTTTTACTCTTCAAAATAAAATTTTAGAAAGCTACAGTATGCTATCATGATAAAGTTGACATTGATAGTCAAGATTCAAAAAAAAGAAAAAAGAATCAACAAGTGGAATTATATCAGATTAAAAAAAACTACACAGTGAAGGAAATACCAATGGAGTGAAGAGATGCCCCACAGAACAGGAAAAAAATATTTTCCAGGAACTCTGCAGACAGAAGGCTAACAACCTCTAGCATACATGAAGAATTGAAAAATTTAGACTCCCCCAAATAAAGGGCCTACTCAAAATATAGACAGCTGAAGTGAACAGGTGCTGCCCAGAAGAAGTATATGTGGTCAACACATACAGAAAAAAGTTCAACATCTTTGGCTACTAGAGAAATGCAAATTAAGACCACACAGATTCTCTTTGATTCCAGAATTGGCTTCTACAAAGAAATCAACTAGAAGCAAATATGAGTGGGGCTTTAGGGAAAACAGAACTGTTCTGTATTGATAGTGGGAGTGTGAACTAATGGGACCACTATGGAAATCAGTATGGAGCTTCCTCAAAAAAATAAAATGAGAAATTCTTTTCAACCCAGCTCTTTACCTTCTAGACAGCTTCCTAAAAGCATTAAAGAAATTATGTTGCAGTGGTGAATGCATACCCATTTATAGCACCACAAATCTTACTAGCTATGCCTTGAAAACAGCCTGTATATATTCATCAGTGGATGAATGGATACAGAAAATGCGGCATTTGTACACGGTGGAGTACTATTCTCTTATAAAAGAGGATAAACTCGAGTCATTTGCAGGAGAATGGATGGGCTTTGAGACCATAATGTTGTCAATAAATCAGGTTCCTGGCTTAAATATCACTATTTTCTCTATATGAGAAACTCAAAGTATATATAGATTAAATGCAAAATAATAGACAGATAATAAGCAAAAAAGAAGTAAACTCTATTTACAAATGAAGAGCTCAAGGGATCCAAAGAAGGGCAAGGAAAGGGAGGTTAAGGGGAAGATAAAAAGAATTAAGGTGTGTCCTGTGCATATGTCAACTTCCTATCGTTACTATAATTATAATCATTTTGTACTGCAAACACATCCTAAGAAAAAATTAAAGAACTTAATCCATAGATGATCCTAACCATCTTAGTAAGAAGATTAAGCACAATGAATGATAACAGCAGATAAAATTTCTTGAGAATTAGCGGTTCAGCTTTTCCAAGGAATTACCTGAAGGTCATGATCCAGTTATCTATTAGTGTGTAATAAATCACCCCAGAATTTAACACCTTAATGCAATCATTTTCTGTTTGACAGTTTTGTTTGAAAAGTTTCTTTAATCTATATTCGTGATGCTAGAAATGCTTTAATATATGAAATAATCCACATTTTATCATATTTAGTGAGTTATTCAACTAAATATTTCACTAAAACATTAGTTTAGAAAAGTAAAATGACTTTATGGATTTCTTTTGTAGGTTTTTAAACAGTTGGCAATGAATGCTAACTTCTTTTTAAACTTTTAGTTATAGAACACTAGTCTGTTGCCTGGTTTGCCTCAGGAGAGTTTCTTTTTCAGCTGACGGTGTTTTTAAAAAAGATTAGCAAACATTTAAATGTAGGGGGATTTAATACAAAATTCCAAACTTTAAGCTTCTCTCAGAAGATGGGAAATTTGGGTTTTAAAAGGTCCACATTTCTCTTGGTTGGGCCAGAATTGAGTACAACTGTTCCCATAGGAGGTATCAACTTAGAAGCTATTCCTAGTAGGAAATGCTATTTTTCCATGTGTTTGCACCTTATTTTTTTCTCATGGTAAAGAAAAACACATCTGTAATCAATATTTATTAAATTAGGAAAACAACACCAACAAAAAAGAGTCCAAGAGTTCTGTATAGTTCCAGAAATGAGAGGATGCACTCTGTGTAGAGGGTAGGGAGGTGGCAGAATATTCATGTTCAAAAGCCTTGTCTCTGCATGCACCACTTCCATGATACCTGGCCTTTGCAGGTATTTCAGTTGCACTCTGTTTCAGTAACCAGAGGATAGAACTATCCGCAGATACTGAGCGAAAAGTCCTGGAATTTAGAGGGGGAACTCAGGGTGTGCACTTATGAGACGGAGAACACTAGAATTCCAGTTTCTGCTCTGGCACGTGAGATTGCAAGATTATGGAATTAGCATGGATATGAAGACAGAGAAAGCCATTAGGACAGCTGCAGATTTTTTGGCCCTCTCCCTAAGGATGGCTGATTCTATTTCTCCATCCTTTAATTTATTCTGGGCCTGTGAGTTAATCAGTGGGCTGTGGAAGTTGTAACACAACCTTTCAGATGGCCGAGTTTCCCTATCCTTCTCTTCCAACCCTGTCACCATGCTGTCAGGAAGCACAAGCAGCCACATGGAAAAGTCCACATAGAGGACAATGGTGACCCCAGCTGGGTAGCTAACATCAACTTGTCATTTCCATGTGGGGCCATCTTGGAAATGGACCCTCTGGTACCAGTCAAGCTACCCATCCAACTGCCACTGTGTGGAGCAGAGAACTGTCCCTGCTGAGACTGTCCAAATTGTGCATCTGTGCACAAAAACAGGATCATTGCTGTTTTAAGGCAGTAAGTTTTAGAGGCAATTTGTTACATACCTATAGAAGTGTAGTACCTGTGGAGGGCTAGTGTTTGCACTTCAGAATTTACTGAGGGTAGCTTTATTTTTCTTGGGGAACCACTCACAGTCCTCCTCTGTACATACACTTTCAGTGGTACTGAGTCCATCCAGGTTCTCTTCAGTGTGGCCGTACCCAGGCCACTGACCAGTAACACCATTTCTGGAACCATGAATGTGACCCAATCAGAGCCAATGGGGTATAAAAAGACCTCTGCTGCAACTAGTGTGAGAGCCCCTTTTCTTTTTGACTGACTATGAACCCAAGAGGGTATGAGCCTGGAAGGACAAGGGCTACTATGCAGCTGAGAATGAAGCACACACAGTTGAAGGCCTGGGACCGATGGAGAGAACCAAGACCTGGTGACAGCATTTGCGCTTGGGCACAGCAGTGCCTGAGGCTGTCCCTTCCCTGGGACCACATGGACCAGGATGATTTATATTTGCTTATTCTGAATTTTTTAAAAACTCATTTTTTTGTTTGTTTGCTTGTTTGGTACAGGGTCTTGCTACACAGCTTGGACTCAGAGTGATCCTCCTGTCTCAGCTTCCTCAGTGCTAGGATTACAGTCATGCACCACCATGCCCAGTTTTGGTGGCCGGCACAGCATGCAACACCAGGATTGCATCTGGATCCTTGTGCTTGCCAGACAGATGCTTAGAGCTCTTTCCCAGCCCTTGTATTTGCTTATTTTTCTTGAGCCAGTTTTGGGTTGGCTATTTTGTCATTTGCTACCCATAGTGTTCTCAAAAGTAGAGAGTCTGAATTTAGATCCTGATATTATACTATCTTGTTCTTTTTTCTTTGTGTACATTTTGTGATTTGATATTTTAGGCTTACAGAAAAGTTTCAAGGATAATACAAAGAATTCCTATGTCCCTTTTACCCAGCTTCCATATGTTAATAATTTTACATTTTGTTTTTCCCTCTATACTATAGATTTTTTTTTTCTGAATGCGTTAACAAGAAGTTGCAGACACAAAATGCATTTACTCCGAATATCTCTGTATGTTTCCTAAAAGATGCTATTATTTCATCAATTAGCCCTGCTTAGATTACACTACTTGGCCAGTAATGTCCTTTGTAACAAAAGAAATTTAGGGGCTATATACTATAGTCACTGCTGTGTCTCATTAATCTGTTTTAATTTTGAAGAGTTGCTCATTATTTTATGGTACTGATTTTTAAAGACTATACACAAGTTATTTTATGTCCCTTCTACTTGAGTTTGCCTTGACTAGATTCAGGTCATGAAGTTTCAGCAGGCATATACCAGGAACCAGATTGTGTCCTTTTCAGTAAATCCAATCAGTGGTCATGTGATTCTTTTGTTCCATTACTGCTAATATTAATTTTGATCATTTGACTAAGGTGCTAACTGCCAATTCTTCCCACTGTACTGGCACTATTTTTCTGTTTGTAATGAATAGTATTATAGTAAGATCTCCTGAAACCTTTACCCATTTGTTGTCTGATTTTTATCCAAAATGACCATTATCATGATAAAAGGGTTTATTTTCTAATTCTATCATTTCCTTTCCATTTGTTCGCTTTCTGGTGTAACAAAGAACATTATTTATCTATGCATCTATTTTCTTTCTATCTCTATCTCTGTCTCTCTTGTTTAGACCCAAAGGCCCCAATTATATTCAGTGAGTTATAGTCCTTTACTATCATTTACTGTGGTGTAACTGCCTTGCTGCTCAATTGTTCCTGATATGGCCATAGAAATACCTCAGAACTGACCCTCTTCAATGGAACAGATCAAGGCAGAGGCTTTTTAAGCCAGATTGCTGAAGTTAAATTCTAACTCTACCAGTTGACCTTGACACTTTGGCCAAATTACTTAATCTTTATCTTCTTATATGGAAAATGGGCATGGCAATAGGGCCATTTCACATGATTATTGATGTTTTACATGAAAGAACCCCAGAAAAGCAATTATATAAAAGACCTTTTAAATTTTTTTAAAGTAATTAATACATTACATCTTGTCTTCATCATAGTTGTTCAGAGTATAAGATACAGACATGATTTTTTTGTCTGAACATCATTAGTACAGATCTTTCTTTCATTGCACAAAGAGAAAGTGGCTGTATATTTAGTCCAGTAGTCCATAACAGTAGTGGATTATCAGCTCACCTGGCATTATCAGAGGCTGTTGAGTTGAGCCTTTTGCAACTCAGCATATTAATATGGCTTTCCTATTTATACCTCATGGTTAGACTTTTCTGCTAAATGGTTAAGACCAAGATAAAGCAAGACCTATATTACAAAAAAAAAAAAAAAAGTAACTTTTGTATCTGAACAGACCTTTACATACCCAAAGTATTCAGTATCTAGTTGTCACTTTTTAGAGCCTCAGGTGTTTCACTGACAAATGGTGAGTTAGTTTTATTTTCCTTTTTTCTGTACAACGTTGCTAAAAGGATTCACCTGGGTAATCTAAGTGACATGAATGAAAACTGCTCTCAGAATACTGACTGTCCTTTCCCCTTTGAAAAGAGGAAGCAATAAAATGTTGATGTCTTAGTGCTCTCCCCTGCTAGGGACCCTCCAGTTGTTTCCTACTGGAGCAGCTCAAAAAAAGATAGAAAGAAAAGGTCCTTAAATCCGAGGCGGGGTGAGGGAGAGTTCCTCTTGCTTTTTATGGATGATGACCAGTCCTTCTCAACTCATGTGTGGGGAGCAGAAAATCTAGTAACTTAGAAGGGTGGGAACCCCCTTCCTTCTTCCCTCTTCCCTTCTTTTACTCCTATTCCAGGTTACTGAAGCTTCCCTCTGTGTTCACATTGCAAGATATATTTGGTTTTTACTGCTTTGTGGTATTTTTTACTAGCGTGAACATGCATATAAACTTCAGCTTTATGAACCAACATTTATAAGCATGGTGAGTTCGGTCTAACTGTGGGTTGCACAGCGCACACCCTTGCAGGCAGCGTGGCTCTCACTGCTTCCTGGTCTGCTTACTGGAAGGATAGTTTAACCCATCTACCGTTTTCATCTCATCTCACTGTGACATAATCTTCACATCTCCGCCCGGGAAGGCTTCCTGGAGCAGAACCCTGTGTATGTGTATTTCTAACTCAGAGACCTTTGGGCATTCTCATCACATAACATAGGAAATACAAATTCTAAAAACTAGCATACAATGCCATCTGTAAGGGTTGACAGGTCACACTTAGTAAGTGCGTACTCTGAAGCACCTCCTAGTGCTTTCAGGCATATCTAATGCAGTTATAGAAAGAGTCCTGCGAGGTTGGAGGTTGCCATCGCCAGTTCTATCCATAACTGGTTATGCTGGATACTGAGTGCAAGAGCTGGCGATTGGCCCCAGGGAGTCTATCTGCAAAGCCTTAGCAATAACACTAATTTATTTTCAGCTGTAGAATCTCGTGCATAGGTGGCTCACTGCAGTCAGAATCACCCCAGTGCATGCTTGTTTGTAGCAATCCCACTCTACAGGGCACTCTTTACCTTCTTTGCTCACCGCTATCTTCTGTCCAACTGTATGCATCAAAACCCCTCTGTCCCTTTGAGGTCTTCCTCAGAAATCTTTCCAGATAGGAACCCTATGCACAATCCCTATAGACAGGGTTTCTTTTTCTTCTTCTTCGCCTGCTCTTCTTTATTCCTTTCCTGTGCTGTTCTAGCCTGGGATTCGAATTGCTTTTCATCTCCATCTTCCCATGGTGGCCACCTCAAAGCCAGGCAGAGTGCCGAGCACACACTCAGTGACTTTGGTCCGGAGAGCTGCCTGCTGTGTGTTAGAGAGAAGCAAAGAGGTCAAGAGTGGGCCTACCAGCGTCACCAGTGTCCTCCCTTTAGATGCCTTTTTTTTTTTTTTTTTTTTAATTCTTGTTTCAGAACCTTTGTTTGTTTATTCACTCATTTTCATGGCCGGCTCAGCCCACCCCAAGGGCAAGGCTGGCGTAGCATGTGGTGCCGGGGATTGAACCACGGTCTCTGAAGCTGCCCAAGCTTCCCTAAACAGGCGCTTTAGACCACTGAACCATCCCGCCGGGCCCCTAGATGCCTTTTGATCACATCCGTGGCCTTCACTTTTTCTTTAGACCCCAGGAAAAAGTGTCCTCCCCTGGCCTTAGCTATGCCTCCATTTGGAGGGACTGGGCTCCTTATTTTCTCTACAGGATCACGACTGAGAAATCATCTTATTCATCTTGTTTCCAAACTCTCCTTTTCTCTTTTATTCATCCCTTTCCTTTTTCTTTTTGAGACAGGGTCTCGCTATGCAGTTGAGGCTGGCCTTGAGCTCACTTTTGTAGCCCAGGCTGGTCTCGAACTCGCACCAATCCTCCTGCCTCAGCCTCCCGAGTGCTGGGATTACAGGCGTGAGCCACCACGCCCGGCCATGCTTTTGCTTTTAAATGTTGGTTTCTCTCACCCCGTTTCCTAGTTCCTCCTGCGCTCTGCTCCTGCTGTCATTCCCTCTCAGTTTGCTCCGCAGACCACCTTCTTGCCAGAGTACTCAGTTCTGCCTCTGCTTCCTTTGCTGCCGTTCATGCTTCAGCTCGCTAAAGTCAGGTTGCCACACCCACCACGGTTGCACTGAAGCCACCCCACCCACTTGGCCTTCCCAAGGCTCCTACATGGCTTCTTCCTCGGGAGTTCATCACCTCTTTGTTTGAGTAACAACACTCTCTCCCGCTTCTTTTTCATGTGCCACTGTTTCTGAGTCTCATCCACGAATTCCTCTACTTGACACTTCCATTTGAAGATTTCCCCTCATAGTGCTAACCAGGATCCTTTCCTTAGCTCTCTTCCCGCAGGCAATGCCAGCCACCAAGGAAGGCCATATGTCCGTATCCCCAACCTGATTTCTCTGTACAGTTCCAGTTCTTTGGGTTCACTTGGCTGATGTAACTCTCCCACTAGTGAGTCATGTGCCATTAAAAGTCTTAATAAATCAACAGCTATTGCCCTAGACCACAACTAAATGCTCTAATAGAAGAGGGGAAAGCCGAGATATAACTTCACAATGATCCTGTGAGAATCTGCATGAACTAGAACGCATACATCATCTCATATCATTAGGCATTTTCAGGGAGAATATGTTTGTGTTTTTTTTTCATAAATCCAATTGAGCTGAATATTTTATATGCTTTACTTATAGAAAGTTAAAATATATATTGTGATATGTAGTTATATGTAAGCAAGTAAGTATGCATATATATGTTTTTGTGTGTGTATGATTCAACATTACTCTTGATAGTTAAAAATGTACTTTATTTTATTTTGGCTTTTTGAGACAGGGACATGCTGAATAGTTCAGTATGAACTATTCAGTTTATACTGAATAAGCTATTTGAGTTTATTATGTAGCCCATGCAATCCTTCTGTCTCAGCCTCCTGAGAGGCTGGAATTATAGGTGTGTGCTACTGTACTAAGAGACATTATTTGAAACTCTTGTGAACATATACTTTTTTTTTTTTTTTTCAGGACCAGGGTTCAAACTTATAACCTTGTGCTTGCCAGGCAGGCACTTGTGCCATGGAGCTATCTCCCCAGCCCTGTGAATATATACTTTTTTTGTGTGTGAATATATACTTTTGATGGATGTCATTGCTATTTGGACTGATTTTTAAAATTAGATTATGTCTTAGAATGTGGAAACTAAACTGTAGTGATAATTCACCTTGCTTTTTGTAAGAAATATAAAGCAGTTTAAAAAGCAGATTACTGACAGATAATTCATTATAATAAAATTCAGAACAATAAATGGTGTTGTCTTCTCATAATAAAAATGAGTCTAGCTAGGACAGAGATAGAAACCTGAATTAGATCTGCAGAAAGACAAAAGTGAGTTAAGTTTGGAAAATTGCAACTTGCTTCATTGATAACTTTTGCCCGGAGTCTCCCTAGCTTTAGATCTGCCAGTGTTTAGCAGCAGCCCAACTTTATTACAACTCCTTCCAGGCTCATGAGTCTGCCTGTCCCCCTTCCTTTGCACAGGTGGATGACCAAGCCGCCAGGCATGGAAGTTGCATTCGTTCCAGACAAGTCTGTGTCACCAGCCATCCGGATCATGCTTGGGGGGTTTTCTCTGTACTCCCAGTCTCTGCTCCTGTCACTCCCTTTCATGCTCTGGGATGTTAGGAATGTTTTCAGCTGCAAGTAACAGAAAACAAATGAAGGGTTTTCTTTCAAACATAGTAAAAGAATTGAAGCTTGGTAGCTCCTGACGTAAGTTTAGAGACTGAGATATTCCAGGGGTGATGGCCTATCCTCGGGCCTCCTCAGAGCAGAGCCTGTGATGAAGGCTGGGATGCAGGTGGTCGATTTGGGCAGTGGCCCCAGGGGCCAAGAGAGAGGAGGCAAGGGGAGGGAAACAGAAAAGAAGCAACACTGAGAAACCAATCTGTAACTGGAGTGGTAATCTCAATAGCGGACTGGGGCTAGATCTACCAGCATGCTTTTCTTTCTTTTGTTTTCTTCTTTCTGCTAGGAACTCAGCCAAAGAAGTGGGAGCTGCACTCCTTGTCTTGTGGTACCAGGATGTTTGCACTGAGTTACATTCCAGGCTTATTAAAATTTTCTATTTTGAGGCCAGATGTGGTGGTATGACCCATAATGTCAGAATTTGGAAAGCTGAAGCAGGAAGCTTCATTGAGTTCAAGGCCAGCCTAGATTACACAATGAGTTGAAGGCCAGCCTGATCTACATAGCAAGACTTGGTCTCAAAAACATTTATTTCTCTATTTTGAAATAAGGTCTTGCTAAGTTGTTCAGGTTGGGCTTGAACTTGAACTGCCTTAGCTTTCTTTCTAATTAGTGTATAAAATAGAGGAAAAGAAAAAGGAGCACCTACCCATCAACTTCTGCCCCAACTGTCCAAATCTTACTTACAGAGCCATGTCTTCCTCCCTTGAATTATGCTCTGTGAGAAGCATGCTTGCTGGGGCAGGCCTCTCCTCTCACATAGAGCAGTCCTGGGGTGGGGAGCAAGGATGAGGTGAGGTGCACTGGGAGGCAGTGTCCCCAGTCTGATCCAGTCTGAGACTCACTGAAACCACCACCACAGCTGCATCATTAATGAGCCTAAGTATGTGTATTACAGCCCCTGCCTCCTCCCTGTTATACAAGTGTAATCATTCAGGGTTGGCCAGATAGCTCAGCAGACTAAATCACCTGCTTAGGCAGACTCAGGGACCAGGGATCAATCTTTGGTGTGCTGTGTGGACCCCACCCACAGGGCGCACTGAGACAGCACAGCGTCTGGGCATGGTGGCAGGTGCCTGAAATCCCAGTGCTTGGGAAGCTGAAAATAGGAGAATCATTACAAATCTGATCTGTGCAGTGATCCTATGTTAAACCTTGCAGACCCTGTACTTAAAATACAAAACACAAAACAAAACAAAAAACAAATATCATCATTCATTTCCTCTGACTTATCAGATCCACAAAATCATCTCAAGATCAGGGCACCATTTCAGCAGGATTTAAGCCTCTCTGACTAGAGTGTCTTAAATAATGTTGACTTTGAACCACATAAACATCTAAATTTTTTGGTTTTTAATTTTTATTTTTGTATATATTACGGCTGGTTCAGCCTGCCCTGGAGGTGGGGCTGGTGCAGCGTGGGTACTGAGGATTGAACTGCAGTCCTTGTGGTTGCATAAGCTTACCTAAGCAAGTGCTTTAGACCCCTGAGCCATTTCACTGGCCCTAAAATATTTTTAAAAGTTAAAAAACAAGAATATGTGATAGATTTTCCTTTTCTTTTTAAAATTTTGGTACTTGACCACACATCTATCAGGTAACTGCTGCCGCACTGAGCTATATTCCCAGCTCCATTTACTTAAAAAACAAAAACAAAAATAAACAAACAAACAAAAAAAAACATTAGTTCCCATTGCATGTGCCCTCTCTGAATCTTAAGACACTCAGTTAAAAGGTGAAGTCTATTTCACTTCCCACATAACCTGGTCAGGCCTTTGTGACCCTTCTGCCAATAGCATGAGCTTTGTGACACCACACTGGATGGAAAAGGCTACATTTCTCTCTTATGATGTCTTTTCTTGGACTCTAGACACCAGAGAATGAGGGAGATGAGGCCCCTTGGAGGGGTCCCTTTTGAAAGACTGGGAAGTCCTTGATATTCAACTGGGCTGAACTCTCAGCCAGTAGTAAGCACCCATTTGCCAGCCGTGTGAATGGGACTTCTGGGAACCGGATCCCTGATTTCCAATCAAGCTGGCCTGGATAGTACTCATTGGAGTAGGGATAGTGGTCTCCCACTGAGCCTTGTCCTAAACAGAAGATTCTGGAGCAATCAGAGATGACTGTTTTCATTTCAAACAAGTAGGTTGTGGCCTGCGTGGCCAAGCCTCACAACTTTGAGGTCAACCTTGCCTTCATAGTCAGAACGTGTCACAAACAAATGAAAGAACCTAAGGGCCATTGTCCTCAGCTGCCTCAACAGTTTCTTAAGGTAAAGAAAGCCTTGGCTCAATGGAATTTGTGCATGTCACCATTGTCCGAGAGGTCCCTACTGAAGTGCACGGGAAATCATAGGTTTTTACCAGAGTTACACAATTGAGAACCAAACCAACTGGTACAAAAGGGTGCAGAGACTGTATAAAGTATAAATAGGCTTAAGCTTCTTGGGATAAGAAGTAGACAGAACATTACCCAGCTACAAACACAGGCTGTATGTTATTTAAGTGAGACTAAATAAGGATCTAGAATTAAGATCTCTAAGGGTAGAGTTGAGAGCCACACACAGCGTTTAGAACTGGGTCCTAATCAAGAGACACAAATGAGCCCAGTGTGCTGTGGTGTGGCGACTGCTTTGTGTCTCCTCCATTCTTCCCCTTCTTGAGTAAGAACATGGAAGGCACACATCTGCTTTGCCATTGTCATGGTGGGTATGCATGGGGACAGAACTTTCTCTTTAATTCACAGATTTTCAGATCAAGAGCAAGCTTGCTGGGGGTGGGGAGCATATTTGAGAAAATTTATCCAAAGACCTTCATCTCCTTGGTCATTTCTCCTAGGTAAATACCTAGGACAGAATGGCTGAGTCATGCAGTATGTTGGTGGTCAGGTTTATAAGACACTCAACTGTTTCCACTGAGTTTGCTTGAGATGGTAAGATCCTGGGCCTCCAGGACCACCATGGGCTGAGACTTTAGGGTCTTAGGGGAACACATTTATTTTGTGGCAGGAAAGTGAATCAGTGTAGCCAGAGGATCATGGTAGTATTAAAAAAGAAAAGAAAGAGCTTCCATTCCATGTGTTCTTCCAGAATCTACCATTTTCCTTAAAGAGGCAGAGTGTATATTTTTTCCTCTTTCCCTAGGTGCACCTTTGTAACTATTTCAATCCATAGGCCTTGGTTGAAATGACGCTATGTGGCTTCCAAGATCAAACCATATGAGGTGAGGCAGCTTGTTCCTGACTCACTCGGGGCACTTATCTTTGCAACCCAGTCCCTAGACTGGAAAGTCTGGTTCTATGAAATAGTTCAGGTAGTGAGAAACTGAAGGCTGAGATCCCAGGCTGGAGCTAGCACCAACTTGTCAGCCTCCGAGTGACACTTTGGAGTCTCCTCCTCTAGCCCTGCAGTTAGCTGTCACAGTCATGACACATGGCCCAGAGTTGTCTTTCTCATTAATGATGCAATACCAAATTTATAGATCCAGGAACAAATTTAATGACTTTATTCACATTTTTTATTTAAATCACTATTTTTTTGTAGCATCACTATTCAAAATTTGGCTTCAAATTTTTTTATTGAGGTATAATTGGTATATAATAGACTGGACATATTAAAAATATCCAAGTTGATAAATCTTGACATATGTCCATATCTGTAAAAGAAATGCTGCTATTAAGAAAATGAACATATTCATTATCTTCAAAAATGGAGTTATTCCCCACCCAAGTCTTTGTCTTTTCCTTACCCTTCCATCAGAGGCTAGGTTACTGCAAGTATACCCTTGGAGGGGTACTAGGACCCCAGTCTCTGCCTCAGCCTCTCTATGCTTCCTGGCTGCCTTGGGGTGGGCAGCTTTGTCCCCTCATGCACTGTCACCGTGATGGACGGCCTCACCACAGGTGCCAACCACTGTCCATGGGCTGGAGTCTCCAAATCTGTGAGCCAAACAAGCCTCACCTCTTTAAAAGATGATTTAGCTCAAGTTCTTATTATAGCTACAAATTAGTTCATACTTTCTAGGATTTCATACAAAGGGACTGATACAATGTTTTCTAGCTGGCTTCTTTCATTCATTATTATTTAGAGATTCATTTACATTATTGGGTATATGAGTAGTTGATTTCTTTTTTATTATTTAAGTAATGGACTGTCCTAAGAAAGCATTATGATTTATCTATTCACCCATGGAGAAGCACTCTAGTTGCTTCATTCAGAGCTATAACAAACCTATGAACACAGTTCTTTCTGTGGCTATATGCTTTCATTTTAAGTAAATGGCAGTTTTGTTTTGTTTTGTTTAGCAGGACTGGGTATCAAACTCAGGACCTTGTGCTTGTCAGGCACGTGCTTATGCCACTGAGCTATCTCCCCAGCCCATTACCTAAGTAACTGTATAGGAGTACAGAGGCTGCATCCTAAGTTAGGGGGTTGTCTAATATTTTAAGATACTCCCTGCTACACCTCAAGTGGTTACACGATATTACATTCTTACTAGCAGTGTGTGAGAGTTCCAGCTGCTCCATATCTTTGTTGACACTTAGTGTAGTCAGTCTTCTAATTTTAGACATTTTTTTTAATATAAGCCATTAAGCTTTGCGCTGATTTATTGTTATACATTAATAGATGGCTAGCATGGGATTGAAAAGAATAATTTCCCAAACTGAATGCACATGTAAGCCATATTTAAGTGCATTAAGATGATATTTACTGAGGCCTTTTTATAGTGAGAGGCTTTGAATAACGCAGTAAAGGAGAAAGTTCTGGGCCAAAAGTTCATATGCTGTCTATAGTGTTTTCAATGTATCAAGATCAGAAAACAACACCCTACCGCTGCTTTTGCCCTCGCAGAAGATGCAGGAGGAACTTTCCCTACCAGCTGCTTCACCTGACTGTTCCATGCCCTATGAGGAGAATCTTACCAACTCAGGAAAGTTCACTCCCAGTGACATCACACTCAGAGCTCAGAACTTTCTCCCAGGACATTTGTCTGTTCTTCGGGTGTACTTATCTCCCCTAAAAATCATTTTCTCTTTCTCTAATATTGCCTCCAGCCTCTGGCCCTCTCTGCACTGAAAGGGGCAGATAAGCTCCAAAATCACAGTGGGTTACAGGGAACTCACTTTCCATTCCTGTGCTACCCCATGGGCACAGTGCATCAGCATTCCCTTTTCCCCATTGTCTATTGTCGGTTTATTTTAGCCAGCTCAATTTTTCACTATGATTTCTGAGAGTGAAGGAGCCATTTCACTCCACCAGTAATGTGGGCTCTGATCCACATAGAACTTACCTAGCATGGGGGGGGGGGTCCTCAGAGCACTGGGACTGGGCCAGGCCTTAGAATGATTGCCATGATTTCTAAAGAATAAACACTTGAAGAAGACAGAAACTCACATGGAGTGCCCAGGCACCAGCATGAAGCTGGGGGCTGGTGGAGAATGTCGTGTCTCATGGGCCTTTGCCCTCTGTGCAGATGGTCTGCAGTCTCTTCCCACTGGCACTGCAAGTCTGGGTGAGTTGGGGGGGGTCTCTTCAGTCAGTGAGGCTCTACCAGATGGGAACACCAAGGGCTCTTTAGAGTTAGTGCCACTGAGGCTGGGGGTGGGGATGGGGGTGGGGGTGGGGCAGGGCTGTCCCGAAGCTGCCAGTTACTGAGCAGAGGTGCCTGTAACCTGCTTACTGAGATTTGACCCCAAGTTTTATACTAAAGACATAGTCACCCTCCCTCTGCCCCATGCCCCAGTAAGGCTAAATGAGGAGGCAAAGCCAAGCGGCAGAACTATATTTATTTTCATATCTCCCCTGGATCACACTCAGAGCTCCAGATCCTTCTCTTTTCAGGATGAATTGTCCCCTACCGCCCCCCCGCCCACCCCAAGCCCGGGCTCTTCTATACCCTCTGTGAGGCCGTGCCAAGCATCTGTCGTGCTGCGGGAGCATGCTTCTTCCAAGTACCGAGAGATCAGAATCGTCCCTCTATGCTCTCTTGAACTCTGCTCAGAGACAGCCAAAGGCTCTTGTTCTGTGACGGCTTTTGGAGTTGATATTTGAGTTCATTTTCTTGTTTTCTCAGAGCAAAATATTCCCAACATTCCCCTCTCACCCCAACCAGTTTTCCCTCATGCTTCTAATTTTTCTTCATGTGTTGGGTTTCTCATCCTTCCTTTTTTGGGTTAGCAGCGTAGTCACGGAACACGTGAAGTTTCCATGTCCCTAATTCAGACTCCTCGCTGGGAAGGAAGAAAAACTGAGGCGGCTGCATCTGTTTCCTGATCTCCCTTCTCCGTTCCAGTGCTTCAGTTGGAAATGTAAACATCTTGATCAAAAACTTTTCAGCTGGTTGTCTTGCTCTCCCGTGATGAAAACTGTAAGCCCCACACTTGCTCTTTCGAGTGCCCTTGGAAGAGCACTACTCTATTATGTCCCTGCTGCCAGCCCTCCCAACCTGCTCACATTTTGCAAACAAAAGCCTGAATGGATAGGGCTCGAACACAACTCCACAAGCCGGTGATTACTCTTCTGAAACTGAAAAAACAATCCTGTGCTTGACAAAAATTGTTAAGAGTCTACAATTAACAAATAGATATGGCATTAGTGTTTTTCTAATCAAAATGTATTGTTCTGCAGAGGCTCAGCGCTGTGGTTTTAACAGACAGCGGGTCGCCCTTCCGGAAGCCTGGGGAGAGAGCGCCGCGTGGCAGAGATGAGTACGTGCACACCCATGGCCTGTCGGTCGGCTCACACCCTGCCCTCTCTTACGGTGGCATCAATTTGTCCTTCATGTTGGGCAGCGACCCCTGCTTTTCTGAATATCCTTGAAGGAAAGAAAAAAAAACGATTGTTAAGTTGCCATTTAAAGAAAGGATAAAGGAAAACCTCTGCTTGTTGGATCTGGAAGCATCTTACTGGTGTCACTTAGAGGAAAGGTGGCAGTTTGCCACTTCAAGCCCAATCCACAGAGATCATGAAAAACACAAGGAGTCGCTATGGAGGTCTTCAGGGACTTCTTAGATCATGAGCCCGGTGAGACGGTGTGCTTAACGGAATAGGGACTGCAGATAGCTTTCGATGAGAGTATGGCCGATGACACTTATGAGCAGAGAAACTGCCATAATCAGGAACCTACCTAGTTAAAAAAAAAAAAAAAAAAAAAAAAAAAAAAAAAAAAAAAAAAAAAAAAAAAAAAAAAAAAAAAAAAAAAAAAAAAAAAAAAAAAAAAAAAAAAAAAAAAAAAAAAAAAAAAAAAAAAAAAAAAAAAAAAAAAAAAAAAAAAAAAAAATACAGTAGCTGCTACAAATGAAAAGTAGCCAGAAAGGGGAAATTCTCAATTTCGATTAATAAAATTAAAAACAGGTGCTCTGTGCCATGGGATCACATGTCTTAAGGCATTCAGTGGGCCTATCCAGGACCCCAGGACACGCTGAGTTCACTCTGTCAGAACTGGTTCTGGGGCGCAGGTGACAGTGCCGCTGGCCTGGGCCTGGTCCCCTTCCTTCTGCCATCCTGACCCAGGGGCAGAGTTCAGGGTCTGGTGGCTCGCCTGCCAGGGGCCTACTAAGTGCCTCCTCTCACAAGGGCAGCCACAGACAGGTAAGCTGGACTTTCAACCTGGTTGTCCGCCATCCCAGTGGATTAGAGGAGCTCGCTGCTGGTATGTCTGGCTGGGTCATGGAGCTGTGGCCTGGGATTCACACCTGGCCCCTTGCTGCTCCTCCTCTGGCACTGTTTCCCTATGGTGCTTCCCAGTCACCATGAGCTAAGTGTCATTTGCTCCACCACACCCTTCCACCATACTATTTAAACTACAGAACCCCTAGAAACTGTCAGTTAAATAAACTTCTCCTTTACGTTGTGGGTGTCACGTATTTTGTACCAGCAACAGGAGTGCTGACCCATACAGCTGCACATGGAGCACAAAGCAGCTCCCCTGGGCAGAGGCTGTTCTTTGTCATATTTGAGATCCTCCACAGGTTCAAGTCGATGGACCAATGCAAATGCCCAAGCAAACATCGTACCTATGTGCTAGGGCTTCTTGGCCAGGGAGTATACTATAAACACAGAACAATAACTTATTTTTTAAAATACTAGTATCCAAATGTGTGTCTCCCTTTGAAGCCTACGTTCTCCCATGTGGCAGTGGTGTTATGGGTCTTTCCTCTCCTTGAAGGTAAGTCCTGGGTTCCTTCAGTGGCAGGTGGTTCCTGGCTCTTCCCTTCCCTTCCTTTCCTTGTCATCATTGTTGGTTCTTGCAAGTTGTCCCCTCGGTCACCCTTGTTTGGGCCCAGCATGGCACCTGCAGCCCTGGAGGCTGTGTAGGCATCTTCAGGGACCCTTCGCACCACATGTGCTCTTGTGGCTACCTGAGGACATCTACCTGGATCCCACCCAGCGTTTCCACTCTCCCTGTCCCACACCACAATGCCTGGACCTGGGTATCTCTTGGCCTCACCACTGAAGTGAAACCCAACTGATCCTTACTTGAGCTCTGTGCCTGACCTGTCCAGAGAGCTCAGCCCAGGAATCTGCGCACACACGCACCATAAGACGGTATTTGTTATAACTTCTATTACATGAGAATAGCCCTGGGAATTTGGACCTGGCATGCATTAAGAGATTAACTTTCAGCCTTTCAAATAAAAGATGCATAAAAATTTCAGAAATAGAATTTTTTTTTTTTTTTTTTGTCTTTTTGAGACAGGGTCTCAGTATGCAGTTGAGGCTGGCCTTGAGCTCACTTTTGTAGCTCAGGCTGGTCTCGAACTTGCATCGATCCTCCTGCCTCAGCCTCCCAAGTGTTGGGATTACAGGCGTGCGCCACCACGCCCGGCAAGAAATAGAATTTTTAAATTACTTATTTAAATGTTATTTTGATGGCATACATAGATCATTTGGGTCAACTTTTTTTTTTTTTTTTTTTTTTTTAATGTAGCATGGCCACACTCCTCCAAGTGACTGAGTGCAGAGGGGGTTGTCTGTGCTGTGAGACAGATGCAGGTGGCCCAGCACAGCCTGGGTGACAAAGCTGCTCCTCCACCTCCAGGCCTGACAAAGCTGCTGCGTTCCTATTCCTGAGCTTTACTGAGGAGGAGGAGATCTTTGAACAGGAAAAGGTGCAGGAAGGTATTTCTATTTTTGTATGCAGAACTATTAAACAATGTCCTTTTAGGACTTTCAACCAAAACTCCTGATTAAATCTCAGTGACTAGCACTCCTTTAGAAGAGCTGGAAAGGCTTTTCTGAAGAAGAAAGATTTGCAGTGGGCTTTGGAGCCTGAATAAGAGTTAGCCAGTAGATCTAAAGAAGAAGGAAGGACATTATACTAGGACAGGAAAGCAAGTTTCCCCCCTATTATTTATTGTAGGACCTAAGCAGGATCACTGAAAGAGGCCCATATGTCTAAATATTTAAAAGTTATAATAAGTCAAGCTAATATTGTTAAAATATAATCTATGCCCCTGCTTTGAGAAATGTACATTCACAATGGTCTAGAATGTGTTAGCACTCTTTGGGTACTTGGATTGCAATGGCATGAGTTAAGATGGTTCCCAGCCCCTGGAACTTCTCCTTGGGGTCTCTTCCCTTCTTTCCCACTCGCAGCTCTGTGCCTTGTAATGTGAATTTCACACATCACAGACGGACATTCTGGCCTCGTGCCCATCCTACTGTGAGCACCTCAGCTTCAGGGAACTCAGGCTGGTGGTGTGCCCTGCTGCCTAGAGGATGGACAGGAGAGGAGCTGCATGCTGACCCCCCAACAGGCCTGAGCACAGAAGAGAGGGCTTTGGAAGAGGCTCTGCCAGCTCCAGACAGATGCAGGCCTGGTGTAGGAGGCACAGCCAAGGAGGGCACAGCACCAGGGCACAGTCCCTCTTACTCAGACTCAAGGACAGATTGGCCCGAAACCATGTTCAGTGACTGCAGCTGGGAAAGAAACTGGTGGCCGTGGGAAAGACTCAGGGACCCAGTGCATGTGGAATGTGGGTTACTGGTGGCAAGGGATGAACAGAAGAGCTGGTCCAGGCTGTGACGGGCCCGGCAGATGGTGTGGTCTGCATCCAGAGCTGCAGGAATTGTAAAGAATGAGATTGGGGTAACTATGATTTTAGAAAGGGAACACTGGGAGACACATAGACCTTTTTAGATTACTGGAGCTTTTTAGGAATAGCAGGTGCCTAAGACAGGGATGGAGGGGAAGGACCAGGCTCAGTCAACATTTATGGGGTAGACTTGAGGAGGTTTTGTGGAAGAGAGGCTAAGAGGATGCTGGGATTTCCAGCTTGGAACAGTGTGGGGATCGCAGCTCATTGAGCAAAGGAAGGAACTTTGGGCAAGATGTGGGTTGTGAAGCCCAAGGCTGGTTCAAATTCAAGTTCAAGCCCCATCATTCTAAGTCTAGTTGTGACTGTAAGTGACAACAGATACATCGGCCATAAAAGTTTGAACTCTCAGGCATCCTAAGTGTAAGTCCAGGAAAAATGGTGTGGGAGCGTGTTGGAAAATTTCTTATAAAATAACCCTGGCTTGTATTTTATTTATTTATTATTTTTTGAGACACTGTCTTACTAGGTAGCTTGGGCTGACCTTGAACTCACTATGTAGCTGAGGCTGGCCTTGAACTCAAGCCAATCCTCCTGTCTCTGCCTCCTGAGTGCTGGGATTGATTACAGGCTTACTCCACCACACTAAGCTCCAGAAATTGACTTTTCAATTCTTGATTGTTAGCTGGAAACATTAGGACAATCACTTTATTTTTTTTAATTATTATTTTTTAAAAGAATTTTTTATTTTATTTATTTTTTTCTCGTTTCAGAACCTTTGTTTATTCACTCATTTTTATGGCCTGCTCAGCCCACCCCAAGGGCAGGGCTAGTGCAGCATGTGGTGCCAGGGATCGAACCGTGGTCCCTGAAGCCGCCCAAGCTTTCCCAAGCAGGCGCTTTAGACCACTGAGCCATCCCGCCGGGCCCCAGAACAATCACTTTATACCTGGAAGTCAACTTCTGTTATTCATACAATGAATCTAGGTCCTTTCCACTGGAAAATAAATAGCTCATATAGTGAATAAATATAGCTACTACCATAGGCAGCCTCCAATTTGCAATGGCTCAGTTTAGAATTTCCCAGCCATACGATAGTTGCGGCAAAGATGCTTGGAATGTGGGATTTGCTCTTTTTCCTGGGCTGATGACAAGCCATGTGATTCTGGCAATGCTGGGCAGCCCCGTGACCATAGAAACAGTTGGGCCAGCCAGATAGCTCAGCGGCGCAAAGAGTCTGCTTAGGTCGAGCATAGCAGCCAGGGTTTGATCCCTGGTGTGGCATGCTGGCTCTGTCCCTGTGGCCCGCTGAGACAGTGACTGAGACTGGGCGTAGTGGTGCACGCCTGTAATCCCAGTGTTTGGATCCCTGAAAACACGAGGATCACTATGAGTCTGATCTACATACTGAGACCCTGAACCAAATACTTTTAAAAAAATAATAAACTGTAGAAACAATTGAAATTATAATGTATGGTGTTGCTAGGCACAGTGTCAGGTGGGCATGGCCACCTTCCCGGATTTGCAGCATCTCTTGGGTGCATCACCACCTGACCCCACCCAGGAGCATCTGTGTGCTTTCAGGCAGCAATGGAGAGCTCGGTATGGCAGAGCAGCCCCGCCAGGACCTCCAGAAGTGAAGGTGTAACTGCTGGCGTCTGGCTTGCTGCCTCCTTGAGATGAGGAGAGGCAGCTGGTGGCTGGTGCTTGTTGGCTCCATGAATTCTTCAAGTACCAATGATAACTGACACAAAAGAGTGTTTTATTCCGAATATAAATTCCGGATAATGAAAATTTCACTGGAGTACTTGGCTTGCAAAACCAGAGCAAGACGCTGTGTCCTGTGCATTTCAAGGGCAGAAATTTCAGAATATAAGAATCCATTGCAAGCTGATGGCCTAGACACAAACTACTCAGTCACTTGAGCCCATGCTTGGAACTGTGAATTTTCCACAGGGCTTCTTAACCCCAGATAGCATTTTCGTGTTCTCTTTCTTACCCTTTCGCTGGTAGCAATAGGGTGGCATGTTGTTATTTTCCAAGTTGTGCCAGGATTAAAGCTCATTTTCTGGTTAATTAAAACCTTTTAAATAAAAATACTCCAAGTTCAGAGCATTACTGTACTCATTACCACTCTCCAGTATCTTTGCCGCTCAGCTATTATGCGGGGCTGCAGTAATTTTCACACAGCCCTTTTTTTGTGTTTGTCTTTACTGAAGACTTTGTGCTCATTACTGGTTCGTCTCCTGACAGCCCAGAACACTCCCTCAGACTGCCTCCAAACTGTGTGAAACCTCTTTTGCATCTACAAGAGTCTGGGCCTCTCAAGATCAGGTAAGTGACTATATTCAAAGATAATTAAAATTGTGAGTCTCAACAAGAAGCTTTCACTTGGCCTTCAGCTCTCTCACATGCTTCATTTTTTATATCCAAAGCCTCATAAGGGATAGCATTGGCTTAATTCAGGGGTTAAAAAAAAGTAGAGTAATCAAATACATCAACAGTACTTATAGATTAATCTTTAAAATACACTGGAACACTTGCTTGTGGTGTTTATCACTTCCTTTCTTTCTGTGGTACAAGGGAGTAAACCCAGGACCTAGGTGTGGAGGTATAGCTCTCACCCTGTTGTTTTTATTTGGGGACAGGGTCTCCCTAAGTTGGTAAATTGCTGCAGCTGGGCTGGGGTCTCCCAGTCCTTCCTCAGCCTCCCAGAGTGCTGGGATTACAAGCAAGCTGCGGTGGTACCCAGTTTATCTCTTAGGTGGAGGCTGCTTTCCTCACAGGCATGCCTGCTTCGCTGCACGCCTTGCTGTTGGCTGTGAGCTTTCAGAGCCCCTCATTCTAGCCACTGCCTGCTGGATGCAGCATCTATCAGGATTTAACAGGAGGCTTTTTGGTATGGGCGGTGACCTCATGAGCTTGCCAAGACTTGGGGTGTAGTTTTAAAGCTATTTGCTCACAGAGATGCTCAAAATTCATGTTTCTTTGTGTCTTGTGAAGATGAAATGATTTTTCTGTTTAGCTGAAGCCGCTTCTGTGAGTTTGCAAACTTGGGAGTGGGTTGCCCACAGGTCTGGTGACTCCTCCCGCTGAAATTTCACTTCTGCTACTCTTCATGGCAAAGGAAGGGCTGCTTCTCCACAGGACTGGGTTGAGTCACCCTTGGACCTGAAGGTCCTCCACTCATAGGCCTCCCGGAGGACTAGGGGCCTGGGTTCAGCAGGGGCAGGGGTGATGTGGGGGCACCTTCTTGGCCTACCTTTCAGACAATAGTTACCATCTCTCTGACGTGCTTTCCATATGGCCTACTTGAGGGTAGGAGGAAGGTGACTTTGCTGAGGGAGAATCAGTAGCTGCTGGGCCAGAATGTGGCCATTTCTTTTCACTGTCCTCTCCAGCTGATTCCCTAGCTCCTCTCCAGCCTCCTGGGTTTTGGACTCTGTTCAGTCTCACAGCTCCACAATTACGTGACTAGGTGATCCTGCCTCAAAAAGAAAGCCAGGAAAGGTAAGAGGCTTTTCTTTCCTTCCTTCCTCAGGGTTAGTGTCTACAACACCTTTTTCACACCTGTCAGTCTTTATTAGCTCTCTCCTCACAAGTGTTTCCCCTTTGAAATCCAATGAGTTTACTTAATAACTCAACTAACATGAGCACCTACTGTGTGCTGGGCACTGAGCTAGTCCCTAACTGTTCAAGAGAACATGGTGTCCACAGTGAAACCCTGGACAGAAAGTTCCTACTGCCCTCTGCTACACTACACAGCACTAAGGACTCTGTAGGTGGTGATTATCTGTGGGCTGGGGATCAATGTCCCTGGTCATGCAGTGCCCCAGACCCTGGTGGCCCTTGTACAACTCATTTAAATCCATGTTGTACTTGCAGTCTCCAAAGCTTCAAATGATTCCTAGAGAACATACAGAAATGAGTGCTCTTGGGAAGCCCTGCGACAGTCCTCATCAAAGACCCATCCCCTCTGTCCAAGGGTGAATTTTATGAGAGGGAGAACGACGCATAACTAACCACATTTTATTCTTTGACATTCCAATTACATTAAGCAAGGCAGGCATTAGCGATCAATCGATGGGCCAGCCCAGTGATGTGAGGACAGAGAGGGGTGGGTCACTCAGGAGATGGCCCAGGGTGTCTGTGTGCACAGGGTGGTGGTCGGCACCTCTGAACAGATGCTAGCTCTCTCTGTGAGCCTCGGCCCGTGGCTTCTAAAGAGCTGTCCCTTCATTACCTCCCCGCTGCTCTTTTGTGACAGTCTGTGCCTGTCAATCCAGGCCATTGCCTGGGTTGGAAACCTGGTTAACTAGGATTCAGCTCATCTTTGAAAAGGCGGTTTCTATTTGCGAGCAAAATAAATGAGCAAGCTCCCCACTACTGGACATTTTTACTAAAGTCCTACTGGCCCCCAACCTAGGTTTCATCAATCTGTTCCTAACTCAACCAGCCCAGGAGCCAATGGATTTACCTTCTCCAGAGCAAACTAGCTGTGCTCCCCTTCTTTATTTCACAGCTGATTGACTATGGTGTGCAGTTCAGTAGATTGTGGATCAAATAAACGAGGACCATAAAATTTCCTCCCAAAGGACTAGGTTTTGATTATCTCATTGACCCCAGAACAAGAATTGTTACCCCCCAACCAAAAAATAAAATAAAATAAAACCCTACACGTGGCAACTGAAGGCCAGAAGCTCCTGCCCAGGACTGATTCAATTATACTTGTTGAAAATAAAAAGCTAGAGAAAGTACATCTTTGGAGAATCATCACATAGCCTAATGAGAGAAGAATTATTCTTCAAAACAGTCAATAGGTAAGAATTGGATGATCCCTGGATGGTGCGTGTCTGTCTGGGGCTCAGGAGGAATTAACTCCAGCAATTTCAATAGGACGGTGGGATGAGGATGACTTTTTATTATGTAGTGTCTAAGAGCCTTGTTCCTCAATTATGATAAAAATTTAGTGCTTTCTGAATGGATGAACATCAGGTTAAAGACTGAAGAATTTAGCAGCTTATTCATCAATATTTTATCTGCTCTGGAAATTTCTGTGTCATCACACACCATGCTGTGGCAGAGGGAACGTGGTAGAGCTTGGTTAGACGTGTACTTGCTACCAGTTTTACCCTGGATGAGTCACTTAGTCATAATGAACTTGTAAAACTAACATCATGCATACTGGAGAGTGGTTACCTTGTCCTGTCGTCAAAATTTTGTAAGGATCTCCCTTCCATGTGAGGCACATCTCATGGAGATGTAGCCTCTCAGTCTCACAGAGTCCTGAGCTTGGACAGTGCTGCTGTCACTGTCTTGAAATTTGTAATAAACATTACAAGGGGCCTTGCATTATCATTTTGTGCTGGGCCCAGTGGGTTATGAGCGTGGCCTTTCTCCACCACAGAGGTGCCCTAGCCTGCAGGCTCATCACTCAGAACAAATCAGGGAAAAGCCACACTTCCTGACCATGAGCCCGGAGAGGCCTGCACCTCTCCCAGGGAGTCTTCCTCTTCTTGTTCAAGGTTGTCTAAGCAGTTTCTGTCATTCTCAATGAAACAACCCAGTGATCTGTCCCTGGTTAGTATAATTGGAATGTCAGAGAATAAAAAGTGGTTACTGGCATTATTATTTTTCTATTGTGTGTTGGGCAGAGAGGGACTCTTAGGCCAAGAGGGACCAATCTGAATGTCTCTCACAAGCATTTATTTGGATTTGGGAATGATAGTCTCTGACCAATCTTTGTAACTACCTGAAGGAGAATGAGGAAACTCAGGAGCTACAAGGTAGCTATCTTTTATTGTGTGTAGGGAGAAGCAATGAAAGCCCTACTGCAGGGCCAAAAGAGGAAAACACACGTGCAGAGAGGCCAAGAGGAGAAACTATGGGTTCCGTGAGGGGCCAGCAGAGAAGATGTCTCAGCTGCCAGTGACACTGGAGCTTTACTTCTGGTTCCTACTAGAGCAGAGCCATATTTCTTGTCCTTGAGTTGTGAGGCACCCCTGTCTGCCCCCACAATGCCTTCTTTTATCTCCAGCCTCCTGACCTACTTCCTCACAGATGGAGATGAAGTGTAGATGGGCAGGGGCATTTTGTAAACCTCAAAGCTCCTGCTATGAACATAGCGCGCCACTGGTTACATAACAGACAGCACTGGAAACTAATGGTGGACTGGCAAAGTCTTTGGTGTTTGTTTCAAAATTACATTTGTCAGATAACATGGTTCATCTTCTAATTTTCTAAGGTAGAACTTAGGTCACATAGCAACAGCCAGAAGTCATGTGTTTAAAGTCATTTAAATGTTCATGGGGAAGATGCCACATTAATCATATAATTTAGACTAATGAGAATATTTTTATAGGGTTATTAACATTTGAAAGATCTTAGGCCTGTTTTGGAATTTGAAATTAGATTTATGGATTTGAGGAACACATAAAAAAAAACTAATCTGATTTCTTCTGGTTTAAAACCCTAAGACTGAAATAGTTCAAAGCAACAGAATTAGTGGGTAGAATAGAAAGGGCTGTTCAAAAGACAAGAAAACGAAAGCAAATAGAAGGAACTGGGAAAAAATGTGTAGTTGACAAAACAGAAAATCTTGAGTTGGGCAAATTATGAAAAATTATGGGAAATAAATGAAGTCAAGGAAACACCAAGAGGGCTTGGGGGATAGCTCAGCAGAATGAGCACTGGCCTGGCAAACACAAGGTCATGAGTTCAATCGCTGGTCCTACAAAAAAAAAAAGAAAAAGAAAAAAAAAGAAAAAAATAAAAGAGCTTAAAACAAGAAAACATCAAGAGACAGGTATATGGATCCTAGCATAGTTTATTTCTTGGTGCTTTGGCTTTTGTTATATATTTCCCTACCTTTCTTTTGTTCACTTCTTTATGTGCCCATGTTTTTTTTTTTCCTGTTTCTGGTCTCAGCAGGTAAAGCAACTATGCCTTCACCTTTATTTTTCTCAACTTTTATTTTTCATCAGCACACGTTCACAGCACATAATGAGCACAGTGCCTGTGGGGAGCTGGCGTATGTGTAGAACACATCTTAATTCATTTTCATTCCCTTTTCTGCCCCTTCCTCCCTCTTACCCCACCGCTTGGTCTCCTCATTGGTGAGATCTACCTCCTTGCTGCTATCTATCTGTTATTTGCCTCTCTATTTGTATTGAGAGAAACCAGGTGGCGCTTGGCTTGTGTGTCTGACTTACCTCTCCTAACATGATGGTCCAACGTGCCCCCTTATTCCTCCCTGTTCTCCCCTCATCCTGTATATCCTGTATTCTTCTCCATTTGGGGATTGAGGCAAAGTAGTCATGGGACTTACTTTGTCCTAAGACTAAAGAGACAAACCTTCAGAGACCCAGGAAAGGGGAAGAGAATGGCCTCCTAATGAGCTTCTTCTTTCCCTGAGTGCATCTTCATCTTTCACAAGGTGCCCAGTACCGTGTAAGTGCTCGGCTCCATCAGCCCACTTAATTCTTACCGTGCTCTGATGTCAGCAGTGTTTCAAATTCCCACAGGGCCAAGCAGCTCACAAGACAGTGTGAGGAGGCTACGCAGACAGGATATAAGAGTCTCCCAAAGTGACATCCACTCCTTGGCTTGAGGCAGCTGTTGCCCCACAGTGTGTGAGTCCACTACTTCCAGACTACCTTTTTCCAAAGCAGCCTCAAATCTATTTATCGAATGTGAAATCTGATTTTTTTTTAAAAAATAGGTCAATTTAAAAACTACTATGTAGCAGTTATGAAATGCCATTTGTATATAATTATTACCACGGTGTTGTTTATAACAGCAAGACATTGGAAACAACCTAAATGTCCGTGACGACAGGCATCCACCAACCATAACTTTTGTGCAGCTTTAAAGAGCAGCAAGAAAGCATCTTTATATGTTGATATAAACCTAGCTTTATGATAAAGTAGGAAAAGTGAGTTCATTGCAGAGTACGTGGCCATCCCATTGTATAAAGAAAGAATATCACACATACACATATCTGTATATGAATAGAGCAGTTCTGAAGGCATGTACAGGTACATATATACATGTCCACACAACAGATCGATAGATAAGCCAATAGCACTGGTTACCTCTGGGAAAGGAGAGTACATGGCTGAAGGATGAGATGGAGGGAGACTGTTTACTGTATCCTCTCTAGCATCCCTTGAAGGTTGGCCTGTCTGAATATGTTATTATCAAAGAGAAGCTTTGTCAAGAGCCATTTATTTTCACCTCTTCTAAAGCTTTGCTTATTTCTTGTGAATGTCAGAAATTGACCTCTGGGTTTGTGACATGACTGTGATAAGCCATAGGGCAGGCCAAGGCAGGACTTTCTGGATCTAGAAGGCTTATTACAGGTGGTACAGGAATACATTCCTGCTCTTCTTCCTCTCAGGTGGATTTCATCAAATCAAGAATTATCCCAGAATTCTTGTTTGACCTGGGCCTGCCTGGATTATGTAAGGACAAGTTGAATCCCTAGTTGGTTCCAGAATGACTTTACTGGCTTTTAGAGATGTCCATAACCTGAGACAACCTTAGAATGAGAAAGATAGACCCTTTATCTCAAAAGAACATTATTCAATTTGAGAACTTAGTATTTTTAATTCCAGGGGTCTTTGGCCTTTTTATTTGGGAGGAAGGATGCTAGATCACAGGGAAGCTATCACAGTATTATTTTGAATTACTGCTATGCTAGAGTGATAATTTAGTTACTTTACTCTCCCGGAGGAAAACTTAGAGCACATAGAATGCATGCATCTTATGAAATACATAAGCTTACAAACCACTTGGGGCTTCTTCCTTTGTGGGACTCACACATCATAGGGAAATTTCAGATCATGCAAGAATAGGCTGTTGATTTGCTCATGTCTCCTAAGTTCTAGCCAGCCCTGGACCTCCTGGCTGACCTCACACTGCCTCTACCCGCAATGGAATATCGAGTTCCTGAAGGCCAGCCTCTGCCTCACCCTCCACCCAGACTTTGTTCAGCAACCCCCTCTTATTCTCTGCAGCTAACAGATCTCAACTTGCCTGGTAGCTTAGGAGGAAGGTCACTTGCAATGAACACATTTATGCTTCTAGGTGTGGTGCATGCTTTTCATGATAGCAAAGGACAGCTGTGTATCGGAACGTAATGGGCATTTCTAGGTCTATGTCATGTCTGGACTTAATTTAGGATTGCCACCATCCTGGAATGTGAAAATTCCACCTGTATTGAGAGATGAGGCTGCTATCTGTTCCTTTTTGGAGGTTTTTAGTTCTTCTCCACCTTGTTTGTATACACTGGAAAGTTTCCAAGTGATAGCAGACTCATTCAAACTCCTACTCGACCAGATGTCAGTGAAGGACACTTTGAAGAGTTGTGCCCAGGGATAAGAGGACCTCAAGGAAGATGAAAGCACTTGGAGAGGAACACCAGGGAAAAGCCTTTACAAAGGGACAGTGTTCCCAGAGCCCAGGGAGAGCTTGAGGGAGGAGCCCATTTCTTCCTATGACTCCCCTCCTGTAGAAGCTGCAGGTGGGGAATGGATCCAACTTCTGCCAAGCCCTGGCCCAGGCAGGAGGAAGTAGGGACTGACATTCCCACCTCACTCTCATCTGCCTCTGCTTTTCTCCCAGTGCTTCCATTGGTCGATGGGAAGTCAGATGGCCAGGGCTCAGGAGGGAGCCTGCAGGGGCACTTTTGGGCCCCAGAGGGACAGTTGAACAGCACCTGGATCAGGTCTGGGGTAGCAAAGGGGACAGTGACAGACCTACCTGGAGACTGTCAGTGTCTCTGTGGGGTAATTGCTTAAGCCAGGGCTGTACTGAGCGGGAGGTGGGGCAGGGGCTTATTTGGGCCTGTCTGTGGGACATGGTAGGGTGGGGAGATGCTGGCTGCTATTGTCCTGCTTTTTAAACCTCTAGCATGGCAGTCATTCCCATTAAAGAACCTCTCCATTACCTGTTCCTGTGAGCAGTCTCCTTACCTTTCTACTTTTAAATTTTTAATTCTTTCTTTTTCGTATTTTAAAATTTGAATTAATAATACTAAAAAAAAAAAAAAAAAAAAAGCTCTCAAGGTTGACAAGGACTAGGATTGACAGTCCTATGGCTTTTAGAAATCCCTGTTGTCCATTTAAATTTTAATGTTTCTATCATTTGTTCCTCCGTGTAAATTAACAGCCATGGCAGTGTGTTGAGTTTCTTTTCCGAAGTCGAGACTTTAAATTTAATTCAATCGTCGAGATTTACGGCGCTTCTATATTTCACACGGCAGAATCAATAATGTGACTGAAGTGAAGAAGATAAAAATTTATGGTATCTTGCAATTTAATGGTTGAAAAGATGCAATTGGAGAGATCATAAATTGTGAAGGAGTTTATGCTTCGTTGCTCCTGATTCAGTGCTTGCTGTTAGAGCTTGATTTGTGGCTATTCACAAGGTGTGATTAATGGTGTGATCGATGCTTGCTTCAGTGCGGTAAAGCAGTTGTAATGCTCTTCATTAGAATAAATAAAATAAATTGACTGAAGCTTTATAAAAACTGTGTAACATTTAAAATCTAAAATGTCAATTTTTTTCCTGTTACAATTTAGGTTTCCTCAGGCAGTTCCACCTACAGCACATCACTCATTGTCACTCTTTTTGGATGTTATAGAAATCCATGTGGGTTTGGTAAGCTTTATGCAAAGCTCACTGAAGGGGAAAGAAAGAAGTGACTGGGCCCCGGAGAGGGAGGAGGTGGTGGCCGTGCGTTGCCATCCTCCTAATGTGCATTTTATCTTTTCTTAAACACACAAAGTTCAAAGAAATCAAGGCAGAAAATGACCCTTCCATTCACAGATCTGCTGAAAACAATAAAAGTGGGCCGTGTTGGCTCTTGATGTGGGGTGGGCACGCAGCTCTGAGACAATGGCGCAAGCGAGCGCAGGCCCATCCTCTGGGAAACTGCCGTCGTGCAGAGCACCTTCTGCCATCAGTTCACGCTGTGGCCCAGGCACAAAGAGCAAACAGAGGAGGGGCAGACAGCATCTCTGGGCTGGGAAAGAATGAGCTACATCAGGTAATGCCCACAGCGTGTGGGTGAGTCACCGGGCCGTGAGAGTTGTCTTTCTACACACACACACACACACACACACACACACACACACACACACACTCACAGAGACAGGCATCACAATTGGAATCGTAGCATATTCATCCTAACAGTAAGCCAACTGCCTTGGCTTCTATTTCAAATGCTGAACTTTACTACTGTAGGCTGAAGAAAATTTTTGAATGTCCTGGAGAGAGATACATATCTATAGAGGATATATTTGCTTGGTTCTTTTCACGCAAGCATTGCTTTTTTTTTCTTGAAGGGGAAAGATTTTTGTTTGTTTGTTTTGAGTCAGAGTCTTACTATATAATCCAGGCTGGTCTTATACTTACTACGTAGCCCAGGCTGGCCTCAAACTCATGACAATCCCTCTGCTACAACCTCCTGAGAGCTGGGATTAGGTCACACTTTTTCAATGCTCAAACCCACCAAGTAACATGGCTAATGTTATAGGTGCAGATGGGTGACACTGACTTAGAGGAGCTCCTCTCCCCATATTATTTACAAAACTGTAGATTGACACATGACCCTTGAGGTGGTAAGCCTGTGTGACATGTTTCTAAGACTCAGGCAAATTCTATTAGGCTGAACATGAAGAGGTTTGATGCGGTGGCTGTTTTTGCTTTCCCACCCTGTCAAAGCCAAAAAAGGGAAAAGCAGACATGGGCATAAGCCTGCCTGTGTTTTGCCTCTGACACAACATTATGTTATCTTTTTGTCATTCTAGGGTTCTCTAGGATCATGGGGCGGGGAGGATGAAAGCAGGCAGCTCATACAGAGTAGTTTTAAGCTTTAAGGTATTAATTCCATTAGTTTCCCAGATTTTCTGCGTTTCCCTTGATAGATCCTTAATTCACTCTGGAAGAGTCTCAGTGTAGCAGAGACTTAACTTCCAAAAATGCCGTCAAGCTAGGTGCACTGTGCAGTCCTCAGGTGAGTGAATTTCCTTATGAGCTGGTGTGTGGATGCTACACGGTGAAAGGAGCTGCACTGGAATTTCTCAAAGGCTCATAAGATCATATGCACGTGGGGTGGGAGGCACTTCCTGAATTGTAGGGGCAGGCAGGAGGTCACAGAGAAAGAGTGCCTTGATTAAAATAGGCAAGTGAGGAGAATCAACAAAATCTGAATGACACAGAAGCATCATAGAATCATGTGCTTTGGCTTAATACTTGTGTTAGTCTACCTTTTGGGACAGTGACAAAATACCTGACATAACTGGCTTAAGGGAAGGAAAGATTTATTTGGGCTAACAGTTTCAATGGCTTTATTTCATGACTGCTTGGTCCTGTTGCTTTTGGGGCTATGGCAACAAACACATTTGTTGTAGGTGAACATGGCAGAGGGGTCTCCTCCAAGTATCCAGGGAGCAAAGGGAGAAACACGAAAGGACCAGGGTCCTAAGATCTCCTTGAAGGGCACATTCCCAATGACCTAACTCCCTTCTGCTGGGCTCCACCTTTTAAAGGTCCCACTACTTCCCAATAGCACCATGCTACAGGCCAGTGATCAAGCCTCTCAGGAGACACTTAACCAAACTATAGCAGTGCAAGCACACATTAAGGGTTTTATAGAGAAGTAACACTGTGTTGGTCCATTGAGAATTATGCCTGCTGAAAGCTGAGAGAGGCAGCAACCCTGTAGCGTGAGCTCCATGAGGCGGAGGTCTTCCACATGGAATATTCATCACGACATACTTGGAGTCTGAAGCACTCAGTGAATACTCACTTAAAGGGGTGAGGCAACAAATACATCTTTCCAAAGGCCAGGGACAGGCCATGCAAGTAAGAAAAGGTCAAGCCATCCCAGACATCCTTCAAAATTAATAAGCCTGTTAGCATAGAGCAATACGAGGGAAAAACCCAACACAATCTTTTAGAAAGTCTCAGGCTTTTTTAGACCCAGCGTGACCTCAAGAGTTGGCACTTGTTTGGACGCCAAGGCTTTGATCTGCCTACCAGCCAGTGTATATCAGCAACGAAAGCAGAAGTGGGATGCAAAATTGTGCCCTCCTTTTGGAAAAGAGAGGAGTGGGTGTAACCAGGATATTCCAGCCCCAAAATATAAACAACTAATCGGAACTTTTTCATCAGACTGTGGCAAGTGGCTGGATCTGTCCGGCCTCTGTTCTCACCTGTGTTGGACGCAGGATGGAGATGCCTGAAACACCTCCTGGGCCTCTAATTCTGTCTGCTTAGCTCTTTGCTGCTTCTGCATCCTTTCCTCTTTCTGGGATCTGCTGGGCCCAATCCACAGCACAAAGATACACAAAGCCTGTTGAGTTCCCAGAGGACAAGTTGACCCCTGACAATTTCCAACCTGCTACATAAGAAGTTGACTGGCATTTTAATTTACAGTGAGGAAAGAAAGCATAAAACAGAAGATTCACTGGAACTCCTTCCTGTATGCTCCTGCTGCTTGGTAGTCCTCTGCACCCTGGCCTGTCCTCATTTTGAGTCTTTGTCCTTATCTTCCCACTGAGGCCCAGGCCCCTGCTCTGTGGTCTGCACTCAGCCAAGGGCAGGAGGAAGAGGGGGAGGAAGGAGAGAAGTTAAAATCCATCAATCTTGCTGCACCTCAGCCCAAACTCAAAACAAACATTCAAAGGAGAGCCTTTTCTTCCCTCTGGGTCCAAATACTCCTTAAAAATAAAGGCATCCTGGGGTTCAACTTAAGCTCCCATCCCAAGCAATAAGAGAAATCATCAAAGCTTTGTTTAAGATATCAGTGATCACAGATCTGTTTGTTGCAGGGGATTAGAAGTCACAGAATGAGGGCTTGGCTTGCAGGCCTTAGGACTGCTTAGGGGATAGCACAGAGCTCCCTAAAGCCTGCCTGGCTTTTCCAGAGCAAACTGTAGGAGCCTGACTTTTTCTATGCTTAGCCAAGTTAAGACTTGAGTATGTGGGTTTCACAAATGCTGACTTTTTAAGTTGCTAGCCTGGTGTGGTCAAGAGGGGAGACATACACATAGCTTGTGGCTCCACGGTAGTCTTCATCTGTTTTATGTTGCCTCTCTAGATATGAAGGAAAAGAAGCAGTTTTTAATGGCCAGTGCCTGTGTATGTCCATGCGACTCCCTTTTTGAACTTTCTTCTCTTCTGCCCCATTTTGATGTTAGCAATTGTTCCAGAGCCACCAAGTAGCTGTCAAGGTCACTCAAGAAGAAAGGTCACTGTGTCCTCTGAAGATGTAAAGTACAGCTATATAATGATTAAAAAAAAAAACAACCTTTACCACCAGATCATCCCTGCTTTCTTCCTCTCTCCTTCCACATTGAATTTTACTTATGGCTCAACAGGATATTATATAATAATTAATATGCCAAGCATCTAATGGCTCATGAATTACTTTCTCATATATGATTTCATTTGGAACTCTAGCAGCTGGGTGATCACCCTTGGGTTATTAGACCCACTGTGCAGATGATAAGACTGAGGGTCAGGCCATGCCTTGTCCCTGGTTCCTGGGCTGGGCCTTTGCTCACTCACTGAAGGTGTATCCAGATGTCCCATTTGAATCCCCACCTGGCACAAATTGTGCACTGCAAATTGTGATTCAGCTCTGCGTAAGGCCTTTCTGTGGCTTAGCAGAACATAAATTCAGTCCTCTAGCTTTTATAAATCAAAAGCATTCTTTGGAACACAGTTTCTGCAGAAGATTTGTGTTGGCTCTCACACAACCAGCCATTTTATCAGGTGCTTTCTGAAGGACTATGTCAGCTTCCCAAACACCTGAGGTGACAGTTCACTGAGATTGCTGTCTTCCTCCCTTAGACAGTCCTCACAATTTAGGGGACAGTGAGCAGAGACAGCCGCCAGGATCTCCCCACTCAAAGCTCTCCACCCCTTCCTGCTTTTGCTGTGTGAGTGGTGGTCTCACTACCGCAAGGCCTGAGCTCTCGGGCCCAGCTGGTGGGTGTTTGCTGCCTCAGGGCGACACCCTTTCTCTTTAGGCAGCCTGTGCTTGAAGTTGCCCTGTTTTCTCAGCCTGATGAAATGGAAGCTTTCTTCTAAAGTCTATTCTTGCTCTCCAGCTATCTTAGAAATAAAATCCTCAGTTTTTTTCTCAGTACCCTCTACTACCTATATTTTGATGACCCCATTATATAAGGCAAGCTGGATATATATATATATATATATATATATATATATATCTCCTGGAAAATAAGAGCCAGGTCAGAGCCACCAACAGTCACTGAGAAGCTCTGGGTGTCCTGTATTGCCCAGTGACCAGCTGACCTCTAGAGGGCAGCGGCCCAGTGAAGGCAGGGGTGCACATCCGCCTGCGGCTGCTCTCATACTCTCATTAAGCTCCCAGGATCTGCTGAGTGGCCGCAGGCCTGCTCAGGAAGCCGCTTAGAAGATTGCTGGCGGCCTCCTGCTGTTACACTTAGTGGAGTTGCTGTCCTTTTTCTCCAAGTTATCCTCTTATTAGAGAATCCTGTAAAACCAGGAGGAAGGCGAGGTGAGGTTTTGGCCGGCTTGCAGTCCTCTTTCCTCTCATTAAGGCCGGTCTCGCAGCACATTCTGTGATGAGAACTGGTGAACTTGGGGCGCTTACTTCGCCCTCCTTGCGGAATCAGCACTTAAAGGTATCAAGGACCAGCGCAGCCAGGCTCTCAGGAGGCAGAACAAAAGCACAGCCGGGCGGACTCTTGCTCAGCGCCTCGCTTCCTGCCGCTCACAGTGGACCGCGTTTCAAGGAATAGGAATTGGACTATGGGCTGCATTCTTACCCGTCCTTGAGTCCCATGTACCATGGGTGAAGAGAGCCCTTTTGGTTTTTGAGATGAAGCCTGAGCACTTAGCAACGTGGCACTGGGTTTTACAAATCAGTTATCCTTTGAGCGGCAAGGAAAACCCTCAGGATTACAGTGTAGAAGGGAGTCAATACCGGGCAATTAGGAATAAAGCGAGACAGGAGCGAGGAGGGGAAGGATCCCAGCTCAGGACAGCACTGGGGACCCACCTACTGTGGAGATGGAAATGCCAGGGCTCGTACAGTGGGTAGGCATGGAAAGGGCTGGAAAGAAAGACCTCCATTCACTCAGGCGTGGGTGACAGAGCCCTGGTTTCCACCTATATTAACCACTTGCCCACCGGTGGGACAGAATGTTTGATACCTACAGCTTAAAGGAGGAGAGTTTATGTCACAGATGCAGACCACGCTTTATTGGGCCCAAGGGTACATGTCTTGGTGGCAGGGCCCAGAGGCAGAAAGCTCCCCGCCTCAGCGCAGCCAGGAAGCAGAGAGTGAGGAGAGGAACTAAGAGGGAATGCACCCTCCAAGGCAGGAACCCACAGTGCCCCTCTTCCAACCAAGCCTCCTCCTGACAGTACCCTTGTTTATGAACTTAGAGAAAGTCCACCAGTGGGCACAGTACCCATGATCCAATCACCTTCCAAAAGCCTGTTCTCTGAAAACAAGATGCTTGGGAAACATTCTAGAGCTAAACCATACTGCTGGCCCTGTCCTTCTGCTGCAGCCTGTAGGACAGTGGTTCTCAGCTTTTCTAATGCTGTGACTCCGCCATACAGTTCCTCATGTTGCAGTGACCCCAAACCAAAAAATAATTTTGGTGGCTACTTCTAAACTGTAATTCCAAATAAACAAAATTTTTTGATGGCTTTAGGCGACCCCTGTGTTTTGGTCATTCGACCCCCACCAGGATCTTGACCCACAGGTTGAGAACCGCTGCTGTTTCCACAATTATAAGACCTGTTGCTACTGCTCCTAATTATATGAGGGGCGGCCTAACTAGGCCTGCAGGCCAAATCTAAGTCTCCACCAGTTTTTGTAAGTAATGTGTTCCTGAAACACAGTCAGCCTCATTAATTTAGGAGTTATCTACAATTTCTTTCTCATAACCACAGTGTAGCAGGTGCAAAGCCTAAAGTATCTACTCTCAGGTCTTTTATAGGAAAAAAAAAAATCATGCTGAACACTGGCAGAGGACAATGTGCTTAGTGGACTTACTCCAGAATTTAGGAAGTGGCAGAAAACAGCCACATGTTTATTTATGGATTCTAGTGGTCAGGACAGCGCCAGCAGGGGTGTCTTGTCTCTGCTTTGTGATGTGTGATGTCTGAGCTGGAAAATTCAAGCATGCAGAAGCCTAAAAGTTGGGAGCTCTGTAGGTATCTCTGGGTGGTCTCTCCATGTGCTCTGACAGTGTTCTTATCTCTTGGTTTAGGGATCCTGAGGTGGTGGTTGCTGTCGGTGGTGGTGGGGTGCGTATGGGAGAGAGAGAGAGAGAGAGAGAGAGAGAGAGAGAGAGAGAGAGAGAGAGAGAGAGAGACTTATTGCTGTTATGACCTCACCCTGGAAATCATGCAGTATTACTCCACCACATTCTGTTGGTTGCAGTCCTTATAATTTTCCACCCAGCTTCAAGGGGAGGCAGCACAGACTTAATGGAAGAGTGTCAGCGGAGGAAGAACATGTGGAAGTTACTTTATAGGTGGATGTCTCCATGTTTGGAAAATCAGCCATGTGGGTTACAACCCCTGACCCAGAAAATCACTGCCTTCTGACTTAGTCTGCATGAATACCCCACGCAGCTGCCACAAGACATCCCGCCTCTGCCTGCTTTGCCTACAGCCCTTGCCCCTTACAGCGTGGCCTAAACACCAGGTACCACTGCCCCACTTGGAAGCTTCAAGTGTTCCTGCATTCTTAGCCAGTTCCCAGGGTTTTTGGTCTCTGGGCTTCTGCTCACAGCCCACACCGCTCCTGCCTCCCACCCCAGATGTTCTCTGAAAATGTCCCTGGGCTCCTCAGTGACCCCTGATACATGCGATTCTTCCTCACCTGAAGCCTCCTGCCGCCATGTCCTTGCCTTGTTCTGGATTGATCCCTGCAGTCACATCGTGGGCAGCCAAGCTCAGGTCTCTCCTCTGCCCAGAGCCCTCCCAAGCATTCTGTTTCAGTCAAGCCCTCCTTTAGCGTGCGTCACCCAGAGCATGGATGTGGCCCAGCACCGTGCTGTGAGGAGCACCGACTCACATTTTGTATTCATCTCGCGCTTACTCAACATGAGCAACCTTGCTTGCTGCTGTTCTGCATAGCACATGTTTTCCTGAAGGCTACTGACGGGTGAATGCAGAGTCAAACTAATATACAGGCTCTTCCAAGGGACTTTAAAAATTCACCTGGGTTCATCAAATAGGAGCAATAAATAAAGAAAATAGGCACTTGTCTCATTCATCCAAAAATTTTTAGATTCCAATCAAAAGTAACTGTAAGATGTGGTTCATAGACAAGACACTAAATTTCTACTGTCTTGGCAGTACTTTTGCCTATTCCAACACTATAAAATACCTGTGTAAGAAGTAAAATCTGAAAATAAAGGACAGCAATAAAGAGAAAACTGGGCATAAAGAGGTAGGACTGAACTTGTCTTAAATGACTAAGGAAAATTTCACATCCTATACTGGATCCGTCTGGAGCAACAACAAGAAATCTGACCAAGGACGTTTCTACCCCCACCATCCTACCTCTGGACATCTGCTCATTTAGATCTGTAATCTGCTAAAAGACAATGTTCACACATGTGTGGATCCTGAAAAGATAAACAATCTGCCTCAAGTTCTCTTAGATACATTTCTGATAAAGTTACCGATCAAGTGTTTTGTGCAAGACTAAAAAAGACCTTTTCTCCCTCCACACTTGCATACACACACACACACACACACACACACACCCACACACACACACACACCATTTATGTTCGCTTTGCCATTTCTGTGACTGGTATGCAGTGGTTCCTCCCCAGATCGCTCACAGTTCATTAAGGGGTTGCTCGATTTATTAGAAGCCAATCATGCATTTATATGTTCTTTTATCTGAAGTACACTCTTAAATGTTAGGCCATACACTAATCAAGTTGAACATGGTAATGAGTGCACGTTCACGTTGTTAAGGTAAATGACCCAATGCACTTAGAGTGAAGACGTATTTGAACTACAATTTGCACTTTTCATTGCAATATTGAGCAATCCCAGCAAGGGTCAGGAATCTGTTGGCAACTGCCTTGGGAAGATTCGATTAGCATCACACTTAGGGCCAGATATCCCTTACTGCCCTGTTCCTTTGGCTTCCATTACTCTGTGAAAATACAACAGGACAGGAGGCAACATTTGAGATAAACTAAGGAGAATGTTGTAGACTGACAAATGTTCCTGTTTTAATAATTTCTAAGTAGTGGGGAAAGGAACAGATGTAACAATGGTCCCAAATAGTGGAGAGAAAATGATACACATTTATATTTGGAATACATTTTGATGCAGGTTTTGAGAAGAATTTGCTTTTAAAATAATAATGAAGCCACGTGACCAGAAAGTACTCAAAAGAGGCAGAAGATTGGGCAACAATTCCCCATATGTTGTCTCTGCTTGGTTTCACCCCTCATGCACTGGTGCATGCTGGGATAGAAAGTGTTGCAGCTCAGATTAGAACCAAGCTGCCATAAAAGAAGGGAGGGCACCTAAGACATAAGTTTTCTTCTGTCTTATAAACACTATGCTGAACAAATGTAACAGAGAAGATAGAGACAGTCTGTGAATCCGAATTAATATATCCTGGGGTCCAAGTCTGATAGTCTGGACAAGAATGAATATAGGTGTTTTCTGAGTTGACAAAAGTTACCCATTGTATTAGTGATTGACAGCTGGATATACAGAACTCTGAAAGAGTGGCTTGTGAAGTATAGGACCACTGTGAGTCTTTTAACAGGACAGATCCAGACATTCTGAACCTTGTAAAGGAAATGTAAAAGAAAGCAAATGGGACCATATTGATTGTCAGGCATCAGGCCTGCATACATGTCTAGGTCCTGGATACAGCCTTCTGATCTTTTGGATATTGTCAAAGAGAAGGATAGATTTGGAGGCCTCCTCCATTTGACATCATTTCATTCATTTGCTTATATAGGAGATGAGCAGTTGGCTAACCAGCCTACTGGCCGTTCAAACAGAAGGCACATTTCTGAACACTTTGGTTTGAGAATGAGTTGGTTTTGAGGCATAAATGCTTATTGAACTGGGCAAAGAAGACAAAGAGGAAGAGATGGTGCAGTTTGCGCGCTTGTGTGTGTGTGTGTGTGTGGCAGAGAGAGGAGAGAGAGAAAGAATGGGACTCATTTTCACACTAGGGAGCTTCTGGAACTAGTCTCTTGCCTTGTCTTTGCCTTGTCATGTAATTACCATCACCAGGTAATACTTACTGAGCACCCCAGTGAGCTCAGCTCGGCTGACCATTTTGCACTTACTTAAAACATCCTAATCATTGCTCAGTAGATGCTTATGAGCTGATGAAGGGCTGACAGTGGATCCAGATGAGGACTGCCACACAGCTGTGGGCTGCTCCACAGATGAGACACTTCCAGCAGAGAGCGCCGCCTCCGGCCCCGCTTCAAGGTCAGCTCCCTGGGCCTCTGTTTGGAAAGCTGGACCATGCTTTCTGAGGCCCCTTCAGCTTTCATTTTTTATTAGCCTCATTTAATATTTTAACCTTCATTTTATGAACAAACCAAACAATTCTATGATTAACCAAGGGTGATATTATAAATATGACATTCTAAATGTAAGCTCATGTGTTGTCTTCTTCATGCCTCATAGCAATTCACAAATAACACTTGGAATTTGTACTATGCTAATGAGATGATGAGGTCCCCTGGCCATCTGCACAAGTGCTACAGCTAGGGTCCCCAGAGCCTACAGATGGATGGGATGGTTGAGCTGTATGGTGCCCATCAGAAATACCATTTATTGTGTATTTTACAAAACAATACATAGTTGAAACAGCCTTCCTTGAGGCTAGGGAGGTAGCTCAGCAGCTTAATCCTCTGCCTGGCAAGCTCAAGATCCTGGGTTCAATCCCTGGTATCAAAAAAAAAAAAAAAAACAAAAAACAACAACAACAACAACAAAAACACCCTTCCTTGGAGTTTTACTCTACCTTAGGACTTTGGGACTGATTTTTAACATTTATTTCCTAGGCCCTCCTTGTCAGTTTCCCTAGCCATCAGTTCTAACACAGAAATGTCATTTGCGCAGTCCCCTTGATTGTTGAAAATTATCTAGGCCACTATGTCAGGTATAATACTGCAGAGCCTATTCTTCCAAGGCAGAAAATCATATATCGGAATTGCTGTTGGTGGTAAGTCTGCGCCAGACCACCTTCAGCTGGCAAGTCCTTGTCACATAGAAAGTGTTTTCTTCTTTCTTAACTTTCAGCCACCACTTGGGTTTGTTGTCCACCTCTCCGTGTCGTACTGAAGTTGCTTGGAAAAGAAGCAACTTGATTTACTTATTTAATATTTATGAAACCATAATAAACAAATCCAGCTGCCTTAACAATTTCTGATCAATTAGTTTACACGCAACTCCATTATTTTCATCCTCAGGTTTTAGGAATCTGTGAAAAAAAAAAAAAACCCACAGAACCCAGCTTTGTTGTAATGTAAGAGATGTTCTGTGTAATTTCTTCAACCTGTGTCTCCTGCTCCCATTCACAATACCACTGGCCCACCTTCATCTCCCTGGTGCCATTGTTTGATCACTTTCTGTGCCCACTCCCGAATGCATAAAGAAGCACATATATTTTTACTGAAACCAAGTCGGACTATTTCTAACAGCTTTGTTGATGAACAGTTGACTTGTCATAAATCACACAGTGGTAAGGTGCACAGTTCAGTGTTTTGACACGTGTGGACACCTGCAAAACCATCACCATGGAGACAGTGAGCATGCCCATTGTCCCAAACTAATGGGGAAGGAATGCCAACTGTGACCCTTCCTGCTGCCCCACCTTGCCCAACTATCTCCCTCTGGAAGACTACAGCTCTGCTTTCTATTGCTGTAAAATCAGCCACAGGAAATCAGCTTCAGTTTTCCAGGACTTCACACTATGCATCTTGAAGCCAGAGGGAGCATTTGGAGGGGGCACCATGGCAGTGTTATGTCCTTTACTGTAACAAAATTTGAAAATTAAACATTCAGAAAAGAAGGCACCATACATTAAGGACTCATCTTAATTGGGTCTTTCAGTATAACCATCTTGAGACTTACACATGTTGTACCATGGTCAATGGTTTGTCTCTTTTCGTTATGGACTAGAATTATGCTACATATATGCATTGTAGTTTGTATTCCTTTCTGGCTATTATAAATAAAGCTGCCATAAACACTCAAGTGTCAGCTTTTCAAATACACAAAATGATATCTCTTAGGCAAACACCAAAGTGGCATGACTAAGTAATATGGCAGCCATAGATTTCATGTTTTAAGAAGCTGGCCAAATAGCTCAGTGGATTAAAGCACCTGCAAGCAGGTTCAGGGGTGAGGGCCTTCATCTTTGGGCCTGCTGTGATAGCCCCGTTCCTGGGTCACACTGAGATGGCAATTGAGACTGGGTGTGGTGGTGCATGCCTATGATTCCAGCTCTTGGGAGGCTGTAAACAGGTGGATCACTAGGAGTCCATCTAGTAGTGAGACTCTGAAAACCCTGTAGACCCTTCCCTAAAATAACAAAAAAAAAAAAAAAAAAAAAAAAAAAAAAAAAAAAAAAAAGCTGCCCAGTCAGGCACAGTGACGTACTCCTAGGAAGCTGAGGCAGGAGGACTGTAAGTTTGAATCCAGCCTGGACAATGTAACAACTTAAAGAGACCCTGTCCGAAATTTTAAAAATTTAAAAAGGTTGGAGATAACAGCTCAGTACAAAGAGCCTGATTCAAACCACCAGTATTGGCGGGGGGTTGGTGGGTGGGGGACTGGAGGGAGGGGGAGAAGCAGGAACAGGAGCAGCCAATGTTTTTCCAAGTGGGTACACTACTTTCATTCCCGCTCACAGCCTAGGAGATTTCCAACACCCCTGTATTCTTGCCAACTCTTGAAATGGTCTGTTGAAAAGATTTAGTTATGTAAAAACATGTATAAGAAAATCTCATTGTAATGTAACTCTTACTTCCAAATCTCTTACTTCATGTGCTCATTTGCCATAATCTGTTCTCTCTTCACTTAAAAAAAAATTGCGTTATGTATTAGTTAATTCCTGAGGTTTCAGGATTATCTGGATGTGAGTTCTTCATCGGATACATGCAGATGTATTCTCCAAGCCTGTGCTTTTCTCAGTTTGGTGTCTTTTGTGAAGTAGTTTTCATTCTGATGAATTCAATTTGTTAATTTTTAAAAATGCTAGGAGGTCACATGTAAGAATTCTTTGTCTAACCCAAGGCCATCAAGGTTTTGGCTTATGTTTCCTTCCTAAAGCTTTATAGTTTGAATTTTTATTTTGATTTTTTTATTTTGAGTTAATACAAGTAGATTTTATTTAATGTATTCGGTACAGGATCTCACTACACAGCTCAGACTCAGTGATCCTCCTCTCTCAGTGTCCCCAGCACTAGGATTACAGGAATGTATCATCATACCCGGTCTAGGTGGCTGGCTCAACGTGCCTGGGGGTGGCACTGGTGTGGCATGCGGTACTGGGGATCGAACCCTGGTCCCTGAGCTTGCCTAAGCAGACAGTCCATTGAGCTATGTTGCTGGCCCTCAACAAGTAGATGTTGATAAAATATTGAACCAAATTTTATAATAATATAATTAAAGAATAACTAGTTAGGAAAAAGACTATATCTTCCAATTTAAAAAGAACACATACAAACACTAAATTTTCTCTCCAGTAAACTGAGAGAAACTAGTATGATAGAGGTAAATGAATACAGCTTGAGAAGATGGCAGGTGAAATAAGTCAGACACACAAGTTTCCATATTGCATGGTTTCTCTTATATGAGAATATGAGAAATATATACATGAATGTATATATTAATATTTCCTATTTACCCTTATATGATGGGTAAATAGGAAATAGGGGGAAGTCCACAGCTTTATCTTTATGTCTATGATCTGACTTGGTATAAGTTTTGTATGGTTCTAGATATACACTGAGTTTTTCCTCTTCCTCCTTTTTCTCCCTTCTTCCTATCCCTTATCATTTTCCTCTTTTTTGCTTCTTTTTCTTTTCTTATTTTCTTTTTGTTTATAGTGAATGGTTCATTTCATTCTTTCAAACTACTATCCTATCTCAAGTTTATATCTTTGCCCCAAAATCAGTTAGTCCTATATATGTGGGCCTATTTGAAATTTCTATTGTTGTACTAGTCAATCTGTTATGTTTTCCCAACACTACATGGTCCGTACTTTGACTCTGTGATATATTTTGAAATCAGGCAATGTGAGTCCTTCAACTTTCTTATGCAGAGTTACGCTGGCTATTTGGGTGCTTTGCACCATCTGTTGCATAGGTAAATCTTGTAATCAACTGTGGATTTCAGTTTAAAGGGCTGTTGGGATTTTGATTGGGTTACTTTCAAGATAATTTTTTTTTTTTTTTTTTTTTTTTTTTTTTTTTTTTTTTTTTTTTTTTTTTTTTTTTTTTTTTTTTTTTTTTTTTTTTTTTTTTTTTTTTTTTTTTTTTTTTTTTTTTTTTTTTGCTTTTTGAGACAGGGTCTCACTATGCAGCTCAGGCTGGCCTTGAGCTCACTTCTGTTGCCCAGGCTGGTCTTGAACTCGCACTGATCCTCCTGCCTCAGCCTCCCAAGTGCTGGGATTACAGGCGTGAGCCACCACGTCAAGATAAATTTGAGGTGAGCAGTCATCTTAACAATTCTGAGTTTTCTCACCTGAGAATGTGGTATTTGTCTCAAGGCATTTGTGTCTTGACCAAGAATGCTGCCACCTGGTGGTTATGGTCCCACCATTCCAGGAGGCTGAGGTAGGAGGGTCACAAGTTTGAGCCCAGCCTGGGAAACTTAGCAACTTAAAGACCTTTCCTCAAAATGTATTTTTTTTTTTTAAAAGGACTAGGTATTTAGCTCAATGTGAAGGCCATGGCCTTTCAATTTTTCTCATCAGGGATTTACAGTTTTTATTAGATGGGGCTTCTCTGGTTTTTGTCAGTTATACCTTCAGGCTATTAAAAATAGTGTGCTCAAAAATTTCCAATTTCTAGTTGTTCCTTTTTGTATATTAATCTTATGTCTTGCAACATTAACTCATTTACTAGTCTTTTTGTTTAAATGTTATTTAATTAGGTTCTTAGTAAGAAATTTAGAACACCAATATCTGAGGATAAACTCCATTTGTCAGAGCAAAATCAGATCGCAGGTAGCCCCAGACCTGAAGAACAGCTTTGATTTTGGGTAAAATCTGTGAGTCCACCGCTTTCTGATCCATCTTGCGCTGTTCTGAAATCTGGTGTCTCTCTTTCTTGGTGTCGAAAATCTCGCTCTCCTGGTGTCTGAGTTTCTGCAGCTTCTTCTTCTTGAAATAAGCATCAGCAAGATGTGTGGGGATTTTCACTTTGCTGATATCAATTTTTGGAGAAGGGGCAATGACCAGTAGCAGCAGCTTTCTTGGCTTCAGGTTTTTTCTCTTTAATGTCTGGCTTCTCATTTTTTTTAACCCACCATCTTGCAAGATGGGAAGGAGAACTCTCTTGTCTTAATAGCTTTTAGATTTAATTATCTTTATGGCAATCATATCTGCAAACGGAAACAATTTTACTTTCTTCTTTTAATTTGAATATCTTTTATTTCTTGCCTTGCTGCCCTGGCTGGAATCTCAAGTGCACTGTTGAATATAAGGTATGAAGGTAGATACCTTGTGCAGCTCTTGATCACAGGAGGAAGGCACTCAGTCTTGTAGCACAAAGCAAGGTGTCATATGTGTGTTCAAAGTACGCACCCCTCCTTGGGGTGAGGAAGTTCACTTTTATTCCTAGATTGTTGACAATTTCTCTCAAAAATAAATACTAGATTTTGTTCAATCTAGTTGGTTGAATATCTGAGTAGATCTTACAGTTTTTATTTTATAACTTATTAACATCATGATTATATTGGATTTTTTATGTCTGGGTCATGATATACTATTACATTTATTAATGTTGCAATTGACTTGAAGATACTTTGGATCTGGTTTTATAAGATATATTTGAAAGTTTCCTTTCTACTATGTAGAAGTGCATATAGTCTTAATACTATTTCTCCTTTAGATATTTGGTAAAATTTGCCAGTAATCTGCCAAAGCAATATGAGCCTGGAGGATTTTGCTGTTGTAAGATTTTTAAATTTCAAGTTAAATACCTTTAGTAGATATAGAGCTACTTAAATTACGTGTTTCTTTTTGAGTAAGCTTTGTTTATGCCTACAGGGAATTTTCCATTTTTTAGGTTGTTGAATTTATCAGCATGAAATTGTGTGTATTGAATTGTACGTATTGAAGTCATTATTCTATGAATTTCAGTTGTCTTTACGCTTTATTTCTTCTTGGACAATCTGCCTAGAGGATATCCTTATTAGGGGAAGAGTGTAAGAGACTGAACTCAGGGCCTAGAGCATGGTAGGCAAGCAGAGGTTGTTAACTTTATTTCTTCAAAGAATGATCTTTTAAATTCTGTAATTTTTCTTTGTCTTTGTTTTCTGAGTTTTTTCTTGCTCTTATCTGTATTTATTCTTAGTAATTTGCTCTTATTTTCAGTTTTCTAAATTGTGTTTTTATTTTCATTTATTCTAAAATATTTTATAATTTCAGTTTTTGATTGCTTCTTAATCTATTATTTCTTTAGAAATGTGTTATTAATTTTCAACTATTTGTAGATGTTCTAGAAATCTTTTGGGTATTGATTTCTATTTCATAACTGAGTCAGAGGCCAAAGTATATCAACTATATCCCTTTAAATTTATCCCCAAAACAAAGTTATGACCCCATAGAGGGTCTTAGATGTAATCTCTGTAAATTCATCCATGTAGCAAATTCATATATTAAAATGTTAACCCCAAACATTACTATATTTGAAAATAGGGCCTTGGAGAGGTATTTTGGTCATAAGGATGGGGCCCCCATTCATGGGTTGAAGGCTTTCGATAAGAGAGAATTCAGAAAATCCCTTGTGTCCCTCAACTTGTGAGGACAGCAGGGTGCTGTCCGTGTCCCGGGGACTGCTGGTCTCTCACCAGACATCGAATATGCCAGTACCCAGATCTGAGACTTCCCAGTCTCTAGAACACTATGAAACACATTTCTGTTGATAATATGCCACTTGGTTTACGGTATGTTGTTCTAGCAGCCTGACCAGTCTAGGGCAATCTGTCTCTATCACTGTTCCACATACACTTGACGAGAAGGATTCTTCTGCTGTCACTGGGTGGAATGGTTTCTGCACATCGATTAGGTCTAGTTGGTTGATAGTGTTGTTAAGCAACTTTGTATCCTTATTGATTTCCTGTCTACTAGTGCTATTATTGAGAGGAGGCAGTTGAAATCTTTAAACATAATTGTAGATTTGTTTCCTCCTCCTTGAAGTTATTTAGTCTTTGTCCTATGTATTTTGCAGATATATAATCATGGATTAATTGACTAAGGACATAAATGTGTAACAATTTTTATGCCTCTTATTGAATTCTTGATCTTTTTAAGACCTGAAAATATATTCTTTGCTCTCAACTCTATACTGACTGATAATAAATATAGTCACTTCAGGTTTCTCTTATAGTTCGGGGCGCTAGAGGTCCAAAATCAAGGTATATTCATCTGGTCTTTTATTTTTAAAATGCATATCTTGTTGCATGGAGTTTGGAGGGGATGTTTAAATATACCTGAGGGAGTTGACTGGGGGGGGGGGTCCCTGAGGCAGTGGGAAGGGTGAAAGGAAATTATGTCTTGGGCTAGTTTGGAGAAGGCGAAGGTATTCTTGGTAGCATAGGCCCTTATTTTCAGGGCATCGGCCATATTAGACAACCACCATAATGATTTTAGCAATTTACAGTAGGGCCAGAACCTATCATTATGGATTAACTGGCATTTTTTATGTTGCCATTTTATTAAATTTATTAGTTTATTTGCTGTGACTTTCTGGTTTTTTTTATTTTAGTGTTTATTTCTTACATTTATAGTATACAACTATAACTTATCAAATATTGACATAATATTAAAGTAATTTGTATATGATAAAAAATTATCATTGCATATTTTTTATTTTTTCTCTCTTGACCTTGGAGCTATTGCTAAGCACTGTCCCCTTCTGCCTGTTGTATTCCTTATACATCGTTATTGTTTTCATGTGAAGTCAAATAGCTTTTAAAAGTTCTTTTAAAGAAACATACATGATCAGGAAAAATACCTTATCTAGTCTATTTACCATTTTTTGTGTTTTTCATGGTTAATATACATCCATATTTCCATCTAGAATTATTTTCATTTTGCCTAAAATACTGTTTTAAATTTTGTTTTTAATAACACAAGTTTGCTGGAATTCTTTTAGATCTTCTGTTTGAAAATGCATTTTGCTTTCGTTTTCGAAAGAAATTATTGCTGCGCATAGAATCCACATTGACGTATTTTTTTCTTTCAGCACTTACAGGTGTTTCTCCACTCTGTTTGCCTAACTTCTACAACAAAGGTGCTATCAGCCATAATCTGCACTTCTGTAATATTTCTTTTTTAAAAACTTTTCTGGCTTCCTTTAAGATTTTCTTTTTCTGTCATTAGCTTTCAACAATTTGAGTTTTATGTTTAGTGTGGTGTTTTAAAAACTACTTCTGGTTTGTTGACTTTCTTGGTTCTATGTGTTTATAGTTTTCATGAACTATGAAACTTTTTAGGCATTATGTATTCAAATACATTGTCTGTAACTCTCTCTCCTCTCCTCTCCTTGGTGCTCTGATGACTTGAAGTTGTTTCAATGCTCTGCTCATGTATTTTAAGTTATCTTTTCACTCTATTTTATCTTTTATAGTTTTGGCCAGACATAGTGGCACAGGCTTATAATAACAACACCTGGGAGACTGGGACAGGAAGATCACCATGAGTTTGAGGCCAGCCTTAGTTACACAGCAAGTTCAAGGCCAGCCTAACTACATAGTGAGACCCTGTCTCAAAAAAAAAAAAGGAGAGTTTTTATTGTGTGTCATCAAATTCACTAATCCTTTCTTTTACAAGGTGTTATCTACCATTAATCTCATCTAGTATTGCTGGAGGCTTTTAACAATATATATGTTTAACCTCGCAAGGCTTTTTTGGGGTCTATATCCTCCATGTTTTCACGACTGCCTACGTATATGAAGCACAATTATACCACATCGTGGTGCCGTTGCCTACCTCTCTTAACATATGTTCAAGCTCTAGATCACATTTTTATGACCTAATTTTGTGTCTGTGAGGAGTGAACATTCTCAGAAGGAGATCGGCTGATTTCTTGCCTCATTATGAACCGCACCCTGTCTTCATGTGCCTGGTAGCTTTGATTAGATGCCAGACATTCTGAATTGTACCCACCGAGGGTGCCGAGTATTTTGGTATTCCTATGAAAATGTCATTAAGCTTTGATTGTGACATAGTTAAGTTACTTGGAAACAGTTGGATCTTTGGGGACTTGCTGTTCAGCTTTATCAGGCAGAACTGGAGAAGTGCTCAGCACTGGGTGAATTATTCTCTATTAACCAAAGGCCCGTATGTACACTCTAGCCAAAGCCTGTGTGTGTACTAGGAGGCCGTGGGCTCTGTGTAAGGACAGCAGGCTCTATTCTTGGCTTGGGACGCTGTGCTCAGTCTCTCGCTGGCCTCAGGTAGTGTCCTCACAGGAACACGATGGGCAGCTCAGCTGGATACTCCTGCATGCCCCTGTGTGTGTTTCCAGAGCTTGCTGTCTGTGCAGCTGTCTTTTGGGGCTCTCTTCCTGCAAGTGCACTTTAGTGTTCTTCGTGCGTTCTGTCTTTGTCCTCTGCCGCTCAGAAGCCCCATCAGTCTCCACCTAGCTGGGTCCTTAAACTGCAGCCGGGGAAGTCTCAGGCAGTGAGCTCAGAAGGGTGCAGGGCTCGCTTGACTTCTTATCTACTTCTGGGAGATTGCCATTTCTTCAGTGGCTGTACACATGCTGTCTTGAAAATCATTTTCTGTGTATTTTATCCATTGCTTAATTGTTTCTGGCAGGAGGTTAAATCTCGTTTTAATAATACTTCATCTTGTTCAAAAGTAGAATTCTCCCAAATTATTTTTATAATCTGATGTTATTTACTTCTTTTAAAAATTTAATCCCAGTATTGGGATTGCACGTGTGTGCCACCACACCTGGTTCCTACCAGGGATCAAACCCAGATCCTTATGCTTGCCAGGAAGGCACTTAGACCATTGAACTATCTCCCCAGCTCTGATGTTACTCACTTTTAAATACTTAAATTATTTATTTTGACATCAATAAATAACTTCCACAGTATTATTTTAAATGGCTGTATAGGATTCCACCACTTGAACAACTAAAATTTTTAAAAGCAATTTCTGATCATTGAGTATTTAGGTTGAGCTGACTGTTTCTGTCATTGCCAACAATGCTAGGATAAACGTTTCTAAAACGCAGCATTTATAAACTTCCCCACTAACTTCCTTAACAGAAATTCCTACTGATGAATATCCTGGGTAAAGGTTCTATACAACTTTGATGATGAAGTTTGCATATTTGGTCAGTGTCTTTCCAGAAATTTCGTGGAGCTCTTTTGGTTTGTTTGGCTTTGCTCAATCCTCAGTCATCTGTTAATATGTCTAGTCCTTTTCTCATTCCTTTGGTTTACTCTTTTCCTGATATTTTCATTGCTCATTACACTTTCTTAGAAAATCATACACTTTTGTTTTCTTACAAAACGAAGGGCAGGCCACGCAGGCTGGAAGGATGGCAAGTGCTCTTGCTCAGCCTGCTTCCATGGCCTCCAGAGTGCGACGAGCTCGGTTCAAGACCCTGCTGTCCCCAGCTGCTGATAACTCTCTGCCTCTGCCCTCCCACAGTTCTCCTTTCCAAGTTCAGGCTTCCTAGCTCAACTAAAGAAAAATTTACTTTCCTGGGAAAACAGCACAAGGGCTGATATTTCTAGTGTGTGCAAGACACTGGAGTCTGACAGGAACAACAGTGTCTGATATATTAGAAAATTTGCTTGGAGTGACTATTTCATTCTTGGTTTTTAAATCTTCACCTTTCCTATGACTCCTGTTTCCAGAAAGTGCTATGACTAAATTTGTGTACATCTCTGGGTAAGGTCAAGAGACCCCCCTCAAGAGGATGTTGTCTGCCTATGGAGTGGGGAGCAGCAACTTCTTGACAGCTGTTACAAAAAAGAAGAAATCAAGAGACATTAAGCAAAAAAAAGCATGTGGAAAAATCCTGGAATTAAGGTTTACTGATGGAGGCTCGTGCACAGGCTAATTCTCTGGGAACCGGAAGTTCAAATCCACCAGTACATGATAATGTGATAACTCCAGTGAATTGCTGTGTTTTTATTATTTATTAATTTATTATTAATTTTTTTGTCCTTTTGAGACAGGGTCTCGCTATGCAGTTTAGGCTGGGCTTGAGCTCACTTTTGTAGCCCAGGCTGGTCTCGAATGCATATTAACCCTCTTGCCTCAGCCTCACAAGTGCTGGGATTACAGGTGTGCGCCACCATGCCTGGCTGTGCTGCTTTTTTAAAAAAAAAATTATTAATTTAACTTTTAAAATTTTATTAATTTTAATGAGAAATAAATAATAATGAGACAGTTTCAAAACAGGTTAGTAGGACAGTTACAATAATTAATACACTGCATATTGTTGTCTTCATAGTATTTGTTCAGAGTACAAGGTGCAGATATGATATCTGTTCCAAACACTATTAGTACAAATCTTTCTTCTCACTGAACTAAGAAAAAGTAGTTGGATGCATAGTCTAATAGTTCATAATAGTAGTGGGTTATCAGCAGAACTAGCAATGTCAGAAGCTGTTGACTTGAGCCTTGTACAGCTTGGCATATTAATATGGCTTTACTTTTTATATCTCGAGGTTACACTTTTCTACTAGATAGTTAAGAACAAGATGAAGCAAGACCTATATAACAAAAAAATGTAACTTTGTATCTGACAAGGTCAGTCAAATCTCAGGATTTACTCTGAAACCATATACAGTATTTTGTAGATCTTTCTTATTGAAAACTACAAAACCTTTCTGTGCTGGTGGGAGATAGAGGGATTTGTTGTTATTTACATATATGACAACTAATGGAATAATTTCTTATTCCTCATTTTAAGTCATGTTCACAACTTGCAATAGTTTCTGCAGCAGCATGCTCAGAAGAATAGTGAAGAACTAGCTCTGAAATCACACAGATGCAGATCTGATCACCTTCTCTGTCCTCAGAGCCATGTGAACTTGCACAAGTCACTCAGTCAGTTTATCTGAAACATAAGGACCACTTTCCCATCAGACTGTTGTAGGGAACAGGAGATTGTTGGCTCTTCTCACACCTAACACCTTGAAGGAATTTCTCCCCTACTTAGGGCCATTTACAGTTCTCTGCTCAAACCCACGCTGGTGCTCAGCGTATATCCCACTCTCGTCCAGCCACACTGGTTTCGTGGCTGATTCTGGAATCTGGCAAGCATGCTCCATATTTCCCTTAGTGCCTCACTTGTTTCAGGTTTAAGTTTAAAAGTCACTTTCTAAATAAAACCTCCCCTACTTCATGTAAAATGGTAACTACTTCTCCTCTGCCTTATCCCGGAAGTATGTTGGTGCTGACTCACAAATGTGCAAAGAACAGTTGCTAAATTCTGGGGAAATTTTGCAATCTGTTTGTTAAACACAGCTTTCTTTAAAAAGCAATTATATATACTCACAAATAAATTACTCTAAAACAAAGGTAGTAAAAATACAAAACTCATCACTTCCTAATTATTTCACTATTACCTATGCTCTTGATACAGTTGATGCTATTGACAGTTCAAATTTTTATGCGTATATGTGTGTGGTACCAGGGCTTGAACCCAGGGCTCAGTGCATGATAGGAAAGTGCTCCACTGCTGAACTATATTCCCTACCACTATTGACAGATTGGGCTAAATAACTCTGTATCTTAAGTTTTCTGTGTATTGGGGATTTTTCATGGTATCCCTGGCCTCCAAGTACTAGCAGCAAATAACCCCTCCCCCCAAAAAAAAGACCCCAGACATTGGTAAATGTCCCCTGGAGATAAAATTTCCCACTGCTCAATATCACTAAGCCACCGAAATGCTATTTAATAATGTGCTACTGTGTCTTTTTCCACCTTGGAGCTTAGTAATCTTGATTTATGGCTTAAAATCAGCTTGAATTAGTGATAGTGATTACACTACCACTGCAAATGCAAGGTAAGGGCTAACTTACTATTTATTTATTGCCCAAATTTAATGTTAATAACATAGATTAATCTTAAAGATTGTCATGTCTGTAGATGTTCCATTGAAAAGGAATAAATAAAAGAAAATATTATTTAATATTAAAAATTATTTTTGATTCCACAATGAAACTACTGACATGCACAGATGAGTGGCTCTGACATGCTTCTTTACCATATTTCACTTGTGTTCTCTCAATATAAGAAAAATTATCAATTAGCATTTATGTTGAAACTATGCTTATTCATCCATTGCAATCAGAGCATAGCTATAGATACAAGAATTGGCAAAAATCAGGGAATCAACAAACTATATGGAATTTATAATAGAAAGTTTGTATATTTTACCGTCATAAATCATGCATGTATATTCTTTACGATGCAAGCATCATGTATAATACACATTTATGCAAAATGTAAACCATATGCAGCGTATACACATACTTTTACTCAGTACCTAGGTTAATTTCTCATTGCTAAGGCGGAATACTCAGCACTCGTAGGTTATGGGGGAGGGAAGGTTTATTTAGGCTCCCACTTTGTCGAGATTTCAGTCCATTGTCAGATGGCTCTAAGGCTGGAAGGTACAGCAGAGGGGCATCACGAGGAGAAAGGGTCCTTAGCAGAGCATGCAGGAGGCAGCCAACAGTACCCTTCTGGACTGTCCTGTCCAGGCTACCAGCCTACTGGATGGCACCACCACACCCCAGGTGGGCCTTCCCCTTATCCAGCTTAATGGTGCAGAACTATGCTACACCAATGAGTGGACTAACCCAGTACCCTTAATCCCAGAATCACACACACTAGATCCAGCCACCTCCAAAGAGCCTCACCCCACTTATGAGTGTGTGAGGCTTTGGGGGGCATCTAGATATAAGCCACACCCAAAGTGTCAGTTGTTAAACATCTACCAGCACACCTTTGTCTTATTCCTTTTCACTCATCTAATGAATATTCAATGCCATATGCCAGGTCTTGTTGCGTTGGAACAAACAATAAAATATAAAATTCTCTGCCCTGATGAAGCTGACATTTTCTTGAAATTCCATCAGTCTCTACAGTTCTAATCATAGCCGACAGACCATGAATTTACTTGTTTATTTTTTATAGTTTTATTGCACTTTGTTGTCCAGTTAAATGTAAGGTCCATGAAGACATGCACGTTTTGTGCAGAAGTGAATCTGTGAATCAATTTGTGCATAGTGTGTTTATAGGAAGTGGGTGATTTGGGCCCCTTCCGGTGGAGGTCATTTCATACCTGAGAAAGACAAGCTGTGTGTAGACAAAGCAAGCCACATATTGAATACAACTTAGTGGTAGTAGCGAGAGCTCAGAGTATTGACACACAGAATTTGAGGTCCTTTGAAATTTGCAAACATTTGGAAAAGGCTTTGTGCTTTCCACATGGGGCTTAGCCTGAGCAGGATGACTTCAGCTGACCCTAAGGTATGTCGTCTGGTGTCTGTCCAGGAGAGTGGGGACAGGGGCAGCACATAGGCACATCATGGCATGAATCATTCACCTTACAACTGAAGTTGTATCACTTGCAAATGTTCCTTATGATATAAGGAGATAACAAATGGATCAGCTCAGGCTGTTAGGGCCTTTGGAATATCATTGCTGTAGGTTGGACTTGAAATGTTCTCCAAAGGCCTGCTTGTTGAAGGCTTGCTTGCTGGACCATCTTACTGGTGGGAAGTGATAAAATATTTAGAAGACTGTGCCTAACTGAAGAAGATTAGGTCATTGGGGTGAGTCTCCTGAAAGAGATATTGGGACCCCGCCACTCCGTCTTCCCTACTACCCACGCCATGATATTCAACCTCACTTCCAGGCCAAATCAATAGGTACAAGCAACCATGGGCTGACTTTCAGAAACTGTGAGATGCAATAAACCATATATATATATATATATATATATATATATATATATATATATATATATAAAATGGTTAGATCAGTCTGCCCTGGGGGTGGGGCTGGCACAGCATGTGGTGCCAGGGATCGAACTGGGATCCCTGCGCACTTGCCTAAGCTTTCCTAAGCAGGTGCTTTAGACCACTAAGCTATCTTGTCAGCCCAATAAACCTTCTTGTAAGTTGACTTCTTTCAGGTATTTGTGACAGTGACAGAGATTTGGCTATCAACCATCTAAAGTGAGAAAAAAGAAAGTAGTAGAAACTTAAAAAAAAAAATCAGCTTCCCTATTATTAAAGGTTAAGGAAATAAAGAATGCATTTGAAGAGATTCCTCCTAGCAACAGACACAGACATTGGCTCGATAAGGCTGAGGCTGACTGTTCCAGAAGCTGTAGAGGGTTCATCAGTGTTCTTTCTGAATGTAAATGACTTGCTTAACCAGCCAGAACCAGAAGTTACATAATGGCTTTGATTCTTTTTCTTGATCTTTCTGTCTCTCTTCTCCCATTTCCTTGCCTGTCCCAAACTTTAATTGCTGCCACTGTGGCAAAATGGCACAAGAGTTTTGGCCACTGTAATGAGCTTGTCGGAATCAGTCAGTCTCTTCACACCAAGCAGGTATTTCCACACTTTCCTGGTCTGCATCCCCCCCCCCCCCACACACACACACACTTGTGTGGTGACCACAGGAGCAGACAGCTCAAAAGCAGCAGAGCAGACCGAGTTCACTCTCTTTGAAAAATGGGGAAAACCTGTATGTTTGACATGGAAGCTACTGCCGCCCCCTGGTCTCTTGTGAGACTGAGAGATATAGTGGTACATTCAAGGAGCCCTATGTGTTGTCTTTCATTGGAGCTTTTGAGAAAAAAAAAAAAAAAGCTATTGCTTCCTTTAGTTTTAACCACCTTGCAGGATTTAAATTTTATTGCCCATTTAAGCTACCATCTTAGCTCATTTCTGCTAGTGATCAGAGTATTTTGTGCAGTGTAGAGGAAGTGCCTGGTGAAATAAGAATGTGTGTTCATTGTGTCAGCTTAAGAGAAACCAGTGCACTTCTCACATTAAAACTATTGCCACATATTTACTCAGTTTTCCAATTATAATTCCGATCTTTGATGTGGAAGTTGAAATCTTGTAGCTGGGAAGGCAGATCAATGTCATTTCTCTTCATTTATGTCCAGGCTGTATTATTTCAACATAATCACCCTGGAGTTGGTTGATTTATGTTTATAGTATGCCATTTATACTTGAAATGTGCTTTCAATATTGCAATAATCCTAATAACTGCATTTCATTCTATTTTCAGGAGCAAAAAATGCAATATTCCACCACATTGAGTTACAAAAGCTACATAATGTAACCTTACTGGAACATTTATTCAGTGCCTAATCCATGCACTGTTGAAAATTCTTCATTGTCACTGGAAAATTAAGACTATAACAAGCCTCACATTGAGACATATATATATATGTATATATATATATATATATATATATATATACATATATTCATTTCTAGTAGCTAAAGCCAATGTAATAAATAATTCATTTTTTCTGTCTTGTTAGAGAAATGATTAAAAAATAAATGTTATTCATATTATTATTTAAGTTGTTAATTACACAACATTGTACTTTCAATAAAGTTTTTTTTTTTTTTTTTTTTGTGGAACCAAGTTGATCTCAGGACCTTGCACTTGCCAGGCAGGCACATGTGTCTCTGAGCTATCTCCCTGGCCCCCAACAGAGGTTTAATATATGTTTTATGCATTTTTATGTAGGAGAAACACAATAGTACAGGCAGCTCAGACTGTCTGTGTGAGACATTCTAGATATTCTGCAGGAGATAAACCTTGTTGTGTTGAGGAAGGGTCCCTTCTGGAGTCGGCAAAACAGACCTTGCAGTCTGACACATTTTCTAGGTCAGAAGCTCCTATAATAGCTGAAATCTTATTTCAAGGATTATAGTACTGCTGCAGCTATCATGGGGGAACAGCAAATTCTCTTGTGCTTTCTGTGATCCAGGAATTCAGGAAAGGTTTGGTCAGGCAGTTGCTCTGCAGGTGTGCAGTCAGACTGTGACTCGGTTACTTCCAATGGGAGGTCCAGAGCAGCCCTGTGCCGGTTCTTGTGGTCGGAGTTTTCTTCCTGTGCTGTCTCTCCAGGGACTAGGTGGGCCTCCTCATGGCTCCGTGGCCTCAGAGCAGCTGGACTACCTCCGTGCAGCTGTGCGACCAAGTTTCAGTGCTGCAGGCACAAGGCCAAAGCCACAGGCCTTTTCCACCCTGGCCTCAGACATTGCACCAAGTCATGTTTGCCTTATTCCCTCGGTTACAACCAAGACAAATGCTCACCCAAGTTCAAGATGCAGAAGCACAAAGCATGCTCCCCAGGGGTCTGGTGTCAGGGCCACACGGTCAGGCAGGGTGTGTGATGCATGCTTTAGCATGACAGCCTCAGTCCTCCTCAACCTGTGAAGTTGGCAGCAGCTGGGTTTCTGTGGGGGCCCAGCTTATGTTGTGAATGTATCCAAATAGGAAAGCGGGCCTTGAAAGGAGGCCCTGGGCCAGCTCCTCATTGTTAGCAAAACCTCGGGGAGCACTGTGTTAACATAAGTGACCATAAATGATCCCCTGCTGTACCACCTTTTCACAGGGCCTAAGTATGTTTGCAGTTATTATCTAGGGGAATGCACAAAGAAAGTTTGTGATTTTGGCATTTACCTTTCACCTGCTCTTCATTCTTTGTGGCCTATTTGCCTTCACCATTGGCAATTTCTTTTTACTCTAGAAATCATGGATACTAGTTTCGTAGCACTGAATAGACATAACTGTATGATATGACTTAGAGGGAAATGTACTCATCAAACTAGGTGAAGATTAAATATAGTATATCTGAGCTGGGCATGGTGGCGCATGCCTGTAATGCTAGCACTCGGAAGGCTGAGGCAAGAGGATTGGTGCGAGTTCGAGACCAGCCTGGGCTACAAAAGTGAGCTCAGGACCAGCCTCAACTGCATAGCGAGACCCTGTCTCAAAAAGACAAAAAAAAAAAAAAAAAGGTATATCTGAAAGCATCCAATATCAATGCTCTGAAACTTTCCCTTCATTCCTTCAGTCATCATAAAAGAGCACTTGGGGGGCCCGGCAGGATGGCTCAGCGGTGTAAAGTGCCTGCTTAGGAAAGCTTAGGTGGCTGCAGGGATCGCAGTTCAATCCCCAGCACCACATGCTGTGCCAGCCCTGCCCTCAGGGCAGGCTGAGCTGGCCATAAAAATAAATTAAAAAAACAAACAAAAGTTCTGAAACAAGAAAAAAAATAAAATTAAATTAAAAAAAAAAAAAAAAAAAAAAAAGAGCACTTGGCTGCTCAGGATGTAACTGTTGAGTTGTCTGAGTCCTGATTTTTTCCATGGGCTGTAAATACTTTTGAGATTTCTAAGTCTTTCAACTCCACATGTCGTAATTCAGTCATGGACATAACTTGGAAAGCTGGGATGACAACTGGGTCCAGGAACCCCCCTGAGACTATGGGTTGTCAACTCTCTTGTTGCTCCCTGAACTCTTGGTTCTACTTCTGCTGTCACAGACATTTTCCTGGCTCTGAAGATGGTGGCCAGTATCACCATGTGGCCTAAGTCACAGGATTTCTCTTCCTTTTAACCCAGACACAACTCGATGGGCTCTGCTCGTGTCCAGCAGAGCCAGTCTTTATAGGTTGGGCCTATCCAGAGAGGGAGTAGAGAACTCTAACCTGCCATGATGGTGGCTCTACTCACCTCTGCCATGGCCTGATACCTGCACCAGCTTTGGGCTCTCTCAAACTCTAGTTCATACTATACCCTATGCGGAACTTGTTTCCTAGATCTTGCCTTTGTCATGCCATGTGATTTCTCAAAAGCATTACAGGAATTGCCATTCTCCTGTCCATGTACCTGATCCACATCAAGTGATGTTCTAGGACCTCCACACCCAGCCCCAGCCTGCCCACTGCTCACCTTCTCTCCTGCTCCTTCCCCATCCTGCTATCTGCTCCAGACCCAAGGGTCTAGTTCCTTCCCACAAACCTGCAGGATTTGCCCTCATGAACTTGAGTTCAGGTTTCCTAAGCTAGACTACCTGGTGGCTCTCTTTCTGCTCTTCTGAAGCAGAGACCTGCTCAAGTCCTGCCTCCTCAGGAAGCTTCCCTGATTGTCATGTGTGAGAGATGGAAGCTTTTTAAAGTAGCATGGACTCTCTGAGTTTCATCTTTTTTTTTTTTTTTTTTTTTGTCTTTTTGAGACAGGGTCTTGCTAAGCAGTTCAGGCTGTCCTTGAGCTCACTTTTGCAGCCCAGGTTGGTCTCAAACTCACACTAATCCTCCTGCCTCAGCTTCCCAAGTGCTAGGATTATAGGCATGTGCCACCACACCAGGATTCTGAGTTTCATCTTTACCCCAGACTAAGCACTATAATTCCATGTATGCTGTTCTCTGCTCCTGTTTGCTATTTTCTTATTCTTATCAGTTTTATAGCTTTCGCATCTGAGCAGTGGAACAAAAGGTCCATGACATGGCCCTGTCAGGTCCCCAGGACTCTGAGCAGGGGAGCTCACTGCACAGGGCATCAGGGCTTTGGGAAGATAAGTGGCCCTGGCAGTGCTCTGGAAGAGTCTTCACTGAACAGGGATACAGGGGGTGCAGACAGCCCTAACCCAGGGGAGGCCCACGGTCCAGAGCTAGCTAGATTTTGGATCCAGAAGATGGTATTTCAGACAATTTTACCTTAATTTCCTTTGAAAGTGTGAAACCATAAGAGGTCAGGAAGGATGTTTGACAAATCAAAGAGAATGCATTGTTAACAATTCTTCATTTAAATTAGCAAACTTGGATAAGTGATGCTCTGAGGAGTTAAATACTCCTTTGGAACATTTTCTTCTGCTATAATAATCCACTCTATTGTGTTACAAAGTAATTATAATCACCACTCAGTGTCCCAAGTCAGAGCAGAAGAAAGGAAGTAGTAAGAGTCAAAAGTATCAGAAATATCTTCCATGCTGGCTTCCTGTATTTTAAGCACTAGAAAGCAACATCTCTTTATACCCTCAGCAGTGGGACAAGTGCTTACAACTCTTGCGATTCAATTGTACTAGAAAGATGTCATGTAGAGAAGTGATGTCCGCAGGAGAAGGAGGAACCTTCTAGAGAAGAAACTGTCTCTGTGGTCAAGAGAAATCGGTGATGGAATAAAACAGAAACAAGCAGGGACCTCCACTAGGGTGATGTCCTGGGACTCCCATAGTATTATGTCCCCACTTTGGAGGGGAGAGTGTAGTACAACAGCAGGAGCAATAGCCAGGCCAGGACCTTCACAGACCTGGAAGGACATGAGACTGTAGTTGTTTTTGGCTGGAGAGCAAAGTCTGGCCAAGTTCACCTTCTGGGTGTGACTGAAGTTCTAGGAAAAGCTGGTGAAGAAACAGAGGCCTACACATCCTCAGGCTTTACATCCAGTCAGGAAAAGGGATGTGGTTGTCTAGTTGTGAGATATGCTCATATATTTGTGGGCTACCATTGACCAGAATTCACCTGACTGCACTCCAGTTCTTGGTGTTCAAGGGATTTCTCTTGCATAAACTTGGATAAATTTCTGCAAGATTATTTTCTCCATGTTGTGATATTTAATAAAACTCATAACTAGGGGAAATCTCAAAGAGTAGTCCGGAAAATGGAGTGCAACAGTGATCAAGGGTGAAGCAGACATGCTATGGTCAGGCATTAGCCTAGCAGGGCCTGGAAGACCCAAGTAAGTGGTGTGGAAAGGCGGCCCAGGCTGCCATGTGGTAACTCTTGTCAGGCCAAAGCTGTTTGAGCTACTTTGCAGAGTCACAGCACACGACACCTGCAATTCAGAGGAAAAGGGTTTATTTTGGCTCAGTTCCAGCCAGTAGGCTCAGTCCATAATCAGCAGGCTCCAGGCTCCATGGCAAGAACAGTGCTGGGGATGGGGGAGAAAGAGAGAGAGAGAGAGAGAGAGAGAGAGAGAGAGAGAGAGAGAGACAGACAGACAGACAGACAGACAGACAGACAGAGGCAGGCAGGCAGACAGACAGGCAGACAGGCAGACAGGCAGACAGACACATGGCTTCCAGTGATTAGGTTTTTTCTAACAAGGCCCACCTCTCAGCTGCAGTCTGGCATGAAGTTGTTAGGGGGAAGTCACTGAGGAGTTGAGTGCCCCATGATCCAATCAGCTCCCCAAAGTTGCAACAGTACCCTGAATCAAGACAACAGGGAAGCATATTTGGCTATGTAAAAAAAAAGAAACTACCCTAGGCAACACACCTGAGTAATGATGCCACATGGGGACTCCAGCAACACAAGACCAAGTCTGAATCCGCTTTGTATAAAGTTGTTTAATCTCCTACAGTCTCAGCTTTCTCTCCTATAAAATGGGAACACAAACAGCACCACTTCCTAGGGCTGGGGTAGTAGTATTTGTACCAGTACCTGCAAAGCGGGGGGCGGTCTCTTCTTTAGATGAGAAGCAGGAGATCTACTTCAGGAGATGGAGCCTACATGGGACACCCACTCAGATGAAGCACTGACTGTGCGCCCACATAAGTGAAGGCATCAGAAGCATTTTAGTGAGGAGACCTTCACCACTCTCCTCTTCCCCCTGTGGCCAGTTCTACCCAACCAGATGACTTCCCGGAGTGGTGGGAGGGAGGCAGTCACAGCATAACAGATCTCCAGCGAATAGCTGTGTGAATGAAGAAAACTTTAGGTTCTCTTCCAATTACTGTCAGTGATTCTAACTTTATCCAAGGGTGCATTTCAAAGTAATCCTTCCATGTACAGGAGGCTCTTCACAGCTGGAACATTCCAGGCTACCCCAGCAGGAGGCCCTGCAGCTCTGGGGTGTACAAGAATCAGCAGGTGTGTCCTAGCAGTGTGCCTTTGACCACCTGCCTTGGAATCAGCTGTGGGTTTATGTACCGGGGTGAATTTTCAACAAGATTTTGGTAAGTGCTCAGATGTGAAGCCCAGTGGAAAAGATCTTTGTAAACTTGGCCTCTTCTAGGGTAGATTAAGTAGACAAAGACAATTTCAAGAGAGTCATTGTGCTCTGACAGCCTGGGTGCAGAGGGAACCTGATTACAGCAATTTATCCATCCTGGGACTGGCAGGGTCAACTTACAGAAGGTAAAACACTGGTGTATTATTCACCACTGGAGTCTGCCTTAGAAATGCTGATTTAGAGTCCTTCTCTCCTTGAACAACCAAGTCACTGAGCTGAAAGTTTCTTTATGGTGTTGATTTATCAAATAAGTCACATCAATCTAGGATTAGCCCAGTGAAGAATCATGTACTATTTATTGATAATTTAGGTAAGAAGAGCTCATAAAATTTTCAGTACTTGCCTAACACATGTGGAAGGTAACCTCTTTATGATGTAATAAACTCTCATTCTCCACTATGGCAGCTCAGGTTGCATGAGTGCTAGCAGATCTCGGCAGTGATCAAATTTGCACTGTTCCACATTTTGAATAAAATTACTACGGTGAAAACCTTTTCACACAGGTTAATGAAACTTTAAGTGAGATCAACCAGGAGGCAGATACAATCACTCACATCAGGCTTAGTGTATAGCTCAGGACTATTTGGTCCTGAGTAAGGCATTTGAAAAATATCCTCAGTCTATCGGATAACAACAACAAAAAAAAAAGATGCAAACTCCAAGAGACTATTCTTCACCTCTTGGATGGGTAAGGACCAAGCGGTATGACAGGAAAGTGTCCTATATTTTGTTGCTGAAAATGTAAATTAGGAGAAAGTTTGTGGAAAGAAGATGATCAGTGTGTACCCAAAATTTCAGTGTCGTGGATACAGTGAAAAATTTCACCTTCAGAAATTTTTATTTTTTAGGATGTATGGTGATGATAATTGTTGTAGCATTGTTTACAGTTGCAAATGACTGGGAATAACCAAACTGTCCATCAATATGCTACTATTTAAATACTCTTGGATTTCCTTATGCTAGAGTAGTTATTCAACCGCTAAAAATAAAGAACTACACTGAAACAAATGTAGAAAAAAATCCTGAGATCTACAGTTCAGTGGTGAATAAAAGGAGTGACCATTTTATCATACCTACTTTGAATCTCATATATGTTAATTATTTCTTTAGCTATTTGATAGGTACCATTAATATCCCCAGTTTCAGCTTTGAGAAAACTAAGATCCAGTGAGGTTTTGTAACTTGTCCATGGTTATACAAACCTTCCTACACAGCAGAGCCAGGATTCAGATCCAAACTTTACATCTCAGAGCTTGTACTCTAAGCCACTGAAGTGTGAATCAGTATGCATACACTGCCCACATCAATGTACATATGCAAGAAATCTCTCTCAAAGAATAAATGTGCAGACAATGACATTGGGTAGTCTTTAAGATGACAAAGGAAGCACTTGATTGGTTCACTGTTCCTATTTTTCACTTGGACCTCTAGAATCCTCTGTCCACCAGTTCCTGCTGAAAACCGAGCAGATACAATCAAATAACAAGTATAAGAGCAGGTCCCAGCTTGTGCTGGGGAGGTCATAGGTAGGTGGGTGTGTTTCTGAGGAGAGCTGCAGGGACAGAAAGGTTCTGTATCATATCGCTCCCCTTGAAGTCCTGCGTTGTTAAAAATAAGGACTTCCACAAAGAGAATTAAAACTATCTGTCATGGATTGTGGATTCTTTCTGCTTGATTATTCCCTGGTGAGGGAGATCGCTTGCACAGAGCCTTCTCCTGATAGGTTTGCCTCAGGTGGCTCTCAGCATGGGACTGATAGGTGGTGGTTTCCTGGAGGCCAAGCACATTTGTGCGGGTGTTCAAAGCTAACAGGGTGGTTGGGGAAGCCCTAGTTCTACTCAGTGCCCATTTACCCATTTTAAGCTTTGCCTCTTACCTAAACAGAAGTGTAACACATTAAACAATCCATTCACCTAAGTGAACACAGCTTGGTATGGAGTTTTCTAAGCTCTTCAAAGGGAGTTTTAGGACTAACTAGCTGATTTAGTAGTCTTGAAGAAGAAGGCATGATGGTTTCAAAGCCACTGAGTTGTGACGGAACCCCTGTTCTCTCTGACCCAAGATAGTACCAAAGTGACCAGATTCCCTGGGTATGTGCTGTGTCCACAAGCCAGGAAGAGGCTTTGCCTCTCTGCTGTTGTCCCCAGATGTCAGGGCCTGACAGCAGCAGGGATGGCCATAGCCCTTACCCTGAACTCTGTCTTCAGCTATTGTAAACCCAGGTCTGGAAGCTCACCCCAGAAAAGCCACATGTTTGAGAGTTGAGTGTTCCAAAGAAAGAAAAGGCTTTATTTGGTGGCCAAAGCTCTGCTTACAAAACAGCTTCTCAAATGGGGTAGATATAATGAGGGAGTGGGTTAACTTATTAGAGAAGAGAACTAGGAATAGGGTGCTGCCTGTTTTGGGTCATTTCATGGTCTGGAGTTGCCCAGCTCAGAGGCTGGTAGGTGTGGCTTTAGCTTTGAAAGAGCAGGAGAGAGGCTAGGCAAATCTAGGTCAAGTAAATTCACACTACAGTCTTGGACAAAACATTTCTCAAATGTTCAAAATGTCTACAAGGCAGAGCTGAATAGAAACTGGACCCAAAGATTCACACAGCAACGAAACAGAGAGTATGCGGAGACAGTGATGCTGAGATCTTTCATCCCATTCCAGTCATCCATGGGGGCAGCTTAAGTACCAAGTGAAGAGTTAGTGTTTTCAGCAAAAGTCGCCCTTACAGCCTTGAAAGGTGACCCAGGCAACCATTATCATTACAACTCCCATCAAAGGCATTATCTAAAGCCAGTGGGAGGTTAATAATGTATTGTCCAGCTGTGTGACTCCAAAATTATTGATTTTTGGAAGTCAACTAAGAGCAATGGAATCTTGATGATTTATTTAGGACCTTCCTAGACAATGGGACTTCTATGGCTACCAAGAGAGGAACACCCTCCCTAAAAACCTACAGGAAGCCTGGGACGGTTCTGAACGTGACTCATAAAGAGTAAGAGGTGGATCTCCCTGTCTCTAAGATGCTCTTCACAGACCTTTTCAGAGCAAACTCAGAATTTATTAGGAACCTCATGGAATTTCTCAGTGATTGGAGAATTGCCCAAGGGCACGGATCCATTGAATTTTCCCTGTTGGAAACCTAGTCTTGGACAGCATGGATGATACAAACCCAAGAGCCTTGCACAGTGGAGCCAGCTTGCCGCCTCCCCTTTGATAAGCCCATCTGGGGGCATTCGCATGGTGATCTGATCAGTTTAACACCTTCCATCAGCTATTTGTTCACCAGCCTTACTCTTGTTTCTCTTATTTTTGGCATGGGTATTCAAATTCAGGACCTTGTGCTTGCCAGGCAGGCGCTGTGTGGCTGAGTTTTATCACTGGCCCTCCAGTGTCTCAATGAGTGCCATTTCTCTGGCATTTCCCTGTGTAGTGTTAGTAGCTCCCTTTATAGCTGGCCACCATTGAGGCCACAAAGCAGCATCATGAGGTGGCATTGTGAACACAGACTCTACAAGAAGAAGAAGGAGGAGGAGGAGGAAGAGGAGGAAGAGGAGGAGGAGGAGGAGGAGGAGGAGGAGGAGGAGGAGGAGGAGGAGGAGGAGGAGGAGGAGGAGGCTTGAAATTTGGGTCTACACACACCCTGGGCCAGTTTCTTTATTTTTCCTGCTTCTATTTCCTTATCTGTAAAATGCAGATAAATCATCATCAGGTTGATTTAAGAAGGTAAGTACAGGGCCCGGCGGGATGGCTCAGTGGTCTAAAGCGCCTGCTTGGGGAAGCTTGGGCGGCTTCAGGGACTGCGGTTCGATCCCCGGCACCACATGCTGCGCCAGCCCTGCCCCTGGGGTGGGCTGAGCCGGCAATGAAAATGAGTGAATAAAAACAAAACAAGGGTTCTAAAATAAGAAAATAAATAAATAAATAAATAAATAAATAAAAATTTAAAAAAAAAAAAAAGAAGGTAAGTACAATAAGTTTGCATTTGGATTGACAAGAGGAAGTAAAGCACCAGAGAAAGGTTTAGGACCAGAGGAAGACATTCTTGGTGGTAAGAATTAAACCTGGTTTGGGCCTCTGAGGGAAGGTGTAGAATGAACTTAGAATAGAGCTTTCACTTTAAGGTATGCTTGGTATTCTGTCTGGGTGATTGTTGAAGGTACATAGATCCTCATCTGTCTTTTGACTCAGGGCCTGTACCATGGCCTTGGCTGTGGGAAGCCAGCATCTCCCAGAGCTCATCTCCCAAGCATGCCACTTAACTGTGGGCTGAAGAGTAGGTTCAGGAAGACAGCTTGAGTGAGAGCCATGCCTCTCTTCTGCTCCGTCCTTATGTTTCTGTTGCACAAATGCGGCAAAATGAGGAGCAATATTTTCATTGAAAACATGCCTCATGCAAATCAGTTTGGTAAATATGGAATTTAGCCTTTATAAAAGAGCACCTGTTCTCCCCCCCCCCCCGATCCCTCCGTTTAATTTTTGCATTCAGATGTGCTCGCTCTTGCATAAGCCTAGTCCCATACACTCTTACAAGAACAGCCTTGCTGGCTTTGAATCTAGTCAAACACCCACTTCTATTTTCCAAGAAAAATATTCTCCAAAAATAAGAGGCACCTGCATGCTGGTTTTCTAGTGGCCCTGAAGCATATTTCCCTACTGGTGAAATACATTGATGTTTTCAAAGCAGGAGAGCTCTCCAGAGTCGACAGGCATTCTCCACGGATCGAGAGGGGCAGGTGGGCCAAGAGAAGAGCTGCTCTTGGTCTAACCTGGACCTGCATGCAGAAGTGGCTCTCGTTTCCTCTCCATCGTGTGGCAATGGTTGGGTTAACTGCTCCCTCTACTCAGGAGCTATATTTTAACTTAGTTGTGGCTTGGTCTAGGTGGTTTTCTTTTTCCCTCACCATCAGAAGGGTATTTTAAACTCACAAACAGAACCTGGGGAGAGGAGGCCCAATCTGACACCTTTGAACCTTGATGAGGCCACTTCATAGGTCAAGATTTAGAGGGATTGTTGGGTGGAGATTTGTAGCCTGGGAGAGCCTTTCAGGGCCTTTCATAGAGGGACACAGAATCAGAGCCTCCTGAAATGGCATGTTTTTGTGTGAGACTTGTCAATAGAAATATCAAACTGTGAATATACAATTGAACTTTATTATACACTTTGATTTTGTAACTACATAGGTATGACAGACAGAAGGCTGTTTTGAAAGACACACAATCGCCAGCACGTCCCTCGTATGAATCCCGCGGCTGGAAGGTTTTCTGTAAATCGGGCATCTTCAGGTAGGGGCCGCGCAGGAGCCTCCCACTGACTCTTGAGGTGCGATTTAATTAAGAACATGATGCCTCCTGGCTTTCTGTGACAGGGAGCAAGTGCCTTGTGTTCTGAACACGGCTCTGGAGACAGCATTGTGAGGCTCCATATTTACTCTCCGTGCAACTCTAATTTCAAAGATTCTTACTTTGTGAGCCAAAGGGCCTTTTTCTCTTTCTTTCTCTCTCTCTCTCTCTCTCTCTCTCTCTCTCTCTCTCTCTCTCTCTTCTTCTCTTTCTTTTTCTGCTTGTCCTTAAAATGGACTGAACCTGGAATTCAAGAGCCCAGCTGTGGCTTTTTCTGCTTCCGAAACCACGAGCAAACCGAAGGGTGAGGACTGGCCTTCAAACACTTGGCCTCAAAATGAAAATCTTCGTTTCCGTGGGATCTGGAGGGTTGGAAGAAGGCCGCATCTCAAGTGCACCATCAGGAGGCCACACCAAAGGACAGCATTCTTAAAGGAACAGGAAGTTCATTCTTGATATACGTTGTCTAATCCTTCTTCCCAAAGCCTGCATTTTGATAGGAGAGAAAATATCACAGATACTTCGCGAATGAAGTTGCTACTAAGGATGTCTTCAATTTAAGCAACTTGCTAGAAGTGACATATTGTCAAGAAAAAAGCCCACCAAGCTAAGGGTCATGCAAACCAAAACCAAAGCAGTGTGATGTGAAAGCAAGCATTTGATCCCTTTCCATATCTGTACAATAAAGGAGCTGGGCCAGATCATCCATAGAAAACCCTTTTGGCTCTACGACTCTGTAATTGCAAATAAATGGTGAAGAATGAATGAAGATAGGGAGTAGGGGCAAAATGTAACTCTTGCCAAAGGTGCTCTCCTAAATGATGATAGCATCTACCCCCTGGAAAGAAGGGTGGATTGAGATTGGATTGACAGACAAGAGATTTTTAGATTTATTGACAATTTTTAAAAATTATAACGGGCCAAAATAGAGCGTCCTCTCAGAAAGCTGCAAAACAACACAAATAGTATGGTGTAATCTATCTAAAATCTGCCTACACTTACAACTTTTCCCTATATTTTATATAGGTATAGATATGGTATAAATGCAGAAAAGGTGGTGGACGTACACACACCAAAACAACTGCTTCAGTTACTTCAGGGGCTAAGGTGTGTGTCAGGTGATGATGGCTAAAGATCCCTTTGGAATTATCTATGGGTCTTTGGAGTTATATAGGGTTTTACAGGAAGGAATTTACTTCTCTAATGAGATATGCGATTTTTAGGGCAAAACCTTTATACACATCTGGTATGTGTACATATACATAACACCTCTGCCCTGTAGAAGAACTGCAGAATCATTGGAGAGATTTCCAGTGTTTGAACATTGGGCCACTGGCAGAATCTGTGGAAAATCCATCAGCATGTGCAACTGGACCCCTCAGAGAAGCTGCGTCAAGTGCCGTGTTTTCACCTCAGGACTGTGCTGCTCCCATTGATCCAGCACTCCTAGAATACCTGCTTCACATCATCTCTGCCTTCCCCACACCTCTCCTCTCTCCAGCATCTCTTCAGAGTTGAGCTTTATTGATCCCAGAAACAAACACTGCCCACATTTCATTCAAAGTTGTGTCTCTGAAGAGACAAGCCCGAGCACCCCACATTGTTTGCTATTCTTGTCTCCACAGCATACAGCCCAGCTCTGCAGAGGTACTTATCCCACTTCTATGCCATAAAGCTCCCTGGGGAGCCCCACTCACAGCCAGAGTTTCTTGGCCAGAGCACCAGAGATCCTGACTGTCACCAACACTGGGTGATGGTTGTCTCAGGCATAGCTGGGAAACAGTTCAGAGGTGTCCCATGGCCCCTTCCTGTCACCAAAGTGAGAAAGCCAGCACATTTCTGCCCATGTGGGATGCACTGAAATGGCCTAGACTGTCACATACTCATAGGTGCAGAAAGGAAAAAAGCATCTGGAACCATGCATAAAAGCCTGTAGAAACCTTGTAGCCTTTGGCCATCACTGTCGCTGGTCAACATCCTGGTGATAATAATCAGACATGAAAATAAAGATGCATGTGCAGGGAGTCAGCCTGTGCTTGCTTCTGGCCAAGTGAGAAAACAGGTAAATGAAGTGTGGTTCTTGTACAAAGGAGCAGCACAGAGCCAACACAAAAGCAGAAGAGGAGAGGAGGAGAAAGAGAAGGAGGAGGAGGAGGAAGAAGAAGAAGAGGAGAAATGGAGGATTCTAGGTGCGTTGCTGTGCTTATGACTGCACACTAAGGAAGTCCTCCAGGAGTCCCAGTTGCCCCCTGTGTGATCTTTCTGTAACTAAAAACAAATGACAGAGGAAAAGATTGAAAGACTAAGGTGGTGGGGAAGGTGAACAGAAAGCGAAGTCCCAAGGAGAGAGAGGTGCCTGACAGCCACAAAGTACTGGCAGGAGCTGGTCCTCAGCCCGGTGTCCAATCCCCTCAGTACCAGCGCTGAAGGAAATGGAGCGATTCGCCTGAGGAGGAGGGAGGCAGTCTCACACAGCTGCCTTCCCCACAGCTGGATTGGCTTTGCAGTGTTGACAGTTTGAAAAAGAGAAAGACAAATAGGAAATAGAACCTTGTCTTGGGCTGGGAATAAGCAGCTGGGATGTGACCCGCACAGGAAGCCTTGCTTTGCCTCAGAGTTACTGATTTAGCTTGAATCTCAGACCTATAATTTCTATCTTTTAATGAAGTTTCCATTATTTGGAGTTTTTCTTTCCCCTAAGGACTTCTAAGTGTGTTTTTTCCCCACCAATATTTATTTCTATATGTTTTATTCCATGCTTTGAGAAATCTCCATAAACAAAATCACCACAATACACAATTTCCTTCGAGGAGCCCACACCCCCTACCCCAGATGCCCGCTTCTCACCAACCCCTAATGATGAGTAAACTCTTTGTATTATTGAAAGTCTAAACTGATATACATTGGAAAAATAAAATGGTAAATTAAGTAATTATTTAATGAACTTCAGCTGGGTAAATGGTCTGTCTGCCTGGTACCATAATTTTTTTTTTTTTTTCCTCAGTGGCTGTCCTTTTTTTTTCCCCTTTTTGTGGCCAAAAATATGTGAATGGCAGCCTCCACTCTCCCTTTCTCTTTGGCCGTCATCTTCTTGCTGCCGCTACTTAGGTCAGATGTCAAGTAATTAAGTGAATGATATTAACACATCAATTCTGAGAATTCTGTGTTTTATGAAAGCATCTATTTTAGAACTTTTGCAGGTGGCTGTAGCTCACAAAGCCTGTCAGATGTTACTGGATGCCAGAAAGTTCAAGGGCTGCTTGTGTATTTCAAATGTTATCTAAGGAATCTTTTCACAAATCCCTGCTATTGTTCAACATAATTTTCATGGCTCTTGGGGACTTAAATGCAAGTGAACAATTTTAAAGAAACTAAAATATGACAAAGGAAATAATGGCCCACTATTATAAAGCATTCTCTTCTTTTTCTTTCTGTCCCTCCTCCACCTTTCTCTGGCACTGCCCTAGGCTGTCGGCTGTGACTAATGTCTGCGAATGCTTGAAATTTTAGAGTTTTGACTGTACCAGTGTACTACAGTATCCAGAACACCGTGTGCATAGGAAATTGCCATAGATTAGAGAGCTTTAAAACAATTTGGAGAACATGACATTCAAAAGCAATATATGGCTGGTGGGTCAGGCTCAGTCAATTGGTGTGGTACCCATTTGATACTAATTACAACCTCCGTAGAGTGAGTAACCAGTGACTAGGGTAGCTGACAGCACTTTGCGTGACCAAGGGAGACTACTTCAAAGGCTAAAATTATTTGTGAGTTTTTAAAAAGCAAGTGAAAATGTATATTTATTTCATCTTACTTTGTCCTTTCCCTCTTTTTTCTTTTTACCCCCACCCCCTGCACTCCAAACTTACCATTACTCTTAAAAGTCTTTTTCAGAGTTTCTGAGCTTTTACCATTTTTTTCTTCCTGTGGGTATTTGTCTATGGCCATATACCATTCTGAATGCACTCGAGCTCGTCTTCCTGTGGGTAATAATAATACTATTAATAGTTAATACTTATTAAATAACTGTTGGATGCAGAGAATGAAGCTAAGCACTTTATACACATTGACTCATTTATAGCTTATTACTGTCTCATGCGACTGGTGTGATTATTACGTACATTTTCCAGATGAGGACATTTGTCCAAGGTCTGTGCTAATCAACAGGAGAGGCAAATTCAGGACCTAAGACTTCAGCTCCTTCTCTTAACCACCACAATGGATTTCCCACACTGACAAAGACAAATCTATTTTCATGCTTCTCCAAACAGCAAATCATTTGCATAAAAGGATAATTTTCTGCCCATACTCATCAAATACAATTATGTTTTTTTATTTATAAGATCTTATGTAATAGATGCACAATACCACTTACTTAACTGTACCTTTGATAATGCAATATTTCTGTGTTTAACATAAAAAGCTTTTCATTGGTTTATTATTTCTTTAGAATTATTTGGCTTGACTTCCCCCAACTTTCATTCATCTTCACAATAGAAAAAAAAAAAAAAAAAAAAAAAAAGCAATGAACATTCATTTGTCAATTAAACCTAAATGCAGTGCAGTTAGAATATTTTCAAAGAACAAAAAGTCTGCTCTTTCAGCAACTAGAGCTCATCTAAGAGTTTATTCCCAGGACAACAAGACCAGAAAACCAAAGACAGAGCATTTTTACTCCACCATCTCCATCACTGTCCATGATTGTGAAGAAAAGACTATCACTGGAGAAGACAACGGAGGCTCTGGTTCTTGCAAATAGAATATCAGAAACAGAAAGTGGTTGAAATTCAAACTAGTCATACAGCAGTATCACAGTTAAGAGAAGATGAAGGCTTTGTGCTAAAATTCAGCCTGCCTGGTGTAACATGGAGTTAAAGGAGCTGTCAGACAAAACATCAGGTGAGTTGAACAGCAGGACTAGGTGTCAAGATTGAGCGCACTGAATACAAGGAAGAGGATTCACGGGCAGGTCCAAGAATAAAGGGCCACAGAGGAGCTGTCAGGGAGCACAGGTCAGGAAATGTAGAGGACACAGCTCTCCTCCAGCCTGTGCAGACCACAGTCCTTGGTGTGGGACCACTCAGGAGGCCTTGAGTTCCTCTTCCTCTTTCTCTTGCATTCTTGAGGCTCAAACCACTAACCCTGGTGAACTGCCCAGACTCAACTGTTAAAAAAGAAAGGGAAAGAAAATACTTTAGGATATAAAAGGGCTTGAAGAAAATAAACCAAGAGCTCATAGGTTCAGGACTTCAAAGATGTGTTTTCTTAACTTAAAACTCCAGGGTTAAATCCTAACTCCTCTAAGAAGACTGCTCCATCTCTAAAGCTAAATCTAAAGGCGCTTTACTGAGCCCAGGTATATACATTTGCATCAGTCTGACTCTGAGTGGCATGTTATGCGACTGAAATTAAACGTCAGTGTTTAGAATGCTGCTGCTGTGGCAAAGTCTTCTTTAAGACAAAAGGCCTAACCAATAGCAGTGCATGCTGACAGGTCTGAAAGTTTATGCTGTATTTCACAGAAAAGCCAGGCATAGCCCAAATTCATTTGGTAGAACTTTGTCTCTAATTTGGATGTCTAGGACGAATTAATGAGAGACTGTGAGCCTGACCTTATAAACTTAAACACAGAAAGTTACAGCAACAATTTATGTGTGCAGTATTTGTATCTATTTTAATGTCTCTTGCCTCTTTTTTTTTCAGAACCAGGGATTGAATTCAGGCCATTGTGCTTGTCTGAGCTACCTCCCTAACCCCAATAGGAAACTATTAACTCTATAATTTCCACAGGAAATGAGGTGATTATAATGTGATCCAATAGTAGAGCAATATTAGAGATTCTGTTTGTCTCTCTGAGAGACCAAATGATCATTTTGATGGACCATTCATCTGATGCACTGTGGCGAGTGCAAAGGGCAAGTTTGGTGCACACTTGTGACCTCAGCATTCTGGGAGCCTGAGGCACGGGGGTTAGTTCAATCCCACTCTGGGCAATTTAGCAACTTAGTGAGACCTTTTCTAGGACTAGGCCAGAATGGAGCATGCCTCATAGGAAGCTCGGACAAGTACCTTTTTTCAGCTTACTATTGAGCAAGGAGGAGCTAGAAGGAAAAGGAATTATGGTGGCTCTGCCTCTCTTGCCTTCAATGTCATAATTTTCAGCATAAGTAGTTGGCAAAGAGAGAGAGATCACATGGGTAGGAAAGAGTATGATAGTGCTTTTTGTTCATTTGTTGTCCTTAAAGCATATTTCTCAAAACATTTATGCTTTTCTGTATAGGGAGGCAAGTTCTGGTTCAAACAGAAGGTGCGACCTGTAGCTTTATTGAAGACCAGTGACTACTCAACTCCCTCCTCACCAGAAATTCTGTGCCGGTCCTTGAGGTCTAGCACATTCTGGACCATATAGAAATGACTCCAATGTGACTTAGGCAGCCATGAGCCCTGAGCTCTCTCTCTTTTCTTTCTGCCTTGCCTTCTCTCCTTTCTTATTTTTTGAACTACAGCCACGTCCTGCTGCTCCTCTCTACAGTGACAGATTAGAACTGAGTGGCTCACAGGAATGGATGAAGCAAGGCCAGTTAACCCTCTTCACTTAGGAAAGAGTAGGGAGAGACCATGGGACCTGTTGGGAACACTTCCCACTCCTCCCGTGAGTTTCAACTCCAAGAGCTGAGCAGAAGATACTTTCTGGGACCTTCTTAAAAAAAATCAACAAACCCAACAAATCACTAGCCACATCTTTAGTAGGTCAGCCTACCCATGAAATGTGGGCCTGGCCACCCAGGAACATGTAAAGTCAGAGCTCAGGGAGGCATATTTCACTGGAAGAAAGTCAGATCCCAAGCCAAGAAAGGGTACTGAGAGCTGAATATGAAATTTAGTGCAATATGTCTTAAGCACACTATCCATAAAACAAAGAGCTGGGATTTGTCTCTCCAGGCCGAAGGGTGAAGGTAAGTTCTAAAGGCCACAGCCAATAATAGAGGTGGCACTGGTCCATAAAATGTGGGCCAGAAAGGTAACAGGTCTACACCTGAGGAAGCAAGCAGGATTAGGCAGGTGACCAAAGAATGATCTTGGCGCCTTTCCCTCAGAGGCTAAGCAGGCTTCTCTTTCACAGGGACTATGCAGTGCAAAATAGAGGTTGGAAAAAAAAAAAAAAAGTTCATAAGGTCCTGGAGTTTGTTCATTTCACCCCGAGCCAGGTTGTCTTAGCTAAAGTTTCTTAATGTCCCATGATTACCTATTTGCACTGAGCCTTGTTAGTTGATTAGGATCTGAAGTTGGCAGTGGTGTTGTTGAGATAAATGAGACATCACAGAGAATCCAGACATAATCCTATAAAGATGTGTTCAGTTGAAGTTCAGAAAAGCTTTTAAAACAGTTCAGTGGGGAAGAGAACAATATTTTCTATCAGTGGTGCTAGCAAAAAGATCTTCAACCATTTCCTCATACCATATAATACAGTTCACTGAAATACATCACAGACCTAAGTTTGAGAGATATGAATTTTTGGATAAAAATATAGAAGAAACATTAGCAGCCTAGGGGTTAAAGATTTACTTCACATAGGATACTAAAAACCAAAGCTATAAAATCACAAAAGATTAAGTGGGCTTTTTTTGTTTTCCAAAAGACTGTTAAGAAACTAAAGAGACATGCCTCCAGCTAGGAGGAAATATTCACAAAGCATAGATCTGACAGAGAACTCATACTGAGGATCTACAAAGAACTCAAATCAAAATTTTGAACAAATCTCTCTTTACTCCCATAGGCAAAGATGTAAACAAACGCCTCATCAAAGAAGGGAAACAAATGGTAAATAAGCACATAAAAATGTTTGTCATGTTTATTAGGGAAATACACATTCAAATCATGTTCAGTTTTCACTGTACACCTGCTAAAATGGCTACAGTTTAGAAATTGATGGTACTGTATGTTGATGATGCCATGACTGGAACACTCATTCATGGCAGATGAGAATTAAAGATGGCAAAGCCACTTTGGAAAAGCTTAGGAGCTTCTTTCAAAGTGACATGTGTGTGTTCTGTATGACTCTCAAGCTCCCCTCCTAAATATTTATCCAAGAGAAATGAAAGCAGCTGGCCATGCAAGACTTGTATGCAATATCCGGAGCATCTTCACTCACAATAAGTGGAAAGAACCCAGATGCCTGTCAACAGATGAATGCACAAATTATGGTGGACCCATACAGTGGAATCCTACTCAGCAACAAAGGCATGAACTACTGAAATACCCACCAGCATGAGTAAGTCCAAAGAGCATTGTCTTTTGTGACCCCAAATACTGCATGTAATATGATCCATTTATTGAACCATCTAGGGAAAGCCAAAACTTCAGGATGGAAGACAGATTAGAGGTGGCAGGGGTGAAAGGGGAAAAGGATGAAGGACTGTGGAGGGGCAGGGAAATCTTGGAGGAGATGAAAACATTCACCTTTTTTTTTTTTTTTTTTTTTAAATTTATTTATTATTTTTTTTATTCTTGTTTCAGAACCTTTGTTTGTTTATTCACTCATTTTTATGGCCGGCTCAGCCCGCCCCGAGGGCGGGGCTGGCGCAGCATGTGGTGCTGGGGATCGAACCGCGGTCCCTGAAGCCGCCCAAGCTTCCCCAAGCAGGGGCTTTAGACCACTGAGCCATCCCGCCGGGCCCAACATTCACCTTTTAATTGTGGTGCTGGTGACTCTATCTGCATTTGCTGAAACTCATCAAATTTTACTTAAAGGTGGTGAACACTAGTGAGTGCTACTGTATTTTTAAAAAGTAAAACAATCAATCTCTTTCAGGGGTGTCTTGCGCCACTCTGAGACTCTGCCAACAAGCAGCTGTCACCAGCTGTGGGCTCCTGAACTCCCAGAGTGTAAGCTACTTTCTCCTTTGTAAAATCACAAAACAGCTGCGTTTTTGGTTGAAGGTCAAGCTGGGAATCACAGGCCTTGAGTTCCCATGTACCATGGCTTGGCACCTGCCCTTCCTGGTGGTGCCGCCCCTGAACCAGGCACAGGATGCAGCAACCTGAGCTCCAGCAGCACTAGCACTTCCGGCTCTGTGGACCAGGAGCCCCCACCCCCAGCCTCTGGGTCACCCTCAACCCCTGCTCCTGCATGGAGAGAGATGTTTATCCTTCTTTAGTAGACAAGAGATTTAAGGGGGGGGGGCGATGTGACTTCCTAATGTTAAAATTACACCAATCTCCTCAAAAGGAAAATACTATGATTATTTAGCTCACTTTCATGGAGATCAAAGCACAAGTAATGATATCCTCTGAGAAATGCTTTTTCTAGACCATCATCTAAACAGTCTCATTGCTAAGTGCCATAGTTCATGTATAAATATAAAAATGGCTCACTGTATAGCCCTATGTATTGCTATATAATATTATCTGTATAAAAAATGTTCTATAGGTTTCTACATACCTACACAGATGACCCATCTGTCCTCATGTATATGGCTATGTGAGAAAATGGTCTTGAAATCTTATAAACAATTTTGGCAGCTTGAAGACCTTTGATCAGACAGGATCCCTTGTTGTTGGATTGAATTTGCCAGTTGCAGGTGGGTTTCCACCTGTGAGTCAATCCTGTAATCTGATCTAGTTGGGTGACCAGTAATAGTCCCACAATCCAAACCAGAGTATCTTCTAATAAAAATGTATATAGGAGTGGAATGCTAGTAAGACACTTGCAAATGATATAGCAATATGATAATTTACACTGCTTTGTGATAAGACTGGTTGGCATTAGTGATGCGTCGTATGATTGCATTAATTGCAAAGAAGAAATTCAAAATGACATAATTGTCCCTGATACTCAAGTCATAGAAATAGAATTTAAAGTGTTGTTGGAAAATGGAAAATGTTACCGAGGTAAAAATGCTTTAAAAACGTAAATTCAGAAGCAAATCATTAGCACACATAGCTCTTACAAGGTAACAGCGAGTGCACAGAGGGGAGCAGGGAGCCAGGGACCTGACTGGCAATGGGAGGTGAGAGGGATGTCACCAGTGGTCAGCCCAGGGGCACCAGTGGGTGGCAGGGCTGGCTCCTCCAGGACCTGCAGTCTCACATCATGAGCTGTGAGCTGCCCGTCGCCCCTGCCTGAGCCCAGGCCGCACCTTTGTGGCCAGGCTGCTGGAAGTCTGTGCCTCGCTGCCTTCCCTCTTGCTTTGTAGAATGTGGGCCATTTTCTGCTCATCTTCAGCTAACTGGAAAGACTGAATGATCACTTATTGTAGAAATCTTGGCGACCGTACTGCAGGTAGTACAGGATGTATGAATGTATGTATGTATGTAGTACTTTATTTGTTTATTTATAGCTAGGAACATTTTAAATTGATTAACAGATTATAGATATAGCACTCACAGCCTTGTATTTAAGGTACACTAGGGACTCGTCCTCTGAAGTCTCCTCAGAATGAGCATTGCTCCTTCACAGTGCCTAAGGGAGAAAAGAGCATTTTGTGGTCAAGCGCATTGTCACCCACGCCCACTGTCAAGCTGAGTCCAGGTGGCCATGTTCACATCTTGACTAGGGTATTAGACCAGACAAAAAATTCTGACCCAGTCTGGACAAAAACAGCATCCTTCCAAGTAATGTCAAATGGAAGAACTGAAACACTGAGTAGGCTGACTTTAAAAAGAAGTCATACACCGCTATTTGCTGTATTCATTGTTTTGCAAAATGACCCCTGGTCACTGAGCTTGACTTTCTTTGGATTTCACATGTCAGTAGAATTGGGCAGTATGTATCTTTATGCAACCTTCTTAGGGCAGCTGGTATAATGTCCTCTAGATTCATTTATGATTTGAAAAATCAAAAGAATTCCTTTTCTTTTTGAAGGCTATGTCGCATCTACATAGCTATGTACTACATTTTCTTATCATTCATCCAGTGACAGGCACTGGAGTGCTTCCTTATCTTCATTACTGTGAGTGAAGGAGGGAGTGCAGTTAGAATCAATAAGTATACAGAAATGGGATTGCTGGATCATATGGAAATCTATTTATAGTTTTTTAAGGAAATCGCATGCTATTTTCCATAGCAGTTGCACTAATTTACCTTTCCACCAACAGTGCACAATGGCTCTATATTCTCAGCACCTTCGCCACCACTAATTATCTTTTAATTTTTTATTGCAGCCCATTTGTTGTACACAATGATTGCATTCATGGTGCGGAGCTGGCAGACACACCACCGCACCTTAATTCTATTTGCTTCTCCCCCCTCTCACCTCCTTGCCCCTCTACTCCACTTGCAGAAGATCTAGCTCCCTGTTTCTTACTGTCTCTCCTTTATTTTCTTGCTGAATATACTTTGTGCTTCTTATACGAGACAAACTATGTGATAGCTGATCCTGTGGGTCTGATTAGTTTTGCTTAAACTTATGGTCTCAAGATGCATCCACTCACCCACAAATGGCTAGATTCATTCTTCTTTATGGCAGAGTAGTATTCTACTGTGTATAAGTAGCACATGTTCTTTATCCACTCGTTTATTTCTGAGCGTATAAACCGCTTCCAAGATTTAGCAATTATCAATTGTGCTGCTATAAGCATGGCCACACATGTGTCACTATAATATATCGTTTGTTCTTTGGGAAAGATATCTAAAAGGAGAATAGCTGGGTCAAATGCAGTTTCTAGTTTTAGTTTTATAAGGAATCTCCACACTTATTTCCATCATGGTTGTACCAGTTTACATTTCCACCAGTAATACAGAAGGCCCCCTTTGTCCCCTAAGCCTCCTTAGCATTTCTTATTAATGAATTTCTTGATGATGGACCTTCTTTCTGAATACTAAGATAGTATCCCAGGATTGTTTTAATTTTCATTTCTCTAGTATCCAGAGATATTGAACTTCTTTTTTTTATGTATTTCTTGGCCACTTGTACTTCTTCTGATAAGTATCTGGTCATTTTAGTCATCCATTTTTATTTTTATTCATTTATCTTTTAAATTTTTGTATTTGGTACAGGATCTCAATATGCAGCTTGAATTAGAAGTGCTGTTTTGTCTTCAGCCTCCCCAGGACTAGGACTACAAGCATGCGCCACCATGCCTGGACTCAGGGGCTGGCTCAGTGTGCCTGGGGGCGGGGCCAGTGTAGCATGTGGTACCAGGGATCAGACCCAGGCTCCTGAACTTGCCTAAGCACACATTTAGTTCACTGAGCTAACTCGCTGGCCCTTAGTTACCCATTTTTGGACTGAATCTTTTCTTTGGGAGTAATCTTTGGAGTTTTTTTTGTATTCCAGATACAAGTCCCCTGTCCCAAGAGTAGCTGGCACAAGTTATTTTCTATTCTGCAGATGTCTGTTCACTGCTGGTTGTTTCCTTCCTTGTACAAAGATTTCTCATTTGATGTGAGCTCATTTGTCCATTCTTGTGCAATTGGGGTTCTGTTCAGAAGGCCCTTGCTTGTACCTGTCTTCAGGAATTATACCTTCAAGAGATATGTTTCAGGTGCTTAAGTGTTTCTGTTTTAGCACTTACATCTTTGATTTAGTTTAGTTTAGTAAATAGTTACATATATGAATCTAGATTCAATCTCCTGCATGTATGGGCCCAGTTCTCCTGGCACCATTTATTAAAGAAGCTGTCTTTCTTTCACTGGCTTTTGACCCTTTGTCACTTACTGAATGGTGGATACAGCTGTTTACATGTCCTCTGGTCCCTTCCATAGACCCACATTCTTTGTGCCAGCATCATGCTTTAAAAAATTACTTTAGCTCTGCAATATCCCTTAAGGTCCCGGATTATGCAGTCTCCTGCCTTGCTCTTGTTGCCCAGGTTTGCTTTGGTTATTCTGAGGCGCTTCAGGTTCCTCATGAACTTTAGGGTTGTTTTCAGGAATGCTGTCATTTTCGTTAGGATTGTGTTAAATTTGTATGTCAGATTAACATGCACATTAACTGTATTCCATCTGTCCCTCCAGGACCGAGGGATTACTTTCCATTTTCCGATGTCCTTTTTGATCTCCTCTGTCAAAGTCCTGCAGTTTTGTTTTGCTGGTACTGGGGATTGAACTTAGGACCTTGCGCTTGCCAGGCAAGTGCTTATTCTACTGAGCTATCTCCCTAACTCCTGTCCTGCAGTTTTAGCTGTAGAGGTTTTTCACTTTGTTTGTCAGGTTAATTCATAATTTTTCTTGAATCTTTCATCTTTTTAATAGCCATGCTAGCAGTGTGAGGTAAAATTGTAGTTTTAATTTGTATTTTCTTCATAGGGGAGATGGTCATTTTCTCATATTTTTGTTCCCATTTATGTCTTCCTTGGGAAATGTCCATTTAGGTCTTTTTCTAATTGCATCTTTTTATTTAGTATAACTGACAAAATCAGGTATGCTTAAGGTTACAGTGTCACGTTTTGAGGTCCATTTACACTGTGCAATGGTGACTACAGTAACTGACAGACCAATTGCCTTACATGCTCAGAGCAGCCTTAATTTCCTGTGCTTCAAAACATTTTATAATAGCACAAGTAAAAAGTTACTCTTAAACAAGAGGAAAAATACGTTCAGCATCTCACACTCAGACACAGATTAAAACAGTTAAGTGAACAACATTCTAGATTATTTCTTATTATTTTTAATTTTTCAATAATTTTATTAATTTGAATAAGAAAGAAATCACAATGAAACAGTTTCAAAACACATTAGTAGGACAGGCTCAATAATTAATACAATGCATATTATTGTCTTCATAGTAATTGTTCTGAGTACAAGATGCATACATGATAACTTTTCTAAACATTACTGATACAAACATTTCATTCTAGACGATTTCTTGATATCTCTATGTGTTAATGTATTTTTGAAAATAAGAATTGGCAACATCTCAGGTACTGTTTTCCAACCTACTGGTGCACTTCATGGAGCCGACATCCCTTTACCTTAATGAATTCATACCAACATCATGATCTCTTAGTGAGGAAATTAATAACTCTTTTCCTCATACTGCCATTCCCTTCCCCTGTACACCCCCTTCCTCCCTTCTTCTTGTCTCATAAAAGTCTCTCTTCTGCTTTCACATCACATTGTTCAGGGTCCACATTTCAGGAAAATCATGTGCCACTTGTGCTTCTCAGGCCGGCCTGTCTCACTTAACATGGTGATTTCCAATTCCTTCCCTTTCCTTGGCAAATGACATAATTCCATTCTTTATTGCTCAATAATACTCCTTGGTGTACTTATACAACATTTTCTTTGTGCATTCATCTGCACCTGGGCGCCTAGGCTGGCTTCATGTCTGCTATTGTGAACTACACCACAATAAACATGGGTGTGCAGCCTCCCTATAAGATGCTGAGTTTGATTCCTTCACATATATACAAAGGAATGGTAGAGCTGCTACTGTGGTGGCCCTCCCTATCTTTTGATTGTTTTTAAACCTCCATGCTGACTTCCATAGTGGCTGTCCTGATTTATATTCCCACCAGCAGTGTAGAAGGGTTCCAGTTCCCACTATTTTTGATATTCTTAATTCTAGTCCTTGTGACTGCAATGAGTTAGTCTTGGGGTAGTTTGGATTTGTATTTCCCTAGCAGTTGAGGATGCTGAACTTTTTTTTTTTCATATACTTACTGGCCATTTAAGCTTCTGAGAAACGTCTGTTCAGTTTATTTCCCCACTTACTGTTTGAGCTATTTGATTCTTTGGTGTCAAATTTTTGGAGTTCTATATTCTGAATATTGATTCTCGGGCCCGGCGGGATGGCTCAGTGGCCTAAAGTGCCTGCTTGGGAAAGCTTGGGCGGCTTCAGGGACTGCGGTTCGATCCCCGGCACCACATGCTGTGCCAGCCCTGCCCTTGGGGTGGGCTGAGCCGGCCATAAAAATAAATAAACTAACAAAAGTTCTGAAACAAGAAAAATAAATAAATTAATTAATTAAATTTAAAAAAATATTGATTCTCTGCGCAAAGAGTAGCTGGTAAAGATTTTTGTTCCATTCTGTAAGTTGTCTCCTCACTCTGTTGGTTGTTTCCCTTGCTGCACAGAAACTTTTTAATTTCATATAGTTCCTTGTGTTGATTCTTGCTATCATTTTCTGTGCTATTTGAGTCCTATTCAGGACATCTTTGCCTGTGCCTGTGGCTTCAAATGTTTCCCCTGAGTCTTCCTCTAGCAGTTTCAAAGTTTGGGGTATTATATTTAGGTCTTTGACCGATTTCAAATTGATTTTTGTACATGGTGAGTAAAAGAGAGATAGTTTCAATCTTCTGCAAGTAGATATCGAATTTTCACCAACACTGTTAAAGAGGCTGTCTGCTCTCCAACATATATTCTTGGTTCCTTTGTCAAGAATCAGATGGTTGTAATTCTGTGGGTTTGTTTCTGTGTTCTCCATTGTATCCCGTGGGCCTAAGTGTCTATTTTTGATCTGGTACTGTGTTGCTTTTGGTATGATGGCTTTGCTGCATAAACTGAAATCAACTATTTTGATGCTACCAGTTAGCTCTTTTTGCTTAGGATTTATTTGGCTATTCTAGGTCTTTTTTGTTTTCGTACAGATTTTATGTTTGTTTCCCTAGTTCTATGAAAAATATTGTTGGAATTTTGATGGAGGCTACATTGAATCTGTAGATTGCTTTTGGTAATATTATTTAGACAATATTAATTCTGTCAATCCACCAGGAGGGAAGACATTTCACCTTCTAATGTCTTTAATTTTTTCTTAACTGTTCTATAAGTTTCATTGTACATATCTTTGGTCATTTTGGTCAAGTTGATTCCTAGATATTTTCTAAAAGTATTGTGAACAGAATGTTTGTTTTTCTGATTTCTTTCTCAGCTACTTCATTATTGTTGTACAGGAAAGTACTGATTTTGTATCCTGTTATTTTGCTAAGTTTACTACCAATTCTAAATGTCTTTTGGGAGAGTCTTTAAGGCCTTATAAATATAAAGTCACATCATCTGCAAATAGAATGATGTGACTTCTCCTTTCTCATTTATATACTTTTTCTTTCTTTTGTTTGCCTAGTGCTATATGTGAAATGTCAAATTCTATATTAAATAGGGGTAGTGAGAAAGATGCATTTCTTTGTTCCTGATTATGGAAGAAATACTTTTAACTGGTCTCTGCCCAGGATGTCACTGATTGTGAATTTCTTGTATACAAGCTTTACTACATTAACACATGATCCTTTAATATTCTTAGTTGTTTTTCTCCCACTGATGAGACAATATACTTGACACAGTGAATGGAAGAATAGTTTATTTAGCTCATGGTTTATGGAGATTTCAGTCCATAATTGGCTGGCTTCAGTGCAGGGTGGTTCACAGCAGAGGGACAGCCATTCTTTTTGATGGTTTGTTTTAATATATATTTGGTACTGGGTCTTGCTACAGAGCTTGGACTCAGAGTGATTCTCCTGTTTTCAGCCTCCCCAGTGCTGAGATTATAGTTGTGCAGTACCATGCCTGGACTCAGTGGCTGGCTCAGTGTGCCCAGGGACAGGGATGTCATGGAATATGATGCTGGGGATCAGATCTTGGTGCTTGAACTTACCTAAGCAGGTGCCTAGTCCATTGAGTTATCTCATCAGTCCTTTTAGTTTTCTTTCTTTCTTCCTTTCTCTCAAGAGGTAACTATTTTGGTGGGAGAAAACAGCAAAAACAAAGAGACAGCACAAGACAAGCCTCTTTCTGTCCCTTACATTGCATCCAGTCTGCAGGGATTAGGGTGCTCCCAATGCAATCAGGGCACTATAGGAGCAATCACCCATCCTTAATCCCAACACCCTTCACCCCACCATTGAGCCATGAATCAATCATAAAACTATCTCTAAAATATCTCCACCTAAAAGTACATGAGGCTTTTTGGGGACATCTAGACACAAACCATAACAAATATGTAATGTCTTCAGGCCATTTATCACAGAAACATTGAATTTTGTTAAAGGTGTCTTTTGCAGCAATTGAGCCAATCATATTCTTAGTCTTGATTCTATTTATGTTATGTGTTATGGCTATTGACTTGCATATATTAAACCATATGTTAATCTACATACCCAGAATAAAACCAACTTTGTCATAGTATACGATGTTTTAATATGTTGAATTCAATCAGCAAGCATTTTATCAAGGATGTTTTTGGGATTCACTTTCACTAGGATGTTACTCTATAGTTTTCTTTTAGTAGTATGCCTGTCTGATTTTAGTATCAGGGAATATTGTGGTCTCATAGAATGAGTTTGGAAATATTCCTCTGTTTTTATTTCATGGACTAACTTTAGGAGCTTGGTACTAGTTCTTTAAAAATCTGATAAAAATTCAGCAGTGAACCCATCCGGCTCTTTTTTGGGAGACTTTCTATTATTGCTTTCATATCATGGCTTATTACTGATCTTCTTAGGTTTCTATATCTTCTTCTCCAGTGGCTGAAGCTGGAGACTGATGACGTGTGTGGGGGTGAGGCAAGCCTGGTCCAAGAACAAAGGACACCGGAGGCAAGCACGTGTGCGAGCTGCTCCAGCCCAGAGAACACCAGACCCTAAGATAACCCAAGCAATGGCTTCCTAGGCAAAGTGGTGTCATGTCACACCAACCTGCCAAATGTATAAATAAAGGTGCTGCCGTGATTGAGCAGTTCCTTGCTTCCTACCTGGACAGAGGGCTTTGTCTGGCCTCCACTTGCTGTCTCTTGTCATTATTTATCCATCCTCTCACTGTCATGCTTGTCCCTGCCCATCTTGCAGCTGTGGTTTTGTGGGGTTGTTATTGTTTATGTGTAGTTGTCCCCCCAAAGCCTCATGTAGTCATTGGGCAGGGACCTCTATAGATTGAGACTTGACTCATGAGTCAATGGGATTATGCGTTTTAGTACTGATGGGATTATCAGTCTGAGTAGGGCTGAGACTATGGGTGTGGTCTAGGGCAGATATCCTAAGGCAGAGAACCCGATAGGAATATAAAGAGAGACAGAGAGACAGGCTAGAGCTGTTGCTCTCTGCTGCCCTGTTTGGTTGGCTACCTCTCTCACCATTTTGTTGCTGTTCCACCACCATAAACTAGATGCTCTCTACCCTGTTCCACTCAGCCTTGGATCCAGCCGAATATGGACTGAAACCACGAACTGTGAGCTAAATAAACCTTTCCTTCCTTCATTTTGAGTGTCAGGTATTTGTCCCAGCAACGAGTAAAAAGTAACCAAGACAGGGGTGCTCTTCCTGCACCAGGAGCCCCTCTGTTCATGCACCCCAGAATTTTGCAACCATTGAAGCTAAGGCATGTCCCTGATTATATTGGCAGATAGGAGAAGTGACCAGCCCTCTGCTGTGTGAAGGTCATGGTATAGGGGTCCAAGCCGACTGTTGGCCTTGACACCAACACATTCTGATCCAGCAACTGCTGAAAGAAACACTCACCAGGCCTGGCTTCTCACTGTGGAGGGCAGGGCCTATGTTCTTTCTGAGCTAAGCTTAAACTTCTCCAGGGGCCTATATTTAGGCCATAACTTCTCCACAGTTGTCTCCCCATCACTGTGAGAACTCCCATGAAGTGGTGAGTTCTACAGTTCCTCCACAACTCAGTTTTAGCTCCTGGCTAAATACGCTCTGACACTGTGGTGGTGGTTGGGAGGGCGTTCACCCTGGGTTTCTTCAACTATTGGCTGCCATGAAGAGGTCACTTTGAGAGTAAAACCTCACCCTACTGTGTGGCCTATGATAGCTGTGGGCTCTTACTAGGGCTCTTGCTGCTGGCTAGGTCCTTACTTTCTCCTTCGGTGTACCATCTCTCTCTGGGCATTGGCCTTATCCATGATTGGTCAGTCATTTTGTTGGTACCTCTGCTTCCCTGTTCCCAAGATATAAAAAATGTAAAGCCACCTCACAGGTGGTAGATGACCTTAACAGGGCACAGGTCAAGGTTAAGGTACATATTAATTTAGACATATTAATCTAGGTCAGCAGTTACTTTCTTTGAGAATTTGAAGCACATCACTCCTTGCTATTCTAGACTTTTGGAGTCATTGCAGAGAAGCCTGTAATTTTTCTGATAGGATTGCCCTTCAGAAGGGTTTGGCACTCCTCTTCTACAGTTTTTAATATTCTTTCCTTGTTCCGTACTCTTGCAATTTTGAATATTAATGTAATGACAGGAGGTTCTTTTCTGGTCATGTCTGTTTGGAGTCCTAAATGTGTCTTATACCTGGATGTCCACATCTAGGGAAAGATATGTTATTATTTTATGAATAGATTTTGCATGCTGTAGTCAGAACTTTGTTTTTTCCTTTGTAAGTTATTGTGCCTTTATTTTGTTAATTTATAAATTTTGATTGTTCCTTCAAAAGTTATACATGATGATGCTTTCCTTAGATATAC